>BMAW01008231.1:263615-371159 GCA_019974015.1 Nephila pilipes | reverse complement strand
GTGTTCCCTTTAAGTTTATTTAAACATCTGTTCTTCACCTTTTAAAAATACAGCTGGCCTTAGTCAGTATTCTTTATAAAAAAAATAACTGGAACACATTGGTCACCTTCCTTTAGAGAAAAGAGCAGGATGTGACATAACAAATCACAATAAGCTGTTTATATCTCATGAGTCAATTTCAGTTTACTCGTGGTAATGGGTCCCGTGATCAGCCACATGATTACTGAATCACTTGACTGAACACGGGATGAAAGTAGAGCAGCATTCAGATTTTTTTTTTCAATTATATAGTTTGTTCTAAACTATGGGATATCAGAAGTAATAATAATATATTTTTAAAAGAAGCTTTTTTCTCATTTTAATTTTATATGTTGTGTGTGGCTTATAAAATATAAATAAGCCACACACTTATTTTTCTATAAAAAATATTGTCCTATAAAAATCTTAGTTCATGTTTATTTATAACTATATTTTCCAGTACAAGTTAATTTTCTTTAAAGGGGACAATTATATTAAATGATGTCATAGGAGAATTCTAGAACTTTCGAATTATATATTTTTTTTTTTTTTTTAATCTTCTGACTGTTATGAAGTAAAGATTACCTTAGTTATTAACTACGTGTAGTTAAATGTGGATATATAAGATGTGGTTAGATGTTTTATATGTGACTTAAATTCATTATATTGTAAAATAATAATAATGAAATAGATACTAATGTGTCCAATTAGCAAAAATAATTTTATCTGAAAACAAAAAGGATAAATGTTTTATATGTGACAACTAAATTGTCAAATAAAAATTTATAGAAATGGATGAATAATTCCATTAGAAAAAATGATGTTATCTTAATAAATTTATTGAGCAGCCTTCCTTTTTTAGAGTATAACATTTGATTCCATGAAAATTAATTATAAAATGTTGAAACAATCGTGTGTAAAATATTTCTAACGTATTTATTAAGCAACCTTATTACTCACTATTCGGAGATTTAGCTCTTGTATTGTAGTTCTAGTTTTTCTCTAGGAATTAAGCATACAGGGTTTGTCCAAAATAACTATCGGGATCGATTGTTTCCGTCCAATGGGAAGGGGGGGAAGGCCTTTTTGTGAGGGTTGGGAGACCCAGAAATGTGAAATAATCTAAGTGAATCCTGTAAGTTGACTCTAAACCAGGGGTCTCCAAACTTTCCAGCCTTAGGGCCATATTGATTACTCCAGTAAATTCCAAGGGCCAAAACCATATTATCATTCATTGTTGCCGGTGGTAAAAAGTTGAATCAGTCCACTAGTGGTGTAAAATATGATTACTTTTTTGCCAGATGCCTCTAGCGACGGGAACGCTTTAATTTTATGCCTCTAGCGACGGGAACGCTTTAATTTTATGCCTCTAGCGACGGGGACAATACTCATTTAATTTCTGCCAGATGCCTCTAGCGACGGGGAAGCTGATGTATTTTCCGTATCGTATGGGTATCCGTTATAATGGGGTACCCGCATCGTATCGCCATAGTAATCATTGATTACAAAAGTAATGAAATACACAAGTAATCATTGATTACTTTTTTCTTCAGTAATCGTTACTTCGGTTCCTAACGAGTAACGAGTACTCAAGTAACGAATGAGTATTTTTTTTACATGAAAAAAAAAGTCCGAAAAAGTACGCCACGTTTAAAAAAGGCTGCAAATCGGACTAAAGTCCGCAAAACGGCAACACTGCATATTATTAATTTTCCTGTCATTATCTGTAATTTCTAGATTAGTCGTAGAGTACGAGCGAGCCATGAGGAGTAACATGACAGGACATCTGGTGGACACAAGCGGAAATAGGTAGTACCTTCTATCGCTAACAGATGGCGCTAATAGCACTTACAGAATAATCTCGTTGGTTCGAGAAAGTTCTGGTGTCTTCCACTCACTTCTAGATGGCAGTAAGTGGAATATATAAGAAGGCTAGTGGCGCAACCACAAGTCAGTTCCTATGACACTGCTGTGAAATAAAATAGTGCGTACCTCCTTAAAACGTGTTTGTGCGTGTTTAAGTTTAAGACATCTTTGTAACAATATTTTGATTTGAATTGTTGCTTTTGTGTGTGATTTAGTAGAATGGAAAAGAAGCGAAAAATTGATAGTGAATGCAGAAAATTCAAAGATCAGTGGAACATTCAGTATTTCGTAATTGAGTCCAGTAACAAGGCGCTATGTTTGATTTGCAATGAAAGCATAGCCGTTCTCAAAGAATATAACATTAAACGTCATTATGAAGCAAAACATTTTCAAAATTACTCAAAATATACAGGAAGTTTGCGGACAGAAAAATTCGAAGCTATGAAGCTCGGATTGAAATCGCAGCAATCTTTATTTACAAAACTCAAAACTGAACAAGAGGCTGCAACTCATGCCAGCTTTCGTGTGGCTCTTGAAATTGCAAAACGTGGAAAACCATTCACCGATGGAGAAATGGTCAAAGAATGCATAATCGCAGTAGCCGAAGAAATGTGCCCTGAAAAGGTAAATTTATTAAAAACTGTCAGTATGTCAGCAAACACTGTGGCTCGAAGGGTAGAAGACATCGCTGAAAATATATCCTCTCAACTGTTCAACAAAAATGAACATGTTGAGTGGTTTTCTTTGGCCTTGGATGAGTCAACGGATGTGTCAGATACTGCTCAGGTGTTGATTTATATTCGAGGAGTAGATAAAAGCTATGAAGTGCATGAAGAACTTCTTGATATGTATAGTATTCATGGCACAACTACTGGTTCAGATATTTTTAAAGGAGTTGAAATGGCCATTAACCAAAAGAACCTTCGATGGAAAAACTTGAAATGTATTACAACTGATGGAGGCAAAAACATAAGTGGGAAAGATAAAGGAGTGGTCGCTCTTGTGTCAAAGGCTGTAGAAAATGACGGTGGTTCAAAACCAATAGTCTTACATTGTATCATTCATCAACAGTCTTTGTGCGGAAAATGTTTGGATATGTCTGAAGTTCTGAAACCAGTCATATCAACTGTTAATTTTATCAGATCTTTTGGGCTGAATCACCGACAATTCGTGCAATTTATTGAAGAGATTGGAGAAAATGACTTACCTTATCATACTGCCGTACGTTGGCTTAGTTGTGGGAAAGTCCTTCAGCGCTTTTTTGAACTTCGAGCAGTGATCGAAATTTTTTTGAATGAAAAGCATCGCCCTCTTACTGAATTGCAAAACAACGCATGGCTGTGGAAGTTAGCATTCTATGTTGATTTGACAAAACATGTGAACGAACTGAATTTGAGATTGCAAGGAGAAAACCAGCATCTTTCTGATTTATACACTAATATCAAATCATTCCGGAAGAAATTGATACTGTTTCAATCACAACTACGAAGTAAATGTTTTTCACATTTTAAAACATGTGAAGTATTCAGCCACACCACTGAGACCGAGTTTCCTATCGATTTTGCAATCGAAACTTTGAGTGCTTTGAAAATAAATTTTGATACTCGTTTCTCGGACTTTGATGCCATTGCGAATCAAATTAAGATTTTTCAGAATCCTTTTGATACTGACATTGAAACCCTAGCCCCGGAACTTCAAATGGAAATGATTGATCTACAGTGCAGTGATATAATTAAGAACAAATATCAAAACTTATCTTTGTTGGAATTTTATAAGTGTCTTCCACTGACACAATTTGATAATTTGCATAAATTTGCTCGTGGGCTGTTTTCTGTTTTTGGTACTACTTATTTGTGTGAGAAAACCTTTTCCAAAATGAAGTACACAAAAAATGTTTACAGATCTAAATTAACTGATGAGCATCTTAAATCTCATTTAATAATTGGTACAAGTAAAATTAGTCCACAACTACAAACTATTGTCAGTGGAAAATCTCAATTACATAAATCTCATTAGTATTTCATATGTCATTATGCTTGTTATAAGTTATTTTTTCATTTAAAATGTATAAAATGTTAGTTGGATTCATTTCAATAATTTGTTAGTTAGTATATAGTAACCTACAACAATGTTATGAGTAGTTAGCCCATGACCATATCAATGTAGATGTCATATTAATAATTATTCAACATAAAAATAGATTACTTCAGTAAACTAAATTTAATTTGCTATAAAAAATAAATATGTTCTCTAGAAGGAGTTTTCTTTCAAGTATGCTAGCTCTCCGCGGGCCGGACAAAATCTGTCCGCGGGCCGGATGTGGCCCTCGGGCCGTAGTTTGGAGACCCCTGCTCTAAACCATTGGAGTGCAAGAATATCGTCCATGACTACTGAGTGTTTAGTTCTTGCTTCGAGAGAGAAAATGTAGTGAACCTTTGAGCTTTATTGGGTCATCATATTTTGCGTTAAATTGAACAAGTCTGCTTCGGAGATATTTTATAAGAACAGTGAGTGTGTCGACAGCGTGTTTTTGAATGGCACAGAAATCTCAAAGAATACAGCGAAGACGTGTAAGATGAACAATGCGCTGGACGGTCCAGTATCGAGCAAAACCGATGAACATGCGACCAAAATTCGAGAATTTTTGATCGACCATTAAGCATTGGTGTGACAGCAGAAGAGGCTCTAATTTAACCAAATCCACTACACAATGTGTCCGATGATTAGCAAATGCTTAAGATATTGTCATATGATCAGAAGGAACACAGTATGACGACGTGCCGAGAGCAGCTGGGACGGTTTTAGACGGAAACAAATTTTTTGGATTGTGGGACAAACGGTAACGAAACGGATACCTCGGATTTAAAAAAAAAAGTCTGAAAGGACATCGTTTCAAGATGATTGATGCACTTCCAGCGGCTTCGACGGGGTGCCTGAACAGCCTCGATGTCACCGACTTTCAGGGTTAGTATAAACACTGGAAAAAGAGCTTGCAGCGGGGTATTGATGTAAAAAGGTCATTTTTGAAAGTTATTAACTCAGTACACATAAACCTTCAGTAAATTTCCTTTTATGAAATAAATTTATACCCTTACTCAGTCCAAATACTTGCAAACCCTGTATATATATATATATATATATATATATATATATATATATATATATATATAGCTTCCCTGTTATAAATGAAAAAAGAAATCTACAGAGGTTTCGTAGCATATCTAGAAAAAAATAAGCACTGACTCTCTATTTTGGTAGTGAACTTCGCAACCAATTTGGTGATAAACTTGGTGATTGTGCCACCAAAATATAGGTTATCGAAAATGATCAAATTTCTCCGATATCTGTAATAGGAAAGAATATTGGGTTATGGTAATAGTGGGGAAGGGAGGGGATTTTCCCTGTAACGTTCCATTTGGACGAAAAAGCTGTAAATTCGCAGATAAATGAGCTGAGAGAATCTTCCAAAGAATATGCCAGGAATCTGTTGGAATTTTCTTTTACGTAGTTCTATAAATGTATTTTTTTGTTGTTGTTGATTTTGGATTTTAATTGTTCTCTTACTTTTATGTTTTTTAATGATAAATTCATTGCTTTATCTTATACACACACACACACACACACATATATATATATATACAAGGGGTGTTGTTCAAATGAAAAGATTCGAAACGACACTGTAGGTATAAATGAAAACTTTATTCAAAGTATACACCATACGCCTGGGCACAACGATCCCATTGATCAACGAGCCGAAGGATTCCTTGTTTCCAGAGTATCTGTGCCCGTGATGAGACCAGGCCTTCTCAGCGTCCTTGAGTTCGTCGTCCGAGTTGAAGCTCTTCCCTTTCACATATTTTTTCAGGGGACCAAACACATGGAAATCGCAGGGGGACATGTCCGGGCTGCAGGGTGAATGGTCAAGCTGTTCCCACTTGAACTTGGCCAGTTCCGCGCACACTTTCCGATAACGCAACCTGTCGTGAACACTTCTCACTAGGTCGTCCACTTTGTCGATGTGATCGGAAGTGATGTCTGTGTTTACCTGACTTGGTCTCGGGTCATCAACCAAACTTTCACGACCTACACTAAAACAGGCACTCCATTTTCTCACGACTTGTCGGACGCACGGTCTTCCCCGTATACGTTCACCATCCGGGGATGAATAGCGGCCGGTTTAACAACTTTCGCTGTCAGAAATCGGATAACGTCTCGCTGCTCCTGAATCGTCGAATTTTGCAATGTGAACGCCATCATGTAATCACACACACTGCCACATCAATTGGACAGTGCTCTTTAGAAGAGCATCTGCTCTCACCTGCGCATGTGGTTGCTAATGCATGCTCCGATGCCCGCCAGAGACTCCATTTGCATTCCTAGATGTCTCGCCACATTCTCCCATAGAGGCATAGGCAAATATGTTAACGGTTATGTTGTTACTGCGTTTCGTACCTTTAAGAGGACCAAAATTAAGAGGACTTTCCGATTTGGTAGATTATCTCTAGAGCTACTGGACAGAATTTAATGAAATTTGATGTGTACATAGGGTAAATATAATACAAAAAATAACTATTCAACAGAAAATACACACGCATTATCGTGCCTAACACCAATAGGAGTCGCAAGGTATGAAATAGTAGTTGCAGAATAGAACAAAAAAGGGTTAATAGGGTGTATGATCTCCTCTTACAGATATGTAGGTCTCGCAACGTGATTTTATGCTGGAAATAAGGTAGTTTATGAGTTCCTGAGGCAATTGGTCCCACTCTTTCAGCAAAGCAGTTTTCAGGTCTTGGATGGTTCTTGGAAGGGGCTTGCGAATTACAATTGCCCTCCCTAGAGTGTCCCAAGCATGCTCTATAGGATTAAAGTCTTGAGTCCTGGCTGACCTACATATCCGGCAAATATCCTCACTTTCCAGTTGAGCTCTATGTGACCTAGCATTGTCATCCATTAAAAGGAAATCAGGACCAATTGGACCCCTGAAAAGGCGGATATAGGGCTCCAAAACTTCTTCCCTATACCTCTCAAGAGTCGAAGTGCCTCTTTCAAAGACATGTAGATGTGTGCTGCCATCCAAATTGATGCCTGCCTAGACCATCAAGCCCCCGCTGTCGTAATGGTCGATTTCTTGGACATTGGAATACAGGTATCGGGTCCCTGGTTCTCTTCATTTGAAAGAACAGCGAAAATCACTAGTTAGTCTGAACCGGGACTCATCAGTTAAGAGAACGGTCACCCCTTGATCCATGTTCCAATTTCTATGATATCTGCATCATTTTAAGCGGATTCTTCTATTCGTAGAACTGAGAAGGAGGCAAACAACATGTCTTCTTGCAAACAATCCTCTCTCATGGAGTCTCTGGAAACAGTCTCCCTTGAAACTCGGGTTCCTGTGGCGGTATAGAACTCATGAGAGATCTTTGAATCCGTAGCCTCCCTATTATGCCTCGCTATAATGGACAAATGTCGATCTTCTCAGGCCATAGGGGCTCTTGGATGACCTTACCCAGGCTTTCTTTCAACGGATCCGGTATCCTGAAACTTTTCCCATAAGTTGGACACTACGCTGGGCGTTAATTCAATTCACTGTAAATCTGGATTTGAGATTGGCCTGTTTCTAGCCTACCCACAATTCGCCACATCATTACATCTTCTAAACGGTACTTACTCACTTTTACTGCTTGAATTTTAATTTAAGCGATTGCTGTATAAAAACACCAAGAAATTCGGCGAAATGCACTAGCGAAAGAAATGCGGATTTTGGCACGCGTGCTTACAAATCCAGTTTTTTGACTCCATACACATATACGCTTACGTGACCGTGCAAGATTTTCATCTTTTTCGAAACAGTATATATACCTGTATATATATATATATATATATATATATATGAGATTTTCCAGCTAATTATCAAAGAATTAATTTTATTTTCCTATGTACTGTAAAACCAGATCCTCAGATACTCGATAGATGGCACCATTATCAGCATCATGTGATAGCTCATGCAGCGCCACCTATTCCAGAATAAAACTGAATGACATTTCGTTCTCGCTCTCTTTCCTCCACTTTCCGCTTCTCTTCTTCTTCGCATTACCCTGCGTCGGAAGTATGCTCCGAACGCCCGAGTGCATTCCTACGCCCATCGCCGATATGGGATAAAATGAATTAGATTACCATCTATCCATCTCGGAAGAACTTATACTCCTAAGAGAGATAACCTGTATATAGTTCGATGTGTAAATATCTTCATCTCTCCAAATATTAAACGAAGTAAAACAAGTATATATATATATATATATATATATATATATATATATATATATACACGTGTGTGTGTTTGATAGCACCGGTGTGTTGCAAAGAAACAAGCTCATTTAAGAGGAAAAATAGTTTATTAAATGATGAAAAAATTAAAGAAATAACTGACACGTATTTCTGTGTGCTTGCACCTCCAATTCTAACATCCTAATCTATGTTGTAGGTGGCATTACTGTAGCGCAGTGGGACAATTCTTTCCCCTCCGTATATATATATGTGTGTGTGTGTGTGTATGTAAATTTTTTCTGATTTCTGAGTTCATTGTTGAATATAAGGGTAGTCTTGTATTTTAAAATATTTCTATATATTGAATTTTTTCCTAAGCAAATATGATTTTTAAAAACGACGATATTCTTCAAAATATAATTGGCAATATTGTTACTAAAATTGTAATGTACTGTTGATTTTAATAGATTATGCTCTGGTGAACAATGTTCTTATCAGGTTTTTGACTACTTGGATTGTCTTGAATATTATTATAATGGGTTTATACTGAAATTAGCTCAACAGATAGGTGTTAAATAGGCATTATCTGCAAAGAATTAAATGAATACAAGAATCACAATAATTCCAACTTTTCAAGGCAAATACTTTTCTTTATTCTTTATAAAGGAAATTAAGGAACTGTCGAAGTTCCCATTCCCAACCCCGGGCAATGATTCAGAAATCTCTGCTACGTGGAGCTAGAAATACCACCCGTAAGAAGGCAGAAAGAAAATGTTTTTAAATATAAGAGACATGGCTATTAAATAATGAGACTGACTCTGTAAAACATTTTATTTTGATATCATACATTTTTACTTATTATCACCCTCAAATACACCCTTCCTCTATCCTTACAACAATCCATGGAAATCCTCCCTTGTTCGAAACAATGCTGAAAGTCTTCTTTTGTCAACCCCTTCAGGACGCATGCTGCTTTCTCTTTTCAGCTTCAACGGACTCAAATCTAGTTCCTTTAAATGCTGATTTCAAATTAGGAAACAGATAGAAGTCACAAGGCGCAAGATCCAGCGAATAAGATGGATGGTATAACTCTGGAATGCTGTACTTGGCTATATAGAAACCTGTTCACAAACAATGCGGAATGACTTGTCCTTCCATAATTTAGGTTGTTTTTTCCAAATAATTTCCCGGAGTTCAGCAAGAATGTGGAGGAAGTAATATTGATTAATAGTTTGACCTTCAAGAACCCAGGCAGGATACTCAATCTCATGAGTGTCGAAATAAAGTCCAGTTATCATTACTTTGAATTTTGATTTGCTCATTCAAGCTTTTTTAGCTCTCGGTGTAGATAAGCTCTTCCAGTTCATAGATTGGAGCGCCGTTTCAGGATCATAAGTGAAAACCACGATTCGCCCCATGTTATTATCTTTTCCAATAAGTTATTTTTATTTTCAGTGGCATTCAAAGTGTCAGTACGATCATTTTAACGAACTTCTTGTTGTTCAAACATGAGAATTTTAGGCACCATTTGGGCACGCACTTTTTTCATGTTAAAATTGTTATGTAAAATTTGCCATTCGGATTCTATGTCAGTTCATACAGTCTCAGCAATCGCACGAATACTTAACCGATGGTCAGATTACCGATTTTTTTCGATATTGTCATCTGTTTTTGACTCGGAAAGGAGACCCGAGCATGAATTATCATCAACGTCTTCTCAGCCATCTTGAAAACGCTTCAACCACTCAAAAACATGTGCACTCGATGCATGCTCATTGCCATACACTTGTTTCAATAAATCATAACTTTCAGTAGCGGTTTTCCCAAGTTTGGAGTGAAATTTCCCAACAATCCGTTGCTCTTTTGTTACATTTATCATTTTCCGGCGAAACAACAACAACAACAAAAACCAATGCGAACGAAGGCTACGGGTATACGGATTTCTGTTTACAGAAGGGAGAAGCACTGCATTCGAAAAAGAAGGCTTCACGCTATACAGATGCTGGTTGCTGGCATTTGGCCCATGCGTGTTTCTTCTATAGCAAGCAATCTCATTATTTAACAGCCAGAGTCGAAAGTTGAATAGCGAGGGAGCAGCAACAACAAGCCTTCCTGAGAGTGCTATATGCCTTTTAGTTGCATAATTAAGTTTTTGTTAAGTTTAAAATGTAGAAACTCATTTCGCTTTATTAACGAATCATAAAGAAGGTATCACATTGGCATATCCGGTGGATGTAATGAATTTTGAATTTGTTCGAGATTCATTAATTTTCTAAAAATTCTGATTCAATGGGTTTCATTGGCTTTCTTATCGATATCATATCGAATATCATTGACTTTCTTAGCGAGAGGGAAAAGAATAGAGCACTAGCAATCTATAGCTCAAGAAATTGGCATCGAGAAGTTTTTGAAGATGACAATCGTTACATTGAAGGAGGCAATTTTGAAATCTGAAGCATATGTAGAAGAGTTTGTTGGAGGATTGCTCAATACTCAGATGCACCAGACAAGAAAAGGAATTGAAACAAGATGAAAAGAATCGCATACGAGAAATGGAATTTCTATTTTGAAAAAAATGCGTCTATTAATGGAAAGAAGCCGATTATATTAATTGGAATCAAGTGCAGTACTGAGAAGAAAAAAGAAAGAAAGAATGAAGAAATGCAATGATAATATCAATACAGAAAGAGAAAGCAAGGCTGTTGGAGATTCAACAAGAAGATAAATTGTATAAGATAGAACTAGAGAAAAAACAAATGCTAAGAAAAGTAAAGGAAAGGAATGGAAAAAAAGAATACAATGACGGAAAGAAGAATCGAAGTATTTTGTAGCACAAAAATCAAATGAATATCAGAAGGTCAACGTGAAAACTTTAAAAGATATCACTCTCATAGGAAAAGTATTTCTTTCTGAGAAAAAGAAGAATCAAAATAAGAAAAGCAAATTACGTCAAGTGAAGACGATATTTCAAATTAATCAATACGACTAGAAAAACTAATAAATGAAGCTTAAGTTTTTATTAGAGGAAAAAAGAACTGCAGATTTCGCATGGAAAATTGTAATAAACAAAATTTCTTTTATTAAACACCATAAAATATTCTAAAATTCTAAAGAAGACATTAACAAATCCAATGCATTATTATTTACAAACATTTCTTCTATTTCATCGAAGACCTGTTAAACTTTCATATAATCAAATGCTTCGTAACTAAATTGTTATATGTAAGGATTATTTTTTTTTATTTAAGTTAAAACAAATTCGATAGCAAAAACATGGCAATCAACGTTATATAATGCCCTTTCAAAATAAACATAAAAAATATATCTTTTATTTTACTTCATACATTCTTGTACTTTTGTTAAATTATTATCATTTTCTCTCAATCACAGTTTATTTTATGACCTTAGATCTCTTCGTTTATCCGTGATTAGAAATTTTGTCAGAACATTCCCAACATGTTAGTTAACAAAAATATTTTCTCAGAAAATCCCTGTTCTGTGAAAAAGTAAATCTCCCCCCTTGTTGTATCAGTGATAAGATATTTTACCAGAATAAATTTCCACAATAAAATCAATATAACCCTTTGAAATGAAATCGCTCTTTTAAATTGACAGAAAACTCTAGATAAGTTAAGGGTTGCCCCCTTTATCGGTACGTAACAGTTGTTTCATAGGATTTCAAAGAAAAATTCAGAAAATGATAGTTATGAACTGTTGTAAATATTCTAACTTAATATTTTTTCAAATATTAACAGTATACTTTCAATAAACTTGCTTGTAATTATTTCATAATTTAAGGATTTTTTATTCTGAGCAATTCGATCTAAATTTATTTGGAATATATTAATTCATTTAACAAAACGAAATGTTAGAAAAGAATACATAAATAAAAAAAATTAACTTATCGAATATTTCATGTTAAACAAGATTGTTAGATTTTAAGAAAAAAGTGAGTTTTCAAAAAAACCTGAAAAAAAAGGAAAAATAATTAAAGTAATCACCGAAGAAAAAATGTGCTGTAAAATAATTTTAAAAATAAACCGTACTATATATTTCTAGAATTTCATATGAAAAGAGGTTAAACTAGTTTTCCTATTCAGATAACATACATGACAGTTGTTTGAAAAGAAATGATATAGAAATTCTAACTTGATATTTTCAAATATGAAACGTAAAAATATGTTTTTCAATAAACTTGCTGATTATCAAATGTAATTAATTCATAATTTAAGGCTTTTATACAAAACAATTCAATCTAAATTTATTCAGTTAACTCATTTAACTAAGCGAAATGTTAGAAAAAATTGCATAGATGAAAAAATAAGCTTATCGAATAATTCAAGTTAAACAAGATTGTTAGACTTTTGAAAAAGTGAGTTTTTGAAGAGCTAAATAAAGGGGGAAAATAATTTCGTTATCATTAAAGGAAAAAAAAAACTATTTAAAGAAAAAAATGTACTGTAAAATAGTTTTAAAAAATAAACCTACTGAATATTTCTAGAATTTCATATTAAAAAAGAGGTTAAAACTCGTGTTCCTTTTCAGATAATATATAATATTTGTTGGAAAAGAAATGTAAAAATTCTAACTTGATATTTTCAAATATTTACTGTCAAAATAATTTTTTTCCAACTAACTTGATCAAATGTAATTATTTCATATCTTAAGTTTTTTTTTACACAAAACACAAATAAATCGGAATGTATTACATCATTTAAATAAACAAAAAGGATTTTGAAAAGGTGCATACATATAAGAAAATAAACCTATTGAATATTTCTAGAATTTCATACTAAATACGATTGTATCAGTCTTCAAAGAATAAAGTTAATGGATAAAAAAGGCTGCTAAATTTCATTTCCTATTCATATTAAATTTTGATTCATGCTACAGTTTCTCAAAATGTTAAGATATACAAAAATAGCGTTTAAAGAAGCAGGTAAAATTACAAAATAAATAAATAAATAAAATAAAATAAAAATAACTCGTTGTTTTAAAAATAGTTTTTTTTTTTTTCCAGTTACAAAAATAAAAATCATTTGTTACTATACAAAATATGCTTATAAAAGTTTTAAATTTCAACTAGCTAATACTCGCAATCAAATATAGGTAACTTTTCGTAAAACGGAATAAGAAAAAATTTGCATCCCAATAAGTAATTCAAAATATATTATTTCAGTTCAATAAAAAGAAAAAAAGTGTATTAAACAAATATTCAATTCAACAACTTTTCGCGAAAGAATCGTTTATTCAAAATATATTCCAGCTCATTTCACTTGGGTAAAAAAAATATTTATTCATTCAGAAATATATGCATTCCATTTAATTTATCTTGTGTAAAAACTTTTAACTTATCTTGTATATCAATACATTATTATTGTTCTGTAAATAACGAAGATAAGATAATTCCAAAGTTAAGATAGCAGAGTGGGGTCCCTTATCGATACCATTTGAACAGTAGGTACACATGACAACCTTATAGGGGTTATCCAGCCCGAGGAGGGAGGCGGGAATGACGTCACTTCCTTACCCTGTAGTCTCTCTATATATATATATATATATATATATATATATATATATATACATATATAAATCCATACACATATTATTTACATTTTACATGACTATTTTATTTGGATTATTTTTATATTGAAAACAAAATCTTAAAAATCGTTAGATTAACTCAATTTTTTTTCTTAGTTAAACTATTGCCTAAAATAAATGCATACAAAAATGAAAGGCAATGATAATTTTATTTTGTTTCAGGTAATCATGTTACAGTATCATTAAGTCACTTGTATGCATCAATTACTCAAGATAGAGAATCATAAAACACAGAATATACCAGCAAAAGAGTAAAAGATATATGCATGTTAAATATTTGTACTGAAAGACAAAAATTTTATAATTTGTTTCCAAATCAAAGGCAAAGAAACTACAGAATTGGAACGAGGAACGTACAGATTTAAGTGTCATGCTCTTTTTCAATCCTTGGTTTATGATTCTGAAGTTTATCCTTAAAAAGCTCATTTTGTTATTCTAGTAAGACATTAATGGGGGGAAAAATCTCAGTTTGAATAAATCGTTTTTTTCTATTAATATCGTACTATTAAGTAGAAGAAAAAAAAGAAGACATAAAATATGGTAACTAATTATGATTAATTTTGTGTGATAGTAATATTCTAAGATTCTTCATATAATCTTAATCTAGATCTATATACAAAAAGTTGTGAAATCAACCTTGAATTCCAAAAACATTTCATTAATTTATCTCAAAAAGAGACTTTGTTCATGCAATTTCATCGTAATAGAAATTTGTCAAATATTCTCGATTATTTATGTAAAATAAATAATTGAATTGGGAAAAAAATTCGCACCTATGGATACTTTATTCTTAATTACGAGAAAGGAATAACATTTTAGATATGAAATTAAGACAGAATTCATAACAATCACCCTTTTCACTCAATCAAAACAAAAATAGGTATTATTTCGGGCGAGGATTAATTTTAAAGAATCTAAATTATTTATATATGTTTTGATATTGAGTCTGAACAATTCAATTACTCGAAAGGAAGGGATTAAAAAGATAATATGTCAACAAGCATCTCTACAATATTGATAAAAATTCATTCGAATACATATTTTGATGAAACCTAGTTTTCCTATTGTCGTGAATAGTCTTTTTTTTTATTTTAGACAAGCAGGGGGGGGGGAAAGCAAATCAATATTTTTAATGGCAAAGCTTTATTTTTATACTATTCTCTTAATCATTTCCCTTATTTTGGCTGCTCGGGCATCATGACCTTGTGACACTCTTGTGATATTTTTCTTTCCCACAGGGTTTACTACCTTTCGTAAACGTTAGATGAAGCGCCATCGGGAAACCTGAGCGATCCTTCTCTATTTTCAACTCTCCTTCTTGTCAACCAATTTTTATCTTTTTTCCTATTTTTCAAACAACTAGATCACAGCTTTACCTTGTTTGCGTTGCCTAGCCATATCTCTGACTCTCTCTCTCTCTCTCTCTCTCCCTCTTGCTCCATTAAAATACTGTCACTCTCATTCAGATGGTCAAATTTTCTGTGACATTGAGATTTAGGATACCTTTCAATGACTGATAAAAATGCCTCGACTTAGGATTCGAGCACATTACGAGCAACTGTCAGAGTTTGAAAGAGGTCGTATCAATGGAATGAAAGAGGCAGGTTGGGCCAATCGGAGAATCGCTCGTCGTATGTGTCGAAGCGATGCAGCGATTAGAAGAGGCTGGCAAGAATGGGTGGACAATGGCAGATTTCAGCATCAGGATGGTAGCGGTCGACCTAGGGACACAACAGATCGGGATGACAGAGGGATTGTCATAACAGCTGTCATAGCGCCTGATTCATCGTTATCAACCATCAGGCATGCGACCCGCTCACGAGTATCCACTATGACCATTCACATATGGCTGATAGAGCGAAATCTACGCGCGTACCAACCGCTACGAGACACCTGCCACTCACGCCTTCACACTGGCGAGCCAGATTACAGTGGTGTTTGACTCGATCAGGTTGGAATGATGCTGACTGGAGACGTATAGTGTTTAGCGACGAATCCCCTTCCAACTGTGTCCTGAAGATCATCGAAGACGTGCCTGGAGACTCTCAGGGCAGCGTGTCGATCCTGCTTTCACTATTGCACACCCACAGGCCCTCAACCAGGTGTTACGGTCTGGGGTGCCCTTTCCCTTGATAGTCGAAACCCTTTGGTCGTCATTAGAGGCACACTTACAGCACATCGGTACGTCGATCACATTCTGAGACCAGTTTTGCTACCGTTCCTTTTCCAGTACCCTGGCCTTATTTTTTAACAAGATAACGCCAGACCACATACGGCACGTGTTGCTAAGAACTATCTTACAGCTTGTCAACCATTTCCATGGCCAGCCAGATCTCTCTCCAATCGAGAATGTCTGGGATATGATGGGAAGGCGACTGCATCTCCCAGGAAAGGTTGATGACCTAGCCCTACAATTGGAGTAAATTTAGCAAGAAATACCGCAGGAGACCATCAGAGAGCTTTATCACTCTATGCCACGTCGTGTGGCAGCTTGCATCCAGGCTAGTGGTGGCTCAACACCTTATTGAGCTCTTTGCTTTGTAACGATGTAACTCTGAAATAAACCATTCAATTTTTCTGAAATTTTAATCATTTTCTATTCTGTACATAATTTTTCTATCCGCCAATTTTTGTCTCCATCGGACAAATTCCTCTTGGTACATCGTTTCTTTCCTTTTTTTTTTTTTTTTTTTTTTTTGTTATAGAGAGTATGTTATAGTCTGCCTGTTACAATAAATGGCACGTAAGTAGTACACGTAAATATGCATAAATTTGAACAATTTTTATGATAAAAATCATAAAATCCTGCTCTCTCTCGCTTCATGAGTTATAAAATACGAATTTAATATTGTATGAAAATGGCAATATGTTTAAAAATCTGTGCAAGTGCTGTTCTCAAAATTTTCTACGTAAATATAGTTAATATTCTTTTATGGTAATCTCTTGAATTAGCATGTAAGTTATGTTAATCGGAATAAAAATTATTACTATCGGATTTAAGTATAATATAAACAGATAATGCACAGATAACATAAATACACACGCAACGCAATCACATTTAAATAACATTTTCTCATACCTATGTGATTGTAAAATACCAACAAATGTAAATGAGAAAAAAGTAATAAAAATTTATAAATCCTTTAAATTCTGTTTTTCTTCTTCTGAAGCATATATTAGTATTATAAATTCAGGCAAAGTTATCGAAATTTTATATTTATAATGTTTTTCGGTTTTTTTTTTTTTTTCTCTTTTCCTGTGTTTCCAGAATCGAAGCTACACTGTGTATGGGCATCGATCTGGGATATATTGTGGATCCTCAAATTCAGGTTATAGTATTAAAATAAAAGAATTCTAATTTTTTTGTCTCATTATTATTTCAAAAATAATTTCTTATATATATTTACTTTTGTGGCCTTTTCTGTCCATATTGCAAAAGGTAATATTCCTTTCCTGCAATTTGCAGTTGAATAATGAATTTCCTGAATTTGATAGAAATAGTGATGATTTTTATTTACCTTCTTTTCAGATCTATCGACTTTTCAGAAAATAATTTTTTTAAGAAAATTTATTCCTTTTTTTAAAATTATTATCTTTTTCTTTTGCTCTTTGACGTCGATTCATGTTATTTAAAAGCTGAAATAAATTTCTGCAGCACAAGTTTCATAATAGCCGATGTTCAAATGCTATAATGGGCAAGTAACTAAATACTTGAAAGAAATATGTGAATTTCTATTTTGGAAGTATAAACAAAGCCTGTTATAACAGATTTACAATATCTCCATTAATATGATATATTCACGACTAAAAAAGATCTGTTGTTCATTTTAGTAATTAATAAAGTAATATGCCTAGCATATTTTTTAAATAGTAAAATATTATAAAAAACGAAGGATTGCTACTTTTTTTAGAAGTTGTATTTGAAGTATTATATATAACTGCATAAGATATCTGTATAGCAAGCTAGACAAATTTTCTATGGATATTAAGCGAATGTAAATAAAGCTCTAAAAGAGAAATTCTCGGATCACTACAAATTCCGAGAAATCTGTCAACATCCCTCAACAGGTCGTAAATCACCATTAATCAACAGAGCGCAGCGTTAGATAACTATGTATCCTTACACACTGAGTCGGGACTTTTATTTTCTTTCCCCCTCTTTCCATTTTGAGTTGCTGACTTCTCAAATTACAGACAGCGAAATTTCTTAAATTTTTTGTAAAAGATATACATTTGAAAGAGCATAAAAAAAGGAAGTTTTCTCTGGAATTATTTTTTTTTTTTCGATTATTCAAAATATTTTTATAATCAATTTAGTACTCCAGATGTGAGTTTTCAGATCTTTAATAAAAATTAAAAAATACTTACAAAAATCAGGGGAAAAAAGTGATTCCAGAGAAACCTTCCTTTTTTAATGCTCTTTTCAATGCATTTTAGGCTATGCAGTTGAAATAAATATAGTAGATACGAGAGTGGTAGTAGGAAACTCCATAGGATTAGCATTACGCACGGAAATTCGTGGTGGCGTGTCGTAGAGAGCTTCAAGTTTCGGAAGGGAAAAGGATGAAATTTGATGATCAGAAGTCGAAGGGAATAGTCAAAGGACAATTATAGGTGTTTCACCTTCAACCATATAAGCCTCCTCCTTATGTGAGAGACCGAAGGCAATAAGTGGCTTCCAGTGGGATGAATGTATGAGTGATGGACACTGAAACAAACCGCAGAGTGAAAGGACTTAAGAACATTTTCAAACCTTTCTCCCCTTGTGGATGGGGAACCCCTCGAGACCTAGGAGAAGCGGTGAAAACTTTCTTCATATTTTGTTTTGTTAGTTACGTTATAAAGACATTAAATAGAAAGAAGAAAAAAAAAAAAAAAAAACACCGGGATTCTGAATTATAGGGCTGTATTTTCATTATTGAATTGTTTAGAACCTCTTTTGCTATGTTTTGTGTGTGATTCGTTATTGAAAGTTCCAAAGTGTATAAGCCCTGCATTAATTTAGCAAATTTTATCTGAAACAGAATAATTGGGTTAGTGTTTTACAGATTACTTTTTTAAAGGAATATTTGAATATTCTTAAAGACTGAGAATTATGAAGTGATGAATTGAAAATAATTGAACGCGAGTATTTTGGGGTTATTTTATTGATTGAACATCGAAACAAGGATGAGTAATCTTAAATATGAGTCAACAATTTTTTTTTCGTTATTTTTTTCATGTTTGTGTGATCTGTTATGAAGAGTAGAATAACTGATATCTCAATGTGAATATGTGAAGATGTACAAGCATGATAAGTAGAACCTTAAAAAGTTGTTGCCTAGTATTTTAAAGTGGTCGATAAGTGGTATTTTAATGCGTATGATAAATAGCATTTTAAAATGTAGGAAGATTGATACTTGAAAGTGTAGAATAATTAAAATTTTCATGAAGCTTCAAATTAAAATTGTTTCTTTAAGTAGAGATTTTTTTTTGTATACGCGTAGGATAACTATAAACAACGCTTAATGAAATAAATGTATGAGAGTGATGATTATGCAAAAGAAAAGGGAAAACCTACTTTAACTGAGTAATATGCTCATCGAATGTTTGTTTTGATTATTTGCGTACTTTTGATTGATTATTGTTAAAAATTTATTTAGGGGTAAATTTTCTTAAACATGTCTTAGTAAGCATCTTAAAACTGGTTAATTATTGTGTTGTGTTATAAATATTTTTTATTTTTACATGATTAATTTTGAAATAATTGGTTATATAGTAAATTGCTGTCTTATAATGTACGATCTTTTGATAATTTAAAATGTGTAATAGTGTTTGTATTTAAATATTGTTTCTTTTTTTATGATAATTCTTATTGTGCCTTTAGTGTTATTGATTATGAACTAATTTTATTTTGTGTGAATGTTTTTAGTGTTAACTTTAAGGGTTTCAGTTGCTGAGTTACATTTGTAAGCAAATGTAACGTCAGAGCTTGGTGGAAGGATAGTAGCTAGGAAACAGCAATAGCGGGCCTCCCTGGGAGTACTGTAAGCCTTTTAGTCCCACAATAAAATTTTTATTAAGTTTTAAATGTAGAAGCTCATTTACCTATATTAACGAACTAAAAGAAAATATTACTTTTATGACATGCAGTATTTTAAGAATCTATTTTTAGTACGTGTTAACGGCTTATATACAAGAGCGAGGGAGAGTAACTTGAACCAAAAGGACACGTATTTCATTTTTATTTCATTTTAATACAGTACATCCATTAGTTAATCTGCTTATGCGCATTATTCCCATTGCCTAAATCATTTATATACAAAGGGTACATTTCTGTAAAATGAATCATGAATTAGAATTAATAGCTCCAGTTATGGAACTTATATTTTTGACTGCATGATATTTATTTCGAGTTATAAATTGGTGTATTGAAATATCAATGATAGTCTTAAAACTATGTCTTGATTCCAATTTAGATTATTTAAAATATGAAGTAAAATTTATGAATGATAATTGACAATGGTTAATATGCAACGAGGGAATAATTTAAATTATCCTTTCCTTAAATAATCGGGGGAAACCCACACACAAAAGCGAATACAAATATAAATGAGTTGTGATGGTTGAATCATTTTGTGCATCAGTGGTGAGCGTGTGCGTAAGTTCACTAGCCAAACTTATCAATTTTCAATTCTAAAATTTGTTGAGGCCTCTTTTTCAAAAAAATCAATATTTTTGAGATTATTTTTAAGTCCATGATTTAATTTATTTTTGTTTTCGATCCGAAGCTGAAAACTGAAAGAAAACTAATAATAAAAAATATTAATTTATCTTCGCACTGGGAAAATCCGTTTATTTCACTTAAAATATAACATTTTAACTCCTTACTACGAAATGTAATATTTTTTGAAGTGCTCTGAACTATCATCATTTATAAGATCGAGTAACATACACGATATGAATTATTTTTTTTTTAAATTTTGTTTTACAATCTATACATATTTTATTACAACTATATATCACTATATATTCATATTTTTATTAGTAGTAAGCTTTTCTGTTAGTCTCCTAGCATCGAAAGACCGAGAAAATTTAAAAAACGATACAAAATTACAATAAGTCATATTTCTATTATCAACAAAAGACAGTTTCCTTCCAAACAGCGATTCCCGCTTTGTATCATTTTGACTGAGACTAAACACTACTAAAAAGAAAAAAAAAACTAGATAAAACTGCTGATATAGTTTGATTGTATTCAGATGCAAAAAAATAATGGCATACATGTCTCATAGTTTAAAAAAATAACGAACAAAATCAAGAGAAGTATTTTTATGTGGTATGTCGTTGGCTCTATCACTATTTTCCCTTCAATTAACACTTTCGGGATCTTTTTATGATGTTATCGAAGTTCCTGCCAATAAATAAAATATGACTTATGTAGAGATCAGATTAGATTTAGTGAAATATAATGAACAGCATTGAGGAAATGCGTATACTAGAAGAGAAAGGTAGCTTAGTTCGTGATGAAGGTAGTGAGTAGAGATTATCTAGTGAAACATGGTATTATATTTGAGTTGAGTAAGGAACCTTTCGAGTAATTCCAGATGAATCTATATATAATTAGTGATCGAACTCTCAATTTTACTTTGCATAAGACCTCGAACACAATAGGGTTGATCATAATTACACACACAATCTTCAGCTTATTTAAAAGTTAAATCAGACATGTTGAAGAGTAATCACCACAAATAAAGAAGATTAAGGATTGAATAATAATTATTTGTTGATCTGAATAAAATAAATTCGTTATTCTTTATAACCGACTTTCTCTTCATTTGATTGTGCTGTCTTGTGATTCTCTTAATAACATAAACAATGACGTCAGAAAAGAATAATAATAAAGGGGCGTTACAGTGGTCAAAACTTATTTTCCTCGATCAATACTAAAAATGCCCCCCCCCCCGAACATAGTTCTATCACGTGGGTATGTGAGAGGGAAGGGGAGCAGAAAAAATGTTTTATCATGATTACAGCTAGGTTGACGAAAAGTTTGAGAAAAATGCTTCACAATGGCATTATATCTTATACATAATTGCATGAGTCATATGTGTTACTATATATTACAAATTTCCTTTCTACCGGTAGAAATTTGATGATGCGCTTCTATTTCGTAACATTTTAAATGCATTCGTCTGTCCTGGATGAGTTGTTGTAACTTAAGTTTTCTCCAAATTTTTAAAAAACAACGGATGAAGATATTAGTGCATCAAACATTTGAAATAAATATGCACAAATAATTTTTCACAATATTCATCTTTTTATTGGTCATTTTCAATGCTTCATCAAAACTTTTTATGCTACAACTACAGAAAACTCTAATATTTTGTTACATATTCACTGTAAGCTAAATACATTAAGTGAATAAGTAATATTGCCATCAGCTCTAAAGAATAGATTTAGTACAGTTATACTAACTTTAATGATATTCTTAAGATTTACTTCCCTCAAATAAGTAACACAATCTATAAAATACTACTGAAATTTTGAGTTCATAAACAGTACATTTCATGCAATTATTCTACTAAAACTAAAATTGAAGTGAGAAAGTCTAGTAGTTAATTTATTTGTTAAGCTTATAAAAAACGATTGGTGCATTAATTATCTGTTAATTACTTAGAGAATTACCGGTAGATTACTTTGAGTATCTTGAATTACTTTTATCTGTAAATTACTTAGATAGATACAAAGGAAAGATAAGTTCGGTTTCTTTCACATGTTTATTGTTATGCGTCAAAATTGGATGAACGGATGGACATTGGCGTTAGCTGTAAAGAATAAGTTCAGTGCTGCCAATTTGATACAAAGAGCGTATAAAAAATGGCTTCAAAAATGTGAAGTAAGAATTCTTTTCTAAATACGAGAAAAATTTCAAATACAGAAATAGCATATTTCATTTATCTGATACGTTGAAAACAGGAAAACTATGAGAGAAATTATTACTATTTCACTTTACCGTTCAGTTTTAAAACTACTGGAATACAAATTTTTTCCTTATAAATACGAAGCAAAAATTCCCTTCGAAAATGGTTGGATGAAAAGTTGCATCCATAAATATTGCATTTTACGAAGTATATATGCTGAAATTAGAATTAAAGATAAAATATTACTTTCTCACTTCACATCTTATCTAGGTTTAGTAAGTTAAAATAATTTTATCTCCTTTAACTTCCTTAAGATTTCTTTTGTTCTTAAATTTATAAAAAAGATATAATTTAAATTCCCTTATATATTTCAATTATATACTAATAAATCTATGGATTCTATATATATTAAACTCATTGGAATAGTTTCAATGAACACATTCCAAGTTGCTGGACTACACACTAATAGCATTCAAAAATTCGTTTCATAACATGAATGCATTCAAAAATTCATTTCATATCAAGAAACAAAAATAGCTTTTGAAATACTACTAAAACGTTAAATATATCAATTGAACTCAGGTGCAATATATAAATTATAAATAATGAGAAGTATAGTTTCTGAAGATCCGTGAATTCGGTTTCGTTGTTTTATGGGTTATATCAAAGGTATCAAGTAGCAGTCTGAAACAGGCAATAAATATATTGCGACAGTGATGCATTTATATACAATCTTGTATATATTTGTATATTTTTTCAGTACCTTGATCTAGTATTATAGACATATAAGCTGAAAATAATTTAAAGTAAGCAAAATTCATCAACACACAGTAATATTTCTAAGGGTGCCGAAGCATTTGAAACAAATGATAACTCTGATACATAATCAAAATTCATTGCTTTAAAATTTCAGTAAACGATAAAAGCTGTAAAACTTAAATAAATTAATCAAAAATTTCAATCATTTTTATTCACTAAAAGAATGAAGTAAATTATAAAAGCTGTATGTATAAGAACATTAATAAGAAAATATTGTTGTATATAAGTTATATAATGATATGAGCAAAATAAGTAATTAATTATTAAGAAATAAGCAAATCATAACGATTATTTTTAACAAGCTCAGCAATTTTACCTAAATTCTTTCATGCCTCTGCAAAAAAATCTTTATTTTTTAATAATTATTACTTAATTATTTTATGTTAGAAATTAATATTATTTATTTTATTATTATTAATCCAAATTTTCTAATAAATTTTTTGGCTTTTTTGGTAATAATATAGCAAAAAGCAAGTGAAGGTGCAAGATAATATTTTTTTTTTTTTAAAAAAAAATATTTTATCGTTTATAAAAGAAAGAAAAAAAAAAAATAAGAGCAAAACATCGAAGCTTACCATCTGTGTTCCTGACATTGCCAAATGAAACTAAATAATGATATAATGAAGATGTTTTCGAAGATTACTTCCATTCTGAATGATCTGAAGATTATTTCGGAAAAGCCCATATCAATCGAATTCTAATTTTATTCAACTTAGAGTAGCTAGTCAAATTAAAAATTCACAATGCTGCCTCCTGGCTATTTAAAACCCTTTTCAGATTTCTTTTAAAAAAATTAGAGAGTGTTGCTGTCAGTGACTTCCGAAATAATCAAGTTCAAATAAATGAAAAAAATTAAAATAGACTTCATTTTTAAAATTAATAGAATAACTCTATTTAAGGATTAATTTACTTTACGCCTCAAGTAAATTAAACTTAATTTATTCTGCCATTATTTTTTATATTGATCCAATATATGTTATCAAAAGAGATAGTGTCGTGTCTTAATTATCTCGTTTACGCTTGAATCTGAAAAGTAAAATTTTAAAATTAAACAATAACAATTACGAAGATGAAACAAATTTTTGCACTTTGCAAAAATTTGTTTAATCTTCGTAAGCATTCAAAATACAGTATTTACAAATCAAAATATACTACGAGCTATTAATTGTAAATCACTAGCATAATAATGTCTTGAATGCCTTTTTTAAAAATTAAATGAAAATTGAAAATGTATTTATTGACTAAAACCTGAACTATTTAAACGAATATAAAGAGTAAAATAAGATAGCCGAATGTCTGAATTAGAATCTATTCACTTTAATATTATTTTTAGATTTATACGCATATAATACTAAGCACTCAAATCTGAAAGAAAATTCAAAAACATATTCGTTAATAAATCAGAGCATGGATGGCAACAAAATCTGAAATTCAAAACTTAATAAAGATCAAAATTTCTCAAGTTGCGGAATGCAATGATTCTGCGTACACTTTCAAAAACAAATAAAGTGTTGGAAGTATCTTTAGTGCATGTCAAGTAAGAGTGAATTTCTTTTTTGTCGTTTCGATTTTTACTTTCGAACTGAGCTTGGATAAAGTGAACGGCGTCATGGAACTCATTAGTACCTAAAAAAAAATTTATGTCATTAAAAAGAGATCTTTTAAATAATTTTATTTGTAATGCATTCAACATTGCATTTGTATCTAAATGTGACCGAATCCATCTATTGTTACGGCCATCAGGGAAAAGATGCCTTAAGGATTAGACTGCTAATAAAATGAGCTTGAAATTCATTTACGCTTAAAGAAAAGACAACTTTGAAGTTGAAATTTTTAAACTTTCTATACATATTTCCAGATTTTTTTTATCCCGACTGCTGAAAATTATCCAGTCAAATAATTGTCATTCAATACAGTTTTTTTTTTTTAAAAAAAATACAATTTAGCTATTGAGCTGATAGGAGATTGGATTGCATTGCAATGAATTAAAACCCTTTTTAAAAATTCATTATTTTACGAAAAAGGACACTTTATAAACAGGTGACACTTTTTATTAGTTAATAAGTAGAAATATCTTCAAGTTAATTAAGTTATGTTTCTCTTTCGTAATTAATATTCTCATGTGTCAAAATTTATGTAGAACAGACCTTCTAGCATTGGATAAATATACTTACTGAAAATAGAATTAAAGACAGAGTATTCTGATATTGCAACAATCGTTTGTCTAGTAGGTGGTTAAATTAATCATGCGACAAAATTATATATACATATTATCAGCAACACTTCTATGAAACATTTGGGAATTATTAAGAAATTTTATAGCAAAGTAATCCTTTCGGAAAGGAAAATGTAAATAAACTGCAGTGAAGTAAGCCTCCTCAATTTAAGGATGCCTTGAGGGCGTATTTACACACCAAACTAACAGTTGAACAAGTTTCATATAAGTTGTTAATCGTTCGATCTGACCGCAAGTGAAATGCTAAAGTAAAGACTCAGGATTTCTATTTTTTAGTCAAAATTCAGGTTTAACAAAGTTTAAGATTTTTTTTTAGAAATATGATTGTAGTGAGAAAACTAAGACTAAAAAAAGGACGAATTAAGTCGTGTAACTATCTTTTAGCGTTCGTCGTTGTCACGGTATACTGATGTTTTAATATAAATAGTTTTCATAAGATTATAAGAGGGAGATTCCACTTAAGATGCTAAGTTCTGCATTATTTAGATTTCTATTGCTCAAGTATATTAACTGTTTTAGTGGTGGGTTTGTGTAAAGATGTAGCTCAGTTGAATCAATATACTACCAGCGATTAATATAGTTTATATGATGTTTTCACTATCAAAAAATTCAGATAAACAATAATTACTATTCAGGTAAACAATTAAGAGAGGAACACACTGTAAACTACTCTTTTCAACATTTATCAATTGGGAAACTATTAAAGTGTGCAGCGGGGAAAGAAAATATATTTTGAACTTTAATTTTGAACCAACAATTTGTTTTCCTCTTTGCGTTCGACATATACATTTGTAAACAAAAATGTTTGGGAAAGATAAGAATCAGTAATTGTACAGAAACTCAATACTTCGCATAACTATCAATACTTACCTTCGTAGTTCGGAAAACAAGTTTTAAGTGAAGATTTCTTAATTTTTTCTTTGAACACGTCCACTTTGTTGAGCAAAAGGACGAAGACCGCGTTTCCAAACCATCCATTGTTGCAAATATCGTCGAAAATTGCGAGTGCTTCTTTCAATTTATTCTATAAAGATTAAGAGAAAAAAGTACCTTTAATTCAATTGCTGAAATGAAACGGTAGTCCTCTTAAAGAATTATCTTTCACACAAAAGGAGTTTAAATTTTTAGCATTTAAAGCATTTGAAATTTTTTGAATAATTTGTTTTATAAGTGCGACGCTAATACACAATCAATCTAATCATTTCATGAAAAGAAATAATTTCTAAAACTTTATTTCTTTTGTTTTAACTAGGGTGCCATCTGCAACATATCATCAGTTCCTTTCAAGATCACAATCGAGTTGTTCATTTTTATACTCATGTTGCCTGCAGAGACCTGAAGACGGAGAGTAAGTAAAATAAAATGCCATTATTGAAATACGAGGTGTGGCTATCAAATAACGAGACGGTGCTGCTATAGAAAAAGTATACATGCGCCGAACGCTAGTGACCGACAGCTGTTTAGGGTTAAAGCCTACTTTTTCGAATGCAGTACTTCTCGCTTCTGTAAACAGAAATCCGTATACCCGTAGCCTTCGTTCGCATTGGTTTTTGTTGTTGTTGTTGTTTCGCCGGAAAATGATAAATGTAACAAAAGAGCAACGGATTGTTGGGAAATTTCACTCCAAACTTGGGAAAACCACTACTGAAAGTTATAATTTATTGAAACAAGAGTATGGTAATGAGCATGCCTCGCGCGCACGTGTTTTTGAGTGGTTGAAGCGTTTTCAAGATGACTGAGAAGACGTTGATAATAATTCAAGGCCCAGGTCTCCCTTCCGCGTCATAAACGGATGACAAAATCGAAAAAAACTGTAATGTAGTTCCATCTGACCGTCGGTTAAGTATTCATACGATTTCTGAGACTGTAGGAATTGACAAAGAATCCGTATGGCAAATTTTTCCCGAAGACAATGCACAAATTCATTCTGCATTGTTAATGAAGCAGTTTCTAGCCAAGTACAGCATGCCAGTGTTAGACCATCTGCCTTATTCGATGGATCTTGCGCCATGTGACTATTGCCCCTTTCTTAAGGTTTTCATGTGCATTGAAAGGAACAAAATTTGAATCCCTTGAAGTTGGAAAGAGAAAGCGGCAAGCGTCTTGAAAGAGCTGACAAAAGAAGACTTCCAGCACTGTTTCGAACGATGGAAGATTCGCACGGAGCATTGTAGGGATAGAGGAGGGGTGTATATTGAAGGTGATAATAAGTAAATATGTATGAAAACAAAATAAATTGTTTTGCAGCGTCAGTCTTCATATCCACACCTGTTATTGTTTTAATATAAGTCATCCGACTCATGCATACTTAATACGCATTTTGCTTATGGAGGATGAAAACTGGATTATTATTATTATTTTCCTTTTTAATATATATTTCTTCAAAAAATTGTATGAATACGTAAAATCTATATGAAAAAATATATACATGTAATTTTTAAATTTAAAATTTTAAAAAACTCTTTGGATACATTTTAAAAATGTGAAAAATTAACAGAATTATACCTGTAATTATAAATACGGTTGATGAAATCAATCTTGAAAAATTTCAGATTTTTAGTAGCTTTTTAAAGTAAATAAAAAATTTGTTTAAAAATTTATCATCTCGGGTATTTGATAGATAAACACATAAATATTTTTTTAAATATATCGTTAAAAATCTTTTATACGTCATATATATATATATATATATATATATATATATATATATATATACACCTCTAAATGTGCAATTCGAATCTCCTCACTAAGTTAATACTTCTGCTTCTGATGCTTATTTCGACCTTTTGTACTTTTTCTCTTGATACTATTTGTATGCTATTATGAACTCACAAGCAGCATTACGAATGCATTTCACTGAGTGTTATCAAGGTGAGCGAGGTAGTCAAAATTATGCAGCTGTCTCAAAAGGTTCTACTTGGAATATAATTATAAATTAGATGTCATATTAAACAAAGTAAAATTTTCTATTTTGAAGACGAAACTTTTTTAAAAAAATTTTACAAGTATTTTGTTTCCTTTCCTGCCTTAAAAACTTATTCTATAAAAGTTCCTTACAAATCTTGTTGGATCAAGAATTCTTATGTTAACAAATAATATATGTTTATTGGTCAAAATGTATTATATCTGAAAAAAAATGACTCCGAAGTTTTACATTATGCCTAATTTCATAATGAAATTTGATGAAGTAATAAATCGAATTCTCAAACTGCATGTAATATAGTAGAAATGTTATTACTGAATACTATTTAAAGAGTACAATACTGACATATTTCTTGATTAAATTATACATTAATTAATCATTGCATTATTTTGTAATATGAGAAACTTTTGGTTTTTCAACTTCTGTATTAATATATCAATTGATCAAATTAACTAAATTTACTAACGTAACCAACTAAAACTCATCAATTTGATTGATTAAGTGGTTAAATTTAAAATATCAATCCAATTAATCAACTTCTTTGACTAAGTTAAATAATGTAATTAATGAACTCTGTTGATAAATTAAATTAATTAATTCAATCAATTAGTCTAATTGACTAAACTGATTAATCTACTTAATTGAACAAATTTATTTCATTACGTAAAATGATTTGATTTACTTAGGTAATTAACTCAATTAATATCTTAATTCAAAATGTATATTTCTTCGTGTAATCAAGAGTGAGAGATTTTATCACTGAAATTTATATAATTTTTCCAATGCAATTAAGGAAGTTTACTTACACAATATATATGCTATTTAAAGAAGAGGTTAATTTAAAATAAAAGTACAAAAATATGGGATCCATTTTTTATACTTTAACGTTATATACCTTAAATCTAAATCAAATAAAAATAAACTAATCTTGAAAATAAGAACAATAACGTATTGTTTAACATGATGATCTGATTTTGATTTAAAAAAAGATATTGAAGAGTAAACTTACCTAGATCAATAGAAAAGAAAATTATTAAATGGTAATTGAATGATATCTGTATTTAAACAAATGGATTGATTCCTAAATTTTGAAAATAGAAGTAAGCTAATTGGTTTCGTACCGGGTAATAATCTTGTTACAAAGGCAGATCAATTTTTTTTCAACAGCTAGGTTCTCTAAAAGAAATGGTTATCAGTATTCTTCTGCCTCTGTTGTTTCTGGTTCAAGTAAATATCAGCAAGAATAATGTCCAAATAACTTATTGGGAGGGAGGGGGACAGGTTGTATGCTAAATTATTCAACTGCTGTAGGCCCTTCTATGATTCAATAATATCGCACCAACTGTGTCTGACAAATCTGTTGGCATCACTTTTAGATCCAACAATAAAACGTATCTTAGATCTTCACGGTTGACTTCTGATATATAGAGACAAGTGATTCGACATGTGATTTTGTCGCCCTCACACACGTGTCCACTTTTACGCATCTATCAGATTAAGGGTGACATATTGCAGTTCTAAAGGCTCCCCTCATCACAAAATGTTTATACTGAGGATAGGCATGTATTGTGTAGTAGTGCATGGTGCTGAAGGAATATATGTCGACCACAGGCTGTATCTTTTTTTTCCTTTCAAATATGTCCTATTAGTCTTATCTATAGTTTTACGCAAATGCATTTTTTAAAAAGTTTGTTAGGCTTCTTGTGGGTCACAATTGCTTTTAATGCTTGTAATTATCTCCTTTTTTTCAAAAAACAAGAACGAGAATTTTTTTTTTTTAATGACGGTGTAGCTATTAGAACCAAAATTCCAAAGAAGTGAGTAGTTCATAAAAGTATTCATTCCTTGAATGAATACAATTAGGAACAATGTGAATTTTTTATCGCGTTATTTCTATTATATAATAGATAGATTTTGGTCTACAGAAATAAAATGACTCATAAATTACTCCTCTCTTAAATAGAGATGTATTATTTTTTATATCGAACACGATTTGTTTTACGTACCCTCTATATTCATAACTGACCATAGAAACAATGCTATTATTTCATTTACTAAATGCTTACAATTTGTGAAATCTTTATTAATTTTGAGTACGAATCGTACCTTTGTCGTATTAGATCATATTTCAGAATATTATATATCGCCATTTTAAAAAAAATAACTTGTAATAAAAATATATATTACTCAGAACCTTACAAAAGATTTTTTCTTAAAATTCTCTTTAAAGGATATCTTAGTTTAAGCATCAAAGTAATATGCACAATAGATTATATATATCAAATTATGCATATTAGGAAGATCACAAAGTGAAGCAAATAATGTAAACACGTTAGATTTTAACAGCTATATCTCCAGTGTCGAGGTATTTGCTTTCGGTATATATGATAAACAGCAATAATTTGATGAGAAACTGAATATGTAGACTCATTGTTTGTGTACGTGTTGGATGATAATATTTAACGCCTACTTTTCCCTAAAACCTCGACCATTTCTACGACTTGAAAAAGGGTTGAGGAAAACAAAAGTTCTCGTTTCTCAAGAAGGTATCGTTAAGATTGTTAGTTCTTTAGATCCAATTACCTTGATATGGTGGAGAGCGTAGAATCTGTTCAATACGAAAAAGGATATTTTCACTCCGAAATAAAGGATCTTTGTGTAATAAATGCTTTAGAAATCGAATTTTCGTTACTCAAGACAGTATTCAAGAAGTACATTTTTGCTAGTTTTTAAGATCTAGTAGTTGTCAAATTGCTACCGAACTTCTGTTTTACTTTCTGTAAAAACAAATTCAGATAGCATTGTACGAACAAAGGATTTATCATTCAGGATTAATATCCAGAAATGTTTTTAGTCCCACATTATATCCAAAGATAACCAGGATAACTTTCAAATTTGTTGCTTATAATACAACCGACAATCTTTGAAAGTTCTCCGGGATATAGCATGGTTTTGGAGCCCATTAAAAATCTTAAAAATGTCTAGAAGTTTCAAAACAATGACTCGGGATATTTTCCTTTATAATTTGAAACGAGAATAATATTCTCTGAAAGAATACAAATTTCCTGTCGCAATAAATAAGGTAAAGAAGTAAGATTAACAGTATTAAATTACAGATGGTCAGTTGTAAAAATTTCATTTCTCTCTGATACATTTTAAAATCTTCTAGTCATTTTACGTTTTGATTCATCTGAGATGTATATAATCTTCAACATGATCATTTAAATGATCTCAAAGAATTCCCTGTTTTGAGTCACGAATTTCTACATACTTCTGTTATTTCACATACTCGGTTTGAGTTGCAGGTACAAAATTCATTCATTCAATAATCAGCTTTCCCACACATCTTTTTTTTTTTCTTTCTTTTTCGAAAACTATTTTTACTCTAACAAATTTTTCTTTCATAATGAACACGGGGCTTTCATGTTCTATATGGAGTCCTTTACAGTATGTATAATTTCAGCAGCTTAACGGTCGGTATTTCAAGTGTCATTCCATTTTTTTGACTATTATTAACATTGAAGTTTCATAACTGTAAAATATTTAAGAGATATTTTCTTTATTTTAGAAATATAATTTTTAATAAGTGCTATTTCATTTTAATTGGAGATTTCTAATTGTCAATTTATTTCATCGAATAATGCTGACGGTGCAGCAGTTTTTATAATTTTGTTCTTATATAATACGAACAGAAAATAGTCCTCTTAAAGTACCTATCATTTGTCTTTGGATATCATCTTTATGCTTATTGTCATGGATTGTTGCTAGTAGTATAGTGCTGATAGTGGAGCAATAATGCTATTTAAGAACAACTTTGTGGGGTATTGGCAGGATCCTTTTAATTTTAATCCATAACCAAGTAATGAAAAAGACATTTTTGAGAATAATTCTTCACCTTCTTAGTTTTCGTTCAAAGAAATTCATTTAAAAACCTTTGAGGTCAATTCAATTTAAAGTTGTCTTAAGCAAATATTACAGAGCAAAAATTCAAACTCCGGAACACATTTTCAGGTATAAAAAATGACCCAATAATAACATCCTTTTGCTTGTGTTATTATGAAAAATTTTATGAATATGTCATTCTTTGCATATACAGATAAAGTTGAATATTTGTTTAGCATTATACTATTACAGACAAATGAAGGATCATATTTTAAACCAGATAAAAAAGGAATTGATTCGAATAGAAATTATTGTATAATAAAATGTAACACTGTCTTTAGGATATTGATATCAGAAAGTAATATTCCTTTAATCGTATTTTTAATCTACAAAAGGTATATCAATTTAAAGGCTCATCCTTTAACATTGGGTAATGATAGCCTTAACATGGTGGAATAGTAGATGCAGTGAGGTATCTTACATCGAATTGAATTTCAAAGTATTCATCTGGTGTTGTATGAATTTCAAGGTAGCGAAACACTGCCTTAGGTGCCATTTTCATCCTTTGAATATGACTTATGGTTTATCCGATTACTCCCTATGTGATTAAAATACGACATCAATAAGATATAATTAATTTAACATGCTTCAAATTTAGGTTCGTGTCGCACTGAAGAAACGTGTTTGTCTATTATCGGCTGAATTTGAATTACAGTCAAATGGCAAGAATAACACCCGAACTAGTATCGTACTCACTTAATTATAACACCAACTCTTGTGAAAATTCGAATAATTTTTTAAACTAAGTACTTGAATTAAAAGAAATGTAACAATTAAAACTGCTAAACTTGCTTAATAACTTACACCAGTTTGATATTCATCTGACACAGCGAATGCAGCCATCTTAAAATATAAGATATGCTGTGTCTAATTATTTGTAGAAAACACCCATAATAGATGCTAATTAGCTATTTTATTATTACTTTTTAATTATTTTAGTCAAATATTAAAATATACTTCCTACTTCTTCGTCTTTAGACGGGACTTGATCAAATTTACTGATATCTGCGCAGAAAATGACAGCTGACACATCTTCGACGTTTTCCAGCCACTCCAACCGGCGTGCTTTTTTATCACACACATCAAATATTCTAGAATTTATAAAAATTGATGGTTTTGTTTTTATAAAATACATAAAATATGTAAAGAAAAATACAATACTTTCAAATATTGGATAAAAACTTTAAAATATTTAAAGAAGTTTTGCTAAGTCATACTTCTCTTTCAATACGTTGCTCAATATAGTATTTAAATAAATGTTAATGATCGTATAGAAAGGTGTCTTTTTATTAACACTTTAAAATTTCTTATAAAATAGCTAATGTAGAAAAATGAGAATTAAATACATTGACGTAAAACATGTAAAATACACAAATTTGTTCACTGTTTAACTCATAACGACACAAAAATTTTCGAAAAATGCATATTTTATCTTATAACAAAAGATATAAAAAATAAATTAGTAATTCAAAAGGTAAAATATGAATTTTAAGTTATAGTATTAACAATGTGATATTCAAATTAGGCCTCTCCTAAATTGGAAAATGAAAGAAAAAATTGTGAAGTACTACTTTATTAACTTTCAGTATGGATAACTAACTTCATAAAGGACATAATTTTAAGTGTCTCCTTTTTTATTATAAATTACCAAATTCAAAATTGTATTCATTTATTTATTCTTAAAAACTACTCCCAAACGTCATAAACACAAAATAGAAGTAAGAAAATGTTATATGATAATCTTACTGGAAATGCAAATCTTTGAGGTTAAAGTTTTCCTCCACGATACCAATGGTTTTAATTCTTGTATGTAATATGTCATTCTCAGTAAGCACAAAATCTTTTGCAGCAAAACGGTCAATATCATCAAGAAAGCTAGGAAAAAAGGGAAAAAAGATCCATTGAGAATACTAAAAAATTTGAATGTAATATAATTAATGACAGTTTAAATACATAATGTATTACTTCAAATAATCGATTGATTTCTGACGAAAAAACTAATTCAATGTTTTCACTTTTTATCATCGACTCTTTTTTTTTTACAGATGCACATTCCAGTTGGGGGAAATTTAATTCTTATTTAAAGAAAAAAGTAAATGAAAAGCAGCACTATATATTAATGCTTATAAAAATTTCATAAGTGGAGTTTGTGATAAAATGTTAAAAGAAATCATTGAAGTCAATTACAGAAACAAAAAAGATGTATTAGTATTAATTTACATTCAAACTAGATTACCATGATGGAAAAGATAAATTAAATGCTATTCAAATAAAAAGTAACAAAAGAATTTATAATTCAAGTAAAAGGAAATAGTCTTGATTATTGTATTTGAGTAGTTTCATAATCTATCCTTAACAGTTGAGTGAACTAATTGGACCTGATACAATAAACTTTGATTTTGTTTGGTTTGAGTTAACAATACTCTCAATCTGCACAAGACCTGCCTCAAAATTTTGAACCATAGTTGAAGTGATAAAAACGATATTTGAGATGGTTCTTCTCTTTCCTCTACACCACTCCATGTGAGGACCTAGTTCCGTGTGCTGCAGCCACTATAATTTCCCCACGATGGGTTATTAGTGAAATAAAAAATATAAAACCGGTGACGACTGGACTTTATTTTTTATACAGGATATAATTTTTGGCAAACATTTTTAGTATTTATGTGTTATACATCATTTATCTCATTAGTTCTCAAACTGGGTTCCGCATACCCCTGGGTATGCATGAATGGTTCATAAAAGAAGAATTAACAGCAGCCAAAAATAATTTCTGCATATGGTAAAAACTCTTAATTTTCTTTTGATTTATATCATATTTAAGGTTTCCAGTTGATAATATTCTAACCATTTATTTATTGGTGCCTGTAGAAATAAAACTAATAGGTTTGTTAATAGTAACACAGAAAACATTTTTTAAAAATTTTATGAGTTTAAATTTACATTTTATAACTTACTATCTTATGTTATCACTTATATGGTATTCATTGGATCGTTGGAAACATTTTTGAACGCCAGAATCCTTCCAGAGCCGTTGAATAGCTTCCTCTACGTCATCAGAAAACTCTTCTTCGTCCATATGACTCTTAAGTATGTCAATCACGATGTTTGCATCTCTCTAAAATATAAGATGGATATAAAAGCATTATTTAATAGAAAAGCTTACAATCGTTTGATTGAATTAGAACATCATCTATTAATACCTTCACTGTTTGAATTTCTTAATGTAAAAATTAATAGTAATTTTTCTACAGTGGGTAATTCTGATAAATTTCAAAATTCCGTTCCTCCAACTACTCTTCTTTTTTGTTTCCTTAGAAAGTGTGCTAACAGATTTCTTTTCTTCTGCGCGTATTAAAATTATTTTAGTTTACATCTAATTTCAAAAAATTTGTGAGGATTACTCTCGTTTTTATGACATCTTTTTGTATGATTTCATTCTTACCTAAATATTCTACTTCTTCCAAGGAGCCTATGTATAATTTCTGAAGTTTTGTAAATAAGCAGAAATTGAAAAGAATTTCATATTTTCTAGTTTTTTCCTTTATAAACTTTCTTTCTATGAAGTCGAGAGTAGAGATTCTAGATTCGACAGCAGAATAGAATAATTGAATTGAGTTCTTGCGTAGGGAATCTTGTTCAGCTCTGTTATTTAGATACTAACATTCATAGTGATAAATCGTGTTTGAATTTAGGTTTAAATTTGATAATAGTTATAAATCTCTTAATTGTATTTTATTTATCTCAAGTAGAAGTTTACTTTTGTTATTCTTCTCTAATTGAAAGTAACAAATGCTTTTGAAGAGTAAAAGGAGGACTGAGTGATCCTGATTTCTTGTATCTCTTGCATGTGGACATTTTTTTTAGAAAATTATCTTAAAAACTCTACAATCATAAAAATTCAATAAAAAACAATCTAGTTGTAGAAATTTAACATTTTAATGTTTTTTAAATTTATTGAAAGAGTTATTATTTAATTCGTTTTTAATTTTTAAGATAATTCAATAATTTTGATATGAGTTCCTTTAATCCACACACTTATTTAGGTTACCCTGAAAAATTGGACAATTCAATAGAATATGCTAGAGCGGGAAAAACTGGTAAGTATACTGGAAGAGACTATGCAAGGGTAAAAAAAATTGAAGTAATGAAGAAAAATCACAGAAAAAAAAGGAAGTCACTTTGTTGCTGAATATAGTACAGATTTCTTTTTCACTCCTCCAAAATTGAGTTTCCAAGTACTTTGAACAGCTGTGTGTACATGGTGTAAGAATATTTATAGGGTCTGCATAATACTAACCATATCAACATTGTATACTATTTTACTCACAAATTTTTTAGAAGAAAACATGCTGAATTCCCCCTTATTTGTTGAGTGACAATTTTATTCACAACACAATTATTTACATAAAACAGATTTTAAATGATTAACTTCCTAATTCGACCTAGTAGTTATGAATTGTGTAACTTTTGTTTGACAGTAAAAAGGCTGTTTATTGCCTTACTTTAATTAAAAACTTCAGAGTGTTCCATAACAAATTGATAGATTAAAATTAAGTAAATCGCTTTGAAATTGGTAAGAAATATATTTCGACGATCGAATATTAGTTCTAAATGTGTGAATTCTGATTAAACTATAGTTTAAGCCTTTTAAATCAATCTAAAATTTTGGAAAAAATTTAACGACTTTTCTGTAATTTCAAAAATAATTATTATTAATCTCCAATTCTTACACATGCATGCTTTCTTTCTGAATATTTTTGAGCAAAATAATCTATATGGACTCATTTTAATAAGAAAATAATAATAAATTTTACAAAATTAAAATTTTTAAAATGCTAATTTTTTTATTTGACCACGTAAAACTGACACATTTAAAAGTTCTTTACGTAATGCTAAGGCTTCATATTGATGAATAAGTATGTTATGTAATCTGAAAATTTGGGTTACTATATTTCAAATTGAATAATTACTTATTAAAGTTTGTATATGTGTATGTTTATGAATGGCCTTTATAATATTTAATTGAATCACTGCTTATAGATATAAACAGCTTCTTAATAAACAGTTACCTTTTTTAATGTAATGGCAACTGCACTTATATACGATTCAGTTTTCATTCCCAAAACGAATTCTGTTTTTCTTTTTAGCAATATTGTCACAGAAATACCGCTAAATAAGCAAATTAAGAATCAAACACAGATACTCTAAATGTGATATAAAAGCTCAAGAATTTTTCTTATTTCATGACGTCTTGAATTACACACCGTTTGGAAACTTATAATTACTTAATTTATCAAATAATGCTTGAATTTTTATTTCTTTAGAAAACTGAGGTATTTCTTATAAAGCAATAAATATTAAAGTTAGAAAGTTTTAAAGGGATACAAACTTAAAATGCTAAAATCTATAATTTTTGTTGGACCATCATAACATTTAAAACGGATAATCTTTAATATATCTTTGTATCAAATAATATTTTATTTGAAAACGATTCATTATTTTTGACTTATTGATACTCTCCGACTCTTCTCATACTCGTATATATTTAATTAGTTCCTTCGTTTTAAAATTGAAAATGATGTTTTTATAATATACAAAGTTGAATAACACGAATTAAAAAAAATTACACGTGAGTCTTTGTATTGAATCACTAGTTGGAATGGGAAAAAAGTCTTAAACTTTGTGAGACTTTTATTTAAAAAAAAAAAAAAAAAAACCCTCACTGAATGCTTTTCAGCAGTGAAATTTTAAAATAAACTAACAAAATATTAAAAAAAACATGAGTGATTTTGTTTTACTATTTTGTACAAAAAATGAATTTTTAAACTTTAGAGGCTTTCAGGGAAAACGTAAGCAGTAAGGAGTATTTTGAATACGAAAAAATCATTTCGAAGATATTGAATGTAATAAAAAGCAAGAGCCATTGCGAAAACTTCAATCTTAACATAAAAAACTTGTGACTCTTAACATAAAATAGACACTATAATATTGGAAAAAATTTTCTATTTACATTAATGATATGTAATGCTTATACTAGCAGTCTTTTTTTCTTTTTATTATTATTATTATTATTATTATTATTATAAATTTGAAGTTTTTCTCCCAGTTTCCCCTTCACTTATTATAAAAACAGGTATATATTCAAATGATTCCCGAAAGGAATAACTACATAACAAAAAAAAAAAGACATTTAAATGTACACATTTGGTAACTAAATATCTTGATCGCTAGATGATAAAAAAAATTAGGTATCTTTGAAATAATGGTTAAAAATATATCATTTGAAATTATATATGTTTATGATCCTTATTAGTGATCGCAAAAATATCACCCGACAACACTCTTTTAAAAAATTTTAATCAAATTACACAGGTAATCCTATTTACTAAAACACTTCACTGCTAAATAACTTTAGTATGGAAAAAATGTAACAAAAGTGACACTCACATTTCTCTGAGGATTATCAAAAGGAATATCCATTTCAGTCATAGCCTGCACAATAGCGACAATCGCCTTTATTATAGTACTGTTGATTACAGGTTTGTAATATCGGTAATCACTTTCTTGGAATCCTTCCGCAATAATTCTATGAAATAAAACAGAAATTGTTAAACTAATATTATATCGATATCACTTATTTTGTTGAAAACTGAAATGCTTGGATGTTACTAAGTGAAATTCAATTCTCTTATCAAGATTACAAACCAGAGCTACTATTTTATTTCCCAAAAAGAACTCCTTTTTCATTCAAAATAATATTCATTATCTACAGTTTAATGCAATTGTATTAATGTTATTGAAGCACTTAATGTTATACGGAGTTTCTTAACTTTATATTCTCATTCTTTTGATTTTATATTATCACTTTCACTTTACACATCTCACATTATGTGTGTTTATTGTCATATTAAGACATGAATTGACTGAATATGTCATTTTCTTTAATAAATAAAATAAAATAAATAAAATAAAATGTCATTTTCTTTGTATGCGTGGGATGAAAATAAAATAATTCTAGAAACATGAAAAGTTATGCAAAAAAAAATTATCGTTTTTGGAATACTTTAAAAATAATATGTCATAATTAAATGCTATCATGAAATAGATTACAAAAGTCAGTCGATAGATCCATTCAGGGAAGGAAAGTTAAATTTTACTTTTATCTACAGTACTTTTCTCTGAAGAAATCATCTGCGTAAAATATTTTACAAGCTTAATTCATTCTAAAAAAAGTATTCTGAAGTATTTTATCTATGTGATTGTGTTCCATACACAATTTTGGAAAAAAAATTTGATGTTTATCACTAATAATGTTTATGACTCGAAATGACTTTTGAAAAAAAAAATGACAAAATGTTTTTAGAAATTAAACAGATGGCAGAATAATATTTATTGAACGAGAAAGTCGATACTGATTTAAAAAAAAACCCCAGAAATATGTATCGTGAAATATAAAAAATATTAAAATCGATTTCACATGATACATTTGTGAATTTAAAAATTAACAAATTTAAAATATATAACGCGAATAGAACTTATCTAAATATGACCAAAGTAATTGACATCTTTAACGTTGTGTAATATTACACTTATTTTTTCTGTACTTATTGTTGTATAAGTGAAAAAAATTAGTTTTTTTTAATCTCAAATTCCATATGCGTTTAATAATCTTTAAGCACGTTGCAATTTTCAAATATAAATAATCTGGCATTTTTAATAATTCTCAAATATTCTTAAATTTTTTAATGATACGTAAATGCTCTCAAATTTTAATAATTTCAAATTTCTTAATTTTTATACATCTCAAAGCATATTAAACTCTCTTAATTCCTTACCTGGATCTAATGAAAAGAGAGAGTGTCTTTAAATACTTTAAATAAAAAGGAAAACGAATATATACCTTTTTTTATTTTCTGTTATGTTCTAACGAACAATGATAAATACCAGTACTTGATCCATTTTCATCTTTTTTTCCAAATGGCCACCGGAAAGATAAGTTTGTATCAAAAGCTTGAGACACTGCTTACCTAATCCTTAGAGACTTCGATTTAAATTATTATCTTACCCTCTTTTTCTATTTTGGGTAAGTGAGAAAGTGTGTCTCTTTGATGAATGCATTTAAACTATTGAAGATTCAATACTTACTTTCGAGAACGAGGGACGAAATAGACTGCTTCAAGCGATCTTTTCCCTTTTTTTTTTTTTTTTTTTTTTTCTTCTAAGAAACATTTCTACCATTTAAATCCGTATACGAACAGAAGTTTTGGAAACAAATTTTCGCATCACGCAACTTGGGAGACTGGAGGGAGAATATATAGAACCCAACGTGGACAAAAGGGATTTGTTTCCCTCTATCTATCTGCATAAATATAGAAGTCATAGAACACATGCACAGGATGAAGAAATAGGGTTGTAAAGAAAGCATTCAATCATATTCCTATTTCTTGTATTTATTTAGTTCCAGAAAAAAGAAGCAGTTTTTTGTTCAAATACTCTGTGGAGTTCCAATTTCTTTCAATAAAAGTGTTCTAGTATTTGATGGATGACTTAAAACTCAAGATCAAATGCTTTTAGACAAATACACTTGAATTTTGTATTCAGAGATTTAAGCAAAATAAAACATTTACTCTTCATATAATATTGGAAATTCTAAAGTTCTATTCTCCTTTCCCTCTCCTACTAGGAGAAACAGAAACTATTTTATTTAAATATTTAAAAAAAATCGCAATTCTGTATTTTCCCAAAGCAAATTTTACCTTTAATGTTTTGAGTGTCATTAATGTGTATAAATTAGACTTACTATGTTTCTTTTAAATGCTTTTTTCCCCTTTCCATTTTACAACAATCGTAATTTTAAAACGTGTTTAGAATTTTAATGTTCACATTTGATATTATTTTCTTAAATATTGTTTTCTAGAATTAAATATAAGTTATTATTTTAGTTCTTATAATTACTTTTGTAACACTATTACTTTTATTCCTTTTTTCGAATGTTATAAATCTTAAATGAAATATTATTGCACTCTTCATCAATATTCATGCATAGCATATAGATTTTTAAAAAAGAGACTTAATTTTTCTTGTAATTTTTTTTATAAAAAATTGGTTCCTTCTTATGTTCGCTCTTTTGGTATCTTGTTAAAATGTCTTTTAAATTCAAAAGATTGTGTAGAATCACAAAAAAAAGTATCATTAAGAATCTGTTATCAAAATTATGAAATGTCGCTTTTTTTAATGCACAGATTATAATAATTTGTGCATACATTTACTTAACATTGATTCGACATTTAAGTTATCCGCCTACCTTTAAAACGCAATTTTTGGTCAAAAAGTCGATTTTTTTTATATACGGTCTATTATTAAAGCCGAATTTCTTAGCTTTCTAGAACAGTTTCAATTTTGTTTCTACCGTACATAGAACTTGAGTTATAAGCATTTTAATAATAGTCTGTGTCAAATTTTAGAACTGGAAGTAGCATTCTGTTACCGGAAATGGAACTTTAATGGTTGTTTTTCATTGATATGTTACGTAATATTGCCATCAAAATATTTTCCAACATGCAAGATGAATTTCCTAAGACCCAAAATGCAAATGAATCTTTTAATGGTGTAATATGATGAAGAATATTAAAGGAAGTTTTTGTTTGTTTGAAAACTGTGAAATTAGGAACATATGATGCAATTATACAATTTAACGAAGGACATCAAGGCTGTTTGAAAGTCTTAAATAAGTTGAACAATGAAAATCCTGGTTACTTCACTTTAAAGGGATACAAAATCTGGTATACAATCGAATCAGAGAATTAAAGCGTTATACAACACCTGTTAAATGTAAGCGTAGGAAAGTTTTAAAGGCCATCAGGAAGAAAGAGATAACTTATTTAAGTAATACAGATAGTGAACTTTACATATCAGGGGCCTTTTAATGTTAAATGTTTATTTAATTAGGTAAGTTTTTGGGTTGAAATGTATTTTCATCTTTTTCTCAAAATCAAGATTTTCATATTTTGCTTCAGTGCAAAACATCGCATTGAAAAAAGTTATGTATATAATGTTATGAAATTTTCATGGAATACTCTATGAAAGTGAATTCAGGACTTGAACCTCTCCTATTGTTATAATGCGATTACTTTGCAATTTATTGATGATAAAAGTCATAACTTATCACAAATTTGTACGTTTTTTTCTGTATGTTAAAGTACGACTTCCTATAAATATTTAATTTTCAGGGTTATAATTGTGATAGAGACACAAATCCTAAATTAGATTCAATTCATCATAATAAAATTGACAGAATTGAAATATCTCTATTTTGGTGTTTTGCACAAGTTCCATTTTACTGCTATTTTTATGTATTTTTTTAGCTGAAATATTAAAACAATTATTAATTTATGCAAATTTTACATTTTATTTTAAGTTTTTAGCCATATATTATAGTATTATGCATATAAAAAGTTATTTTTTCAATTATTTAAAAAAATCCTATTCGAAGGTAGGCGGATACCTTAATTTGACACTCCGTACCAAGAAATATTAACAAAAATATATTTTTTTACTTTAAAAACATGAAAATTAATTTGAAAAGAAAAAATAATCACTACATCACATAATTTCTTAAAAGTTTAGCAAAATTAGTACTTGTATCATAAATGTGAGTTAATGTCCTAAATTCTTAATTATTACTAAGAAACAATCGAGACACCCTTTTAAAATTTATTTTGCATATTAATTGATCTTTATGTACATAATGTTATAAATTACAGATATTAATATTGATTTTTTTTTTTAGTTTCAGGAAACCGTAGATTGAAGTAACGCACAGTATAGAGAAGATAGAGTACAAAAAAAAAATATAATAATCTGCTGAATTTTACAACGATGGCCTTCGAAAGGTCAAGAAACCCTGGGAGAAATGCATAGCTCTAAATGAACAGAAATCTGTGAACAGAAATCTTAAAGAATAATAAATTTAAAAAAATTAAGTTTCCTTCTCAGTTATTCGTACTAATAATGTAAGCTTCAAAATATTCCGGGATAATAATTAAAACTTAATGATATTGCGAGTTACTTCAATCTAAGGCTTCCTGAAACCAAAGAAATCAAAATAAATACCTGTAATTTACAATTTAATGTACATAAGGATCATTTAATATTCAGAATAAATTTTATCTACATAGTTCGGTTATTTCATATTAATAATTAAAACTTTACGATACCCCTTCGTATTTCCGTTATGGTATTTATAACATTAAGAGAATATCTTGCTGTTTTTAGTCATAAAATCTTCATTCTCTGATATGTTAATTGTATGCATTGCTTTAAGATTACATTTAGCTTACTCAAAAATAGAAAATAATTTGAAATAAATCCTAAATTATCTTTTTATTTGTATAAGCAATAATAAACTTAGAAATAAATATTATAGACAAAATTTTACTTTTTTGGCCATATCGCTAATAGAAACATTGTTTAAATGCATATATATATATATATATATAAGTTTTTAGTTTATTCAAATTCTTAGGTGTTAACAGATAATTGCAATGAAAAATCAATTGTTTAAAACAGAATAATGAGTTAAATATCAATCATGAGTGAAGAAAATAATTTGTAGCAAGAGAGAGTGGTCACGAAAGAAAAAATATTTTTCGAAATTAAAGAAATATAACAAATAATTTTTTTAGTAATGTAAATTAATTTTAGGTAGAGTGTAGTAGCAATACTTACTTCACTTGCTTCATGATAGTACTTTTTCCTGATCCTCTGGCTCCTAGGAAAGAAAAATGATGTTTTACGATGAAATTTTGAGATGTTAATTAATGTGTTTCTTTTCATTCATTATGCATTACAATTATGATTCCTTGAAAAATCAAACTTTAGATTAATTTATATATACTCGTATATTTGCAGAAGAATAATTTTAAAATATTTTATGCTTTTAGCTCTCTTTAAAGCAACGCACTATTTTCGATGGCGTAGGAAAACATTTAAATATATGAAGTATTAATTAGTGCATTAATTATTTGATTATATCTAAAAATAAAATTTTAAAACAGGTTCTTAAAAATACTATGTGTTTCATAATACCCAAATTTTATTTTGTTTTTAATTTTTAGATCTAAAAGCACTGCCAAATATGCAATCAAATTAAAATGTCTAATATCAATTTTGGAAAATTTTTGTTGTTGTATCAATTTTGAAAATTTTTTGACAAAGTATTTTTACTTAGACTTTAACATATTTTAAACACATTGACCAAATAGGATTTAAATGCAAATGCAATAAAAGCATAACTTATTCAAAGAATTTTTTTGTAATTTTTTTATATGAAATATTTTGTTGTAACAATAAACTTACTCAGTTTTACGATAACAGTATGAGAAAAATTCCAAATGAGAACCCCACTTTAATTTTAAAATTATCTTAATTTAAACTTAACAACATTTCAAATCCTGAATCTCATTTAAAAATAGATAACGTAGTTTAAAACTATCTTACTAATGAAAAAAAAATTCTGATTCCTCCCCCACCCCTTTAGATCCTTTGAATATCTCAGATAATCAAAAAATAAAAATTAAGAAAGCTCCTGGTATCGAAGAATTACAAATAAAATGAGAGATTAAAAATTTTCCAGATAAAGTAGTTTTTGTTATCATTACTATTATAAATAATATTTTTAAATTTGGTCATTTCCCACAGTCATTTAAAAACGCTTTAATCATTCCCTTTGTTAAACCAGGTAAAAATCCTACCCTCCTTGATACCTATCATCCAATCTCACTTTTACCGATCCTCAGCAAATTTGTCGAAGAAGTTATCATGAATATATTAACTAACTGATCACCTAAATTCTAATAACATTCTCATTCCTGATCAACATGATTTTAGAGCAAAACTCTTTACCATCATCAGCTTCTTCGTATTGTCCGAACACGTAAAGTCCGGGTTTAATAAAAGGAAATCGACTGGAGCGGTTTTCCTAGCTATTCAAAAAACCTATGATAGAGTTTGGCATGTGGGATTCATTTTTAAATTAATCAAAATTCAAACTTCCCCCACCTCATCAAAATTATAAATTCCAACTTAAAAAATAGATCCTTCTCAGATGGAGTCAAAAATACCTTCTCACAAAATAAACATATCATTGCTAGTGTCCCTCAGGGTAATCAATAAGCACTATTTTTATTCAGTTATTACGTAAATGACATCCTAAGATCAAGCTATATTATTACATGTATGTATGCTGATGACGAAGCAAAACTAGCCCAGAATTCAAATCCAAAAATTATTGCCCATACAATTAATAGGCACCTAACGAGATTAGAAGAATGGTTCTCCCTTTGGAAAATTGCCCGTAATGTAAATAAAAAAGAGGCCATCGTCTTCTCTCGGAAAATTAAAAATATTAATCCGGATATTTTTCTTAATAATGTTAAAATCCCCTGGTATCAGCATACCTAATATTTTGGGGTGACGTTAGATAAATCACTCACTTTCAAACAACACATCACGCTAAATTTTTTTTCTGTGGTTCTTCACCAGCACGAGTGGATGCTCCCTGATTGTCTAGTCACCCAACAGATTCTGCTGGAACAAAATTACTTTCAACCAATAATATAATGTCATTATTTCTACATTAAACTTTCGGATTTGAATTAATATCTTAATGTTTTTTTCCTATAAATCATAATGCTAATTTTAATCTTTTAAAGAGGCAAAGTTTCTATTTTTACAATTTTTAAATTTAAATTAATTTTCTGGGCAAGTAAAAAAAACCAATGCCTGTCCAGATATGAGATTAAGACCTAAGCGACCAGGCCTATGTAAAGCCTAAGAGACCTGCAAACCATCTAACCTATATTAAATTATTTTATTCCAAAGTTACATTTTGTAATGGTAATTATTTTGCTCAGCGTCAAATGAAATATTTGATACAATCGCGTGACTCATTAGCCGAATACTTACAGGCTAGATTTTCTATGCCATAAGCGAACAAATTTTAGAAATAAGGGATTGTCTTAATTAAGCTCAGTTTAGCCTCAAAGTGCCTTAAAAGGTGCAAGTTATTTTCCCGTAATTCAAAGGTGACTTACCGTAATTTTCGGAAGTAACGTCATGACACTTAAGTGTTTAAAACTTAAGTACTTATGTACTTACGCTTATATGCATTTAAAAAAAATATCAAGTATGATGTTATTATAATCAGCTTGGATCACTTTGGTGCTACTCCCGCATAGAAGACTACCCAGTGGCTTTCTTTTAGCTTTAATGTTGCGACGTCATAGTTCCTATACTTCTTATTTTTTATTACTTTTTTGGAATGTACATTAACTTGTATTCCACTGATGTCATGACTTCCTGCTAGAAGTGAATGCTAATACTTTGATTCTTGCCCACAGTCTGTCTGCTCGGCGACGGTTAACCACAGTGTTGGTCTGTAAGATTATTTTTGATGTGCATGTGTGCGTGCCTTATAAAAATTTGTTTATGAAAGATATTTAAAAAATGAAATGAATACCTCAAAATATTTGCCACTGCGCCACAATGTGTTTATATTCTTTTCCTTGAATGGACTTACAGACTTTATTCAACCTAAACGAGATATCTGAACAATTACATACGTTCCTTGTTTAAACCAACATTCACATAAGTTTGAACAGCCTCTGTTCTCTATCCCTTGAAGAATCTTCTTTGACCAAAAATTTCCCCATTCCTTTCAAATGTATATCTACTGTGATTCTTTCCAAACGTGAGCACGACTCCGCCTGCATTGCAATAAAGAGCTCCGAATATTCCTTCTTTTACCCATTCAGTACGAATCGAATTTAATTGGCATTCGGCCAGCTACAGATCCCGTCAACTTCGGTATAAATACTTGTTGGATAGTTTTGAAGTAAAAAGGAAGCGTAAAATTATTTAAAATGACACCTAAGCGGCATAAAAGCTATACTGCTAATTTTATACTTAATGTAATTTCCCGCGCTGAACAAATTGGAAATAGAAAACAATTTGAGGATTTGAAGGGGACGAGAGATGCATTTGGCATCGGAGAATAAAAAAAAAGAATTTGAAAATATGCCACAGCCTAAAACCAGCCAAAAAGAAGTGGTACTATAAGATGATCAAATTTAGAGGAGGATGCCCTTACAAAGTGAAATAGAAGCAACGAGGAAAGAGAATGACAATTTCAACTATAAAAATTCGCTTACAAGTAAATTGTATGGTGCAACAAATGAACATGAATGACTTCACAAGAGGATCTTGCTAGCGAAGAAGATCCCCAAATGATTATAAATATGACAAAAAAAAAAAAAAAAAAAAACTGTGTGCACAAGAACAACGCACAGTCGCAATTGTCGTACGACAATTAAAAATGAACTGGCAAGATAAAATAAAATGGCTTTTTTAAGAATATTTGACTAGAAAAAAAAATCTTCTATCACAGATAATGAATGTGGATGAAACACCTTTTGTTTTTGACTCTCCTGTAAACAGAACTGTTGATGAAACTGTTGCAAAAAAACTGTATCCATGCTTACGCCGAGACACTAACGGGAACGAGCTGAAGTCGATGATCATTTTTAAAAGGGAAGGTAATTTTCCTAATGACCTTTTCTCCAACCGAAAGGGTTGTTGATAAATGGATTCCAGGTCTACTCATTTATTTGATTCAGTGAAAACCAGAGGTCAAAAATTAGCATTAATACCTGGTGTCTTAACAAAAATCTTTCATTCATTAGATTTCACAGTTAATAGATCCTTCAAAGTTGAAGTTCGAAAGCGGTGGGAATGTAGAATGAGTGAATGATTACTCACACACACACATACCAAAAGTGGTAAAATGCTTAAAGCATCATTTGAAGAATTTGAAAAATGGGTAAGATGTACATGGACGTTAATAATATTAAGATTCAAAGAAGCTAAAACTATATCCCCTGATAAAGGAACTATAAAATAAGAATATGAATTTGACTATCTGGCAGAATTGGACTATTAAGATTTTAATTTAGATCAGGATTTGCTAAATCTTTTTATTTATATGGAAAAAAAAAATCAGATTTTGATGGCTTTATATCATGTATAGATTGCTGTAATTATTTTTGTCAGAAAAAGTAAAAATTTCTTCTGTCATTCAATTTATTATCTTGTTTTTGCAATATTTTTACAACTTAGTATGAGATAGTATTGCGTGTGGCCGCTGTAACCTCATGGTCGAGGACTCGCAGCCAGAGATTTTCGAGTCGTGGGTCCGAGCCTTGATGCAGCTATGGATCTGCCGTATAGCAGGGCTGATGCACGTTAAATCTGTCGAGGTCACAAGTCCTCCCATTGACTTGGTGTGGAAATTTTGCGAGGGAGGTGCCAGCTCAGGTGTCGTCCACGTCACTTAATCGAGGTTCAAAGGTGTAATCTCCATCTTCAATAATCCTCTTGTCGCTTTTCAGTGCAACGTTAATAAATAATCACAATCACATAAATATTGCGTATCTGACCCATTTTAGCGGGTAAATATTAGTACATTCGCGGACATAAATATATTTTCAACATTTCTCTTCCCCATAGTTTAATTTTTAGTTCTAGTTTCATTTCATGCATATTCCTTAATTGATATGTCATACATAATGACATAGATCAAGATTTAGCGATTGACGTTCACAGCGATGCCACGCGCAATTTAACTTAGTGCAGCGATAACTTGGAAGCGTCCTATTTTCCAGAAATTACGGTATCTGAAATAAAATTATTTTCAGACTGACTTATTTGATACAAAAGTATTAAAATAAATTATAGTTAATCGAAAATGAAGTAGTTTGGTAAGTTAATTATTATAGTTGTGTTCTATTCGCTTTGAGATTTCATTTGTGAGCTCGAGAATTAAAAAAAAAAAAAGCGAATTATAAAGCAAAACCCGGCAATCCAACTCCAGTTCGACTTCAAACATGCCAAACTAAAGTTTCTGTATTGTTCTTATATTGTTGTATTTTAAAGAGTATAACACTTATATGCATAATTTTTTAATTGATGAGACATAGTAATTAAAATAAATTTCATATATGACACTTTTTATTAAAAACAATGTTTGAAAAATTATTCGTAAAACTATAAATACAAAGAGAAAAGTCAATACTTTCTCTTCACAGAAAATCTATCAGACACATCTGAATAAAGTTCTTAAAATTTTAAACTTAAATATTTATATATTATTTTTCAAACTATATGAGAGATATATATAATGTATAAAACAGGGTTAGGCAAACCATAGGGCTACGCGGGGCCGACTAAGAGTTCTTTTGTGGCCCCCCGAGACAAAAAATGCTGTCTTGAACCAAGATATTCTTCCCGAATGTAAAATCATTTAAAGTAAAATCAGGTCTATTCGCAAAGCAAGCAGGTGAAGGCAGTTTTTATGGTTTCCTACTTTGTTAGGAAAACAGAAAGTGCCTGAAAGTGTTTCTGTTAAGATTAGGGATCATATGTAAAGTTTGGAGGACAAGGTCTCAAGAAGATTTCAGAACTTTACGAAAATTGAGATAAATTCAATTTTATCTCTTATCCCATCACTACTGATGTTGACTCAGCACCTGAGGAGCTGCAGCTTGAACTTATTGACATACAGTCAGATCACACTGTGAAATAAATGCTTAATGATGTGGGAAATAAATGTTTTCTTACTATTAGTTGACTTTTACAAATATTTTTTCTGCTGAAAAATTTTTCATATATGAAGAAATTTATTGGGAAAAGGATCCCTATATTTGAGTCCTCATAAATTTGTGAGCGAAGATTTTCTTACTTAAAGATAAGAGTAAATTTAGATGCTCTTTGACAGACATTAACTTGCAGGCTGTAATGAGAATATTAACAAGCAATCTCTCTCCTGATTTACAAAAAAATGGAAAAAAGTGTGATACTGTACATTTATCTCATTAAACATTCTAAAATTAAATGTGCTTGCGACTATAGATGATATGAAATAAGGACAATAAATAAATTAAATTAAACTGTCACTATTTAATTTAATTTATATTTATTAATTTTTATGGTACAATTTAAACCTTTTCTGAAATGCAGAATTAACTAATGAATGCAATCATTTTTAAAGATGCGGCTCTCCTCTAATCTCCGCTTCCACAGAATGGCCCTTGAGCCAAAACAATTGCCCACCCTTTGTGTATAAGATTGCTTTCTTACTATGAACAATTTACCCATTAATTTTACTATGAGTACTTTATTCATTAATTTTATATCTCTGTTTGATACATGAAGGAGATACTTTCTATGTATTAAAATTTTCATTTTTTACTATTCAATTGCATTTATTGTAATTTAAAGTTTAATTTACAAAAGTAAATATTTTTGTAACAAAAAAAGTTAAAAATTATATCTTTAAATATATTTATTATTGTTTTCTATAAGAACTACGGAAACGTTAGTTTACTATTAGATATTCAAACCTAGTCCTGTTTTTAAACGGTTCCATTCCTAATTTTTATGTACATAAGATTAAGAAAAGCTTGCTAACAAATGTTTTCAAGGTAGTTCTCTCAATAAATTTAACACTTTTTTTAATATTAAGTTTCTAAATATGTTTTTATGTGCTGAATTGAAATAAAATTACTCCCCTAAAAATTTGCTACATTCTTTAATGTTTTATTTTGAAATATATATTTGTCACTCTTTTATCGCGATTTATATGTTTTCCAATTCGACCGTTTTAATAATAGTTTTAACCACGACCTACCTACTTCTTTTGTAAACGTGATGCAAAAAATATCAACTGCGTAAATGCTCGTTTTTATTTATTGTACATTTCTACAGGCGATAACTCGGAAATTGAATAAATATCCCAAATTTTAAATTTAATTACTTTTTAGTAATTTTCATTCCGGATAAAAATAATGACAAATTTAGATGTAGTTTTATGAATGATGCATTGAAAAATAGACAGTAAAATTTCCTTCTTTTCTGAACCAATTTAGAATCTGCTCCTCAACTAAAAAAAGAAATATTCTTCCTCCTCTCACAGAGAGAAAATAACGCATTGCTATTCGTTCACATCGTAAACTCAACAATGCGGGCAAACCGCAGACAGAAAACGTAAAAAGAAGAGAATGGAAATAAAAAATTGTTCACGAATGATATACGGGAGGAATTGTTTAATACTTGTAAAAACGCTCCTGATGCTTGTAATATGAGTCAAAAAGTTTTTATTTGTATTTATGAGGTTCATTTTTATTCAGACTATAAAATTATGCATCGAGGGATCATAGTGAAAACGAGTTCAAACATCACTATTTTTACAGTTTAATTGTTTTCGTACGATTCACAGTTACATGCTTATTTTAATATGACATTATTGAGTTAACCGATATGCGTGTTTAATGCTATCCAAAACAAGTTCGAGAATTCGTATTTTTTTTTTTTATTATTATTTATTTAAATTTATTCAAAGTAGCGAAATATCAAAATTTCAGCTATGAATATATGTATAGCTAATATTAATAACTTTAATTATTTCTTTATTATATTCGTTAAGTAAGTTTATGATTGAAGGTAATATTAAACATTTCAGATCCCCCCCCTTTTTTTTCTTTTAATTTTTAAGTTTAATGAAACATCTTCTACTTTATTGAAGCCAATTTTTTATGATTTTTCGCTTCATTTAAAAATAAATATATCTAAAAATCCTTTTTATTCAAGCCTTTATTGAATGATACACTAAAAGTTATAAAAAAAAATTTTAATGTTAAATTTTATATAATTTAAAAGGCTTGAGGCGCTTGACTAAAATACCTAGGTTATTATCGATAAATTAAGTACCATAGCTATTTATAATTATATTTTAATACATATGAGCTTAGTATTAACGCTTCACACTTAAGGTACATATTATGTTACATTTAAAACAATTTTTAAACTTTTTAGTCCATCTTTATGTAAAAACTTGAATAAAACAATTTTTTACTTATATTTATTTATTTTTAATCTAGAAATTTAAGATTAAAAAGCAATTACGTGAAATATGCGCGTGCAAAATTTCAACTCATATGAACGTTGTTAAAGGCATGGCCCGCACCTCCCAAGTTCAACACTCTTGAGCATATTATAGTTTTATATTGTTATTGGAGTTATAAGTGAATACAAAATTTCAGCTCCATCGGATGGTAGGAAGTAGGTTAAAATTCGAATACAAATTTTGAACTGGAAAGACGTACTTTTTACAAGCATATGAACATTGAAAGTTAAATAAAAGATTGCAATAAAAACTCATGTATCGGCTAAAGTAGGTTTCACGTATGATTCTGTTTTCCTCGCCTTTTTCTTGATTGTATTTTTAAACTGTTTTTGCATTGTACGTAATGAATTTATGCATCCCATTAGTAATTTCCACCAGGATTTTTTTTTTCTGCTAGCTATTGCAAAAGGAACTACGTTAACTTAATGACAGAATAGCGGCTTAATAGAACGGGAAAGCCGGTTAGAAATTCGATTTCAGTACAGATTGTGAAATAATGTATAATGAGGTACGCTTTAAGGCTAATGGGACTTGGTCTTCACGCAGCTTAACGTAGAAATTTAATACATTAAGTATCGACGTCTTCCTGATCAAGACCTAAGTCAAAATAACAACGTTTATTATCGTTACAGACATAATGATGCCAATACACCTAGTGTGCAGTCATAGTATGAAATTCATTGAAGAAGTATTTTTTTTTTAAAAAAAAATCTGTGTGTGAAAGAGTATTGTAAATCGTTACAAAGACTGGTGCATTCAAAAAAAATTTTATGTACAGTATATAATTTTTTTACTGTTTTATTATTATGAATAAGATATTTGTAATTTTATATTTATTGTTATTGTCAAACTCTTTGAATGAATAATATTAGGTTGATACTCACAAGAAATTTCATAAGGATACTGTTTGATTGATTGTTTATTAACGTAGCTCTTAGAAACAACGCAGGGGCTATATATAAGGATACTGGATGTATGAGATGGAGTACTGGATGTATTATTTCTATTTAACATGTGCCATTACATAGAAATAGCTTTTTAATGCAAATAAAATTAAACAGTTTAAATAAAACTAAAATATACGGTAAAAATAGGAGACAACAAACGTGTATCAATTTTGTCATAGTATGCTCGTTCTAAAAGGAATTCATACTTTAATATTAATCTCAGAATTAAGAGATCACTTTGTGAATCATTGTAACAAGCGCTAGGATCTTCCGAGGTCTTTACGTTCAAGTCAAACCTCCTTGAAAATTAAGAATGCTCATTATTTAGTAGTTGATGAAACTGAAACAACATGAAAAAGGAATTCAAAGACAAATTAATATAGACATGAGAGGATGAAAAGACTCGATTTTGTAAGGATATACTAAGTCAAAAGTGGACATGAATAGTTTATTAGTTTGATGAATATGAATGCATGTGAAGGCTTTCCAGAAAAAAAAATGACATGCAATTCTTGCAAAGTCTATTTCAATTATGAAAACTTTATAACATTGATGCATAGACTAAGAAGTCTAAAGGATTATTTCTTTAGGATATATTGCTATTCATTAAGTAATGAAACAGTTTTTCTTTATTGAGCGATGAGAACGCTGATGGATTTTGTTACAGAAATCCATTAAACATGCCTTTTATTTTAATTGCTTTTCATTAAAAAAGAAAACTTCAGTGGGTATTACTGAATGCTTCTGAAATATAGATTTAGCTAAAATTTCAAAACTAGCGACGATGGGCAGGGATTTTTTGGTGTGGGGGGGATATTTAATAATGCACTTATGTTGCATGTTCTTATAAAGTGTTTAAATTACTTTTCTTTTAATATGGAATAAATAGCTCTTGGAATTACCCAAAATTTTAGAAAAGTTTAAAAATAATAACCATACCTTATTTTGTAGGCAGTGAACAAACTAGTAAAAAAATGGATTTATTGAAAATCATACTAACAGCTCTACATTGACACCATTGCCAATGTAGATAATAAATTAATTAAGGGAATTTAACATTTAATAAATATAAATCTGCACCTTTTTTTAATTCTAAAGAAGTATTACAGTTCTATGGGAGATTTATTTATGATCCCGAACATAGAGATGGAACTATAGAGTAATAAAGATATTTTTTAGCAAAGACCTTTTGATATATATACTAAATTAGTATTGCATTTTTACTATGTAACTGAAATTAGATTCTATTTCAAGAACAGGAATGCGCTTAACAATTTGAATTAATTAGATAAAACATGGTGGCATGTCGCTGTTTTAAAATAGCTGGATCGCTTTCTATTCTATCGAAGATTGTCTAATAAAGTACTGTAGGCTTCAACGTAATCAGAAAGGATCTCAACATATTCGCATTTGTGTGAGTATTAAAACATTTTATGCTTCGTTCTAATTATTTAACCATAACCTTGATTTAAGAAATCCGTTATTAATACTCATTGTTCTCAATTCTCTGTGAGACAATTATATCACAACATTAGGCTGAATCAATTCTATTTTCTCTATAAGTTAAGACATATGTGTTCCATAATCTTGCCCTCTGTAGTCTTACAATTTTAATAATATTCAGTCGTAATAATACCTTGAATCTTATTCGTTACTGATTATTTCTAAAAGTTTCAAAAACTGAAATTGATTAACTTATCAATTTGTTACACAACCTATTATATATATGTGTGCGTGTGTGCGTGCGTGTGTGTGTGTGCGTGTGTGTACATATATAAGTTCTCTTTACAGTTAAATTAACATATTATTTTTATTCGTATTTCTTTGTAGTCTTATTTGTATGTTATAGATTAGGTGTATGTTTTTCAACAAGGTAAAGTCATGATTTCTTCAAGTAATTTTTAATTGTTGAATTACTTCTTAACTTGTTTGTCATTAACAATGTTTGCTGAGTTTATTTGGTTAAATATCTTATATATATAATAACCTAGCAACATATGTATATTAATAATATATTAATATATGTATGATATATGTCTTCCTTCATTATCTAATATATATAATATATGTATTATATATGCTTATATGTCTAATAATAATAATCCATATATGTATGTGTATATGCTATATTCTTTCTTATATATTATATATCTATATGCTATATATTCTTATAACAACCATGTATATGCTCTTTATATCAATTTTCAATTTTTCACTCTCAAATGTTTGGTTTCCGTTCGTTTTTCAACCAACCATGTCTTTTTGATCAATTCTTGGTATTTGTCTGTTTATTTTCATTTTAATCACTTTCTTTTGGATTACATTATTTTTCACTCTATAGTTGGAATAAATGTGGTACTGTTCTTTTCTGTTTACAACTTTATCTAACATTTTATGAATTTGTTATGTTTCTTTCTCATTGGTTCAGTTATGATCACAGTTAATTTTAATTTTAATTAGTATGATAATTTCTTAGTTTATTTGTGTTTGGAATTTCAAATTTTTATATATGCAGCCTCAGCCAAGGACAACTGCATATGAACCAGTTTGTCACAGAGGAACTACAGTATATATATATATATTAACATGCTCTTCTCATATACTCTCTATATATAATGATCATTCATAACTCATACTTGATCTAACTTCGATAACAAATGTTCTATAAAATTTAAGTCAGTTGGGTAACTAGGATAAGTATTTTTGAAATTTTAGTATAAAAGCATACTTAGTTTTTAATTTTTTTTCTTCTTAATTCTTTTTTCATTCAAGTGAACATAAAACGAACAAAATTTAAACCGTTGACGTGTATTTTTTTTTTTTAAATATATATTACTTAAGCACTTAAAGAATTTATTTGCGAATTAAAATGTTTAAACTACGTATTTTGTTATACCCTATAGAGTTTCACTTTGTATAACACAAAAGAGAAATTCCACATATAACACGCTTCGACTGACACATTTCCTTTCCAAAAACTTCATCAATGTTACGTTTATCGAAACAAACTAAATAGCATTTTTCTTAATATAAAATGGAGTTTATATTGAAATTTTTTTCAAAGCTTTAAAATGGATCCAGGCCCTAATTTGATAGTCGAAATTAGAATAAATATATATGCTATTATACATAAAGCAACACAATATGAAGGACACATATTTTGTCCTAAAAGAAAACATATTCAAAATTTTGTAGAATTTAATATATTTGAGAACAAAACCGACATACAAAATATAATTGAAAATGCATAGCAATTCATATTTTTCTGTGCTAATGTGTTTAGATATTACAATTAATCAAATGATTTCAATAAATTACACTTAAAACAATTTTTTCAAGTATACAGATGAATATTTCACAAGTTACAGTTGTAACGTACTTTCCTCACTCAAATAAAATTCATTTATTTAGATGAAATTCTTAGAATTTAAGAACTTCAAACCCGTAATTTTTTGCCCTTTATAAGATAAATTCATAAGATGAAGATGAAATTAATAATACAAACCAATGACAGGATTCATTTTCCTCATTGAACTTGAACTAAACAGTGTTGAATTAGTATGATCATGCTGGATTATTAAATGTAGTTTATTACCTTATAATAATTGAATATCTAAATAACACAGCATGCAACAAAATATTCGTACTTTAACTACAATGTTAAGGATATACATGATTCAATAAAATATTTAAAAATAAAAATGGATAGAATACATAAATATAATCATTGTGAATTTCTAGGTGCCTTATCAAATAATAGATACTTACGCAAAATTAATGAATATAATAAATACTTATTTATTTATTCGGAAAAAATTAAATATTTTACTATGATAAATGTTTATAATCTATTTTTAAATCATTTAATTCTGATTATTATCATAGACACAAAATTAATGTTAAAATTGTGATTTCCGTTAAGAAGCAATATGATTTATGGATGTAAACTGTTAAAGATAAATAAGGTATAAAAACCAAAGACTGGTTTGTTATTTTTATGCAGACATTGTGTCATTTAAAATACTTTTAAAAGTATCTAATTAGACTAAAGCAGAAGCAATTTTTCCCCCCCGTATTGATGATGAAATGCAAATGAATAAAAATATTTCTCAAAGTATCTAAACAGACAAAACGTCTAATTCAGTTAAGAAAGTTTGATACAAACATACAAGTTAAAATTTTTTAAAAAATGGAAAATGTTTGATTGCTTAAGAAATATTTGTTATGAGAAAGTTATTAAGTATATGGAAAGAAAAAAAAATTACCGAACAAGAGCACCTTCCCATCTGTGATGACCTCCTTCTGGGTCCTTTTCAGCAACCTGTCGATAAGATAACGTCTCGAGTAAACCATTTTTTGAGCTTCCGTTGGCCATTCCATCGTGATTTTATTCACTGATTCTGTTACAGATAATATGGAAAATATGCCCCCCACAGGCCGACGGGCCTTTAAATAAAGTTGTTCCCTCGCCCCTTTCAGGAATTCAACGAATAGGCTCTCGAATCCCGCCCTCTCTTAACCCAAATGAACCACTGTCGTTCAACAGTCCCTCAATCGATACCTCATACTAACTCCTATTTGTGATGCAGTTTGGTCCTGAGCAACAGGCCTCCGTGTCACTCCTATATAACAAAAAAAAAGTAGCCCTAGAGGGTTGTGCTTGTACTTTGTGCATTTATACACGCCACAAAAACCTTGTGAAATTACTTTTCAAGGGTTTCTTTATATATGAAAAAAAAAAAAAAATTTCCTTGGAAAAAGCGAAATTTTAAAAATTTTCAATTCATTATCTTATTACGGCTTCTCCACTAGGTTTGATTAAAAAAAAAAAGAATACAAACATCTTACTTCTCCTTCCCTTTTTTTCCAGATACTTGGAATAAATGGAATTTTTTTCTGTAGAAAAAAAAAGGATAAATATAAAAAGAATTCAGAAAGTGTGGAGTTTCATTTGTAGTTGTAGGGATGCGTCTTGAGTATTGGTGTTGGAATCTATCTTAGGTATTGTTAAGAGGATCTATTGTGAGAGGTTTTTCAATTTAAAAGAGGATGAACATGATACACACGTCATTGTGTGGGAAAGTAAAACTATTCTTGCGTGTAAGAGAGGGTAGTGAAAAGAGTTTTTTTTATTTGACTCTCAGTGATATTTTTTTCAATAAAAAATATGTTTGATTGATATATTATATTAAGATAGAATAAACTAAAAGGACAAACACTTATAAAATAATCATTTTTTTTTTCTAATCGGTACAAAATGTTGACAAAATCAAACCACATGCATAGTAAATGTTAATTCAAAGTAAACGTAGCAACGACTCTTTAATTAAATACTTTTTAAATTAAAAATTTTGAATTTTTCCCCCATTAATTTTTTTTTTTAAATTATTGTAATCAATGCTCATTCTGAGATCTTACCTAAGATTTAAGACTAGGACCATAAAAAGTTTTTACTGAGCAACCCACTCCCATCCCTACCATTGAGCATAAAATAATTACCTTTTTGTTTGTCGATACATTTGTCATTTTATTCAGAAAGACTGAAGTACTTAACAAAGGTACACTTTTTCATAAAACAAGCCATTTTCTTTTATTACAAGGCTCTACTGCTTTTCAAGACAAAATGAATCGTGTATTACATTCAAGAAAAGTTCATACCTTAACTATTGTTTTAACAATTTATTCGCATTGTTATTATTGCTAAAAAATAATCTTTCAATAATTTTATGCTACAGACATGAATACTTATACATCTGAGAAGAAGAATTAGAATGGTAGTCATGATCGCTATCTTCATTGTCCACTTCAATCGAATTCCTTTAAAAGAATATACAACTAATCTCCTAAATCCTTGATTAGAACAGAAATTCAGATGAGATATAGAAATTGAGGTATCAACTCTCAAGTGCTGTTCTCGTGATTTGATCGCGACTTGGAATAACGAGATCGTCGCCAATAGATTCATGTGAAACTGTGTACTCCATTCGGAATGAAAATTTTGAAAAAGTAGTAAAATTACAACTAAAACTATTAGAATTTTGAAATCTAACCTGTAGCGATTCCTCTTAACTTAATGGAGTGGCCGCGGTAGCTTAGTGGTTATGGCAGCAGGCTCTTGTCCGGCCGTTTCCGTCGAGTCGCATATTCCAGCCTTGATGCCACTTAAGAGCCGCCGTGTAGCCGGGGCTGATGCATGTGAAATCTATCGTGGCTCAAATAACTCTCGTTGGCGTAGGGTGGAAGTTAGGAGAGAGGGTTCCAGCTCAGGTGTCGACCTTGTCACCTAATCGAGGTTCAAAATTTCGAGGTCCGTCGCCAATAGCCCTGGTGTTGCTTCTAGTGCGACGTTAATAAAACCAACCAAACTTAACTTAACTGATATTGTTTGGTTGTTTTTCATTGATGGTAAGTCACAAATATACTTTAAAACAAGCTCCAGGGAGAAAATATAGAACAGCTATTAAACTAAAATTTAAATTTAAATAATTGTTTTAGGTTACATCAAGAAAATAAAATATAAAAGAACTTCAAGTTTAATCAAAAATTATATTTCTTTTATTTATGATAGTTTATCGATTTATTAAAAATCTACTATTAAAGAAGAAATAGTATTTATGTTCTTTCATTAAATTTTAAAATAATATTGAAAATATGTTAATACCTTTACATAACACACGTTTTTAAAATATTAAAGTTTTCTTGTTGTTTAAAATACTTTAATAATAAATTTAGATTATATTTAGTTTTATTAACGTCGCACTAGAAGCAACAAGAGGGCTATTGGCGACGGACCTAGTAATTTTGAACCTCGATCAAGTGATGAGGACGACTCCTGAACTGGCACCCCCCTCTCCTAACTTCCACACCACTCCTACAGGAGGACTTTGAGCCCCTGCAGATTCAACGTGTATCAGCCCCGGTTACACGGCTTGTCTTTAGTGGCATTAGGGCTAGAACCCATTACTCAACGAAAACAATCCCAGCCACGAGTCCGCGACCATGACTATTAAGTTACCGCGACCACCCACCTGAAAAGAAGAAGCTTGGGATGTATATATATATATGTGTGTGTGTGTGTGTGTGTGATTTTCCAGCTAATTATCAATTTATTATCTGCATTTTCTATGATACTGTAAAATTAGTTCCTCATTTTCTTGATAGATGGCACCATGAATCAGCGTCATGTGTTAGCTCCCGCAGCGCCCCCTATTCCTGAACAAAACAACAGAGCGCATCGCTCTTCGTCTCTCTTTCCGCCTTCTTCCCTCTCTTCACCATGGTCGATTGAACTGTACTGTTCCGAGCTCCAGCAAACTTTTCAACACCTATCGATGTTATACCATTAATTTGCTCTACCATCAATCTTTCTTAGACGAACTGATTATTTAAAGTATGTCAACTTGTATACAGCAGTTTTTGTAGAAATTTTTCCTTCGTCTATTCATGAATAAATATAATGAATCAATTTTTTTGTTTTGATTAATTTATTACATACTTTAAACCGACTGACTTCGTTATTTCATGAAATGAATTATAATACTAAATGTAATAACTATTTAATTAGATATCCAAATTAAACATTTGAACAGTAATACATGTACTAAATGCAAGTATAGAGTTATCACTTATAAATATTTTCTCGGTGAACCTACTAACGTATTCAAAATGTCTTATTAAAATATTTACTAGAAATTTTAACAATGGAAAATGCGCCTAAAAGGTTTTACAAAACTGTTTCAAAAATAAATACACGTATTGTAAATATCTTTTTAAAACCATTGCACTGCATTATCTAAAATTAAAATGTATCTAATAAAACAATATCTAATGTAGCCCGAAAAAAAATTTTTACTTAAGCGCATAAAAATATACGTGATAAAAATGCGATTGAAAGAATTCAAAAACTCTATTAAAAGGTTTCTTTTCTCTACATTATTTTCCTTTTCAGTTCATATTTTCTACTGAGAGAAGAGACATTTCTGAGAAAATTCTAGATAATTACATCTCTCTTTTCACGCTTTTCAGATGTAATTGACGTGATCCTCATTTATCTATATTTTTTGAAAAATCTTTTGATGTTTTAATAAAAACGGAGTTGACTAGAATAGGGGGAAATAGTTGTTTGGATGTTTGAAAAACATGAAAATAGTCTTAGTTTTATTTGCGGACACTGTTTTATTTGTGCAAAATTCGTTACCTTGAGTTAGGACACGAAAAGAAACACCATGACTTTAATTCTGTTTCTATTTTTATGATAACTGATTTATCTCTCTATTTACAGCCACCATTTAACAGAAAATTTCTAAATTTTTCTGAAAACACGATTGTTGTTACATTCATATAGGGTAGTATGGAAAATTCAAACGTAATGTAATATTTTGCTAATATCTTACAAATTTCTAAAAAATATATATAATTTATATAAATTATTAAAATATTAAAAAAGAAGAATGAAAGAATGTTTCTTTTCCCTACATTTTAAATGATTTTGGAATCAGCATTTTTAAATACAATCATGCTTCTCTGAACAGATACTCTTGATACAGAACGAATAATATCTACTTATAATATTTATCAACTTATCCCCAATCGTACAAAAAGCTAGAATATAATATAAATTTATTAAATATATACAATACTCTATTTATAATCCAGCATATTACTTTTTCGGTCACGCCAGTAATCCGGCGTTCTTACTCAGGTTAAACAGTCATAGGAATGTATATTTTAAGCCTTCTACTTCAAATAGAATAATGTAAGCAATTAATACAAAACAAGATATTTTTTCTAGTTTTGGTTATTTCGTGTAATATTTTATTTACGTGTTATGTATTAATTCTTATAACACATAGCTTTTCTGCTTAAATGTATTGTTATTAGGGATTTTCCAATAATCCGGTGGTGCCCCCGGTCAAATATCTGCCAGATTACTGAGAGAGTAGTGCACAAACACATTTAGTATTCAGATTGATTGATTGCGTATTTATGACTCTCTGAAATAAATACTAAGGATATTGGAGGTGGATCTTGTAAATATGAGCCACATTCAAGTGAACGAGGGTGGCACCTGATTTGATACTTCATGTCAACAGACATTAAGTCTCGTCAAACTTTAAGTGCATCAGCTCCGACGAGACTCGAACACATTACCCACAGTTTTTGAATCCATTATTCTATAAACCACCCAGACTGCCTCGATCCCATTCAGTATTCAAATTTACATGATACTAGCTAAAAGTTTTGTCTCTTTAGAGCGTCCACTTAGAGAGTGTTATTCACATTAAGTTTGAAAATTTACGATTTAACATAAATATTAACAGATGAAAGTATACTTGTATATATCAGAGTGATATCCCCTAATTCAGGTATTTTTAATTGATATCTTTAAAAACTGAAGAGATGGCGAAGAATATATCCACTTCATAAGCTTATTTACTTATTTGTCATTCACTAACAGAGGACTTAACTTCTAATTAGACTGGTTTTTTCATTTATAACTTAAATAAAAAATGTGATTCATATGAGAACAAATATGCGATTCATATGTACTTGTAATACTTAATATTATAATTACTTAGATACAGATATCGTTTCAATAAAATATATCCATAGTAAATTTTATATATTTAAGAGAATTCGCGCGAATAAAATCAATTAATGCGAGTGGCTTGTTTTTTGCCTGAATAATGCTTTATAAACGCCATCATTATAAAATGTATTGGTCAAAACTACAAAAATAACTTATTCCCTTTTAAAAGTATTATTTCTTCGTTTTGTCAGCTATGGAATAGCCTTTTTTTTAAATAAGTTTTAACTAAGTTTCTTAGTATTTATAGTAGTATATGATATTTCTTATAATATAAATAGTTGTGCTAAGGTATTTTCGGAATTCAGATTTACAAGAACACTTGGAAAAACAAATCATAAATTCTGAAGAGATGTAAAACAAACTACTCTTCGTGTGTGTGTGTAATGCTTATTAATTTAACCTTAAGAGCAGTTTATCTAAATTTGGTCATTGTAACGTTAAATGTAAGTCAATTGCTTATCAAACATAATAAAAATTAATATGAAAAATGTATTCTGTTTTAAAACATCAATTTCTCCATTTAAATTTCAAATGCATTCTCTTCAAGGCAGATATTTTGAAAACTAGATAGTGATTTGAAAACAAATTCAGTGCTTATCAAAGTTTTAATTATAAATTTACTATCATATTTTTCTTTTTATAATAACAGAAATGTTGTTTTTATACACAATAAGAATTTAATATTTAAAAACAAATCCAAAAACATAATAAATGTTACTTCACAATGAAGGTGCTGCATTCATAACGAGCAAATCATTCCCAGATAGTCATTTTAATGCTATGAGTATTGCCAAATGTGGATAATGAAATAATAAGTGTTTTGACAAATTTAAACTTTAATTTCTTCACACTATATCAACTCGTTCTAGTAATAAAAAGTTTGAAAACCTTATAAATTACCTCTAGATTCAGCAAGCCTATTGTAGTTTCAAAAGTTTCACGTAACATGAAAAATTAAGCTTTATTAATAATATAACATTAAGATATATATCTTTTAGAATATTCGAATTTTAAATTGATTGTAATCAGTTAATGCAATAATCAAATTCTTTATATTAAATTATTTTCCACTTCTAGTTCAAAAACATCTAATTTATAATTTTTCGAAATGTTTTCTTATAAAATTTTTCGTTATCCTGATACTTGTAGTAAGAATTTTGAGTCAGATTTCTGCTTGTCTTTGCTTTATTTTAGTTAATGTAACAGTTAATTAAGTTATGGTCTAGGATAACATTTATTCAACCCCTTCATAACCACATCTGCATCGCTATAATATGATGGTAAGGTAGTGAGCTTCATAGCCACGGATACGAATACTAAATTTTTCTAAGAATATTGCACTAAAAAATGGAAACTTGTTGCGCGTGTCACAAGCGCTCAATTATTTTTGTATAGTTAATTAAACTGCGATTGGCAACGCCAGTCGAATTCGGAGAAAGTAAACAGAACTTGAGAACATGGCGATGCTGTGAATGCGTCGAATTCGAACTGCTATCTAGAACGATAATTCACCCCACCTTCTGATTTGAACTATTTGTCTTTTTGTGTGTGTCCGTCCAAATCATCAATAAATTGTTGAAAAATCTTGAAGCTCTCCCAATCCTTCTAATGAAAACCTTTTAGACATAACAGCGCGTTGAATTGAACTTGGCCTCAAAATCCCAACTCGACTTGTTGTGGAAGATACAATTTCAAGTATCCTCTTCGTCTCTCATCTTCACTTGATCAAAACAAAATTCCTCATCAACAATTGCTGCGCAATTTTTGGGTAATTTAATTAAAAGTAGACAAAAAACAACCAAACTTAACGATAATAAGACTATGAAGGAGGATGATAGGCTTCATTTTCTGTTTCAATATTTCCATGACCTGATAATCCCACTCAGATTTTTCATAAATACATATTTTTTTCGTTTTTTTCTTCAAAAATTTGCTTCATATTTCTCAATAATGTTGCTAAAACATTATCACGATGATAAAGATTACCAGGAAATGTTTTAGTAAATAGAAAAGTAATATTTGATTTGTTTCATCGTTATGAAGTCTTGACTTATTTGATTAACTTTTGTATTTCCAGAATTCTTAAGAATATTGACTCGCACAAAGCAAAATGGGAACTGTGTGTGTAATAGATCTTTTATTTAAACAAATAATTTCGCAGACTCACAGAGCTTGCAAGGTAAATAGGGTTAAGGGTAAACTTGAATTGAACTGAATACTTCAACAGCTAATAAAAAATGAAACTTAAATCTGCGTAACAGTTGCCATGATGACAACTAACTAACTTTCTCTCTTCTGGAAGCAATGTCTTTTCGTGGTATTAATCTGAAAGGTAATTCTCTTCAACACTTTGTATATTTTTTATAAACAAATTGCGGAAAAGGAACACAAGAGGCCTGAAAGTAGAATCTATAGAATAGAATAAAATCATACGTAATAACACCGGTAAAAAAAATGAGTTATTTAAACATAATTTTTCTTTCAAACTTCCCACTTTGCGTAACAGAATTTTTATACCTTAAATTTTAAGAGCGAAAGATAAAGTTGAGTCAAATTGAATTTATTCAATAATTAGTTTTAATAACTTATTTTATTATGTAACTTTTATTAAATTAATCATCTAAAATAAACAAGTGTAACAAATTTTAGCTCCATTAAGCATTGTAATTTTACGAGAATATAGTTTAATTTTCTGGTTTCAATATTCAACTGTTTCACATTGTAAACAATTGTAATTGTGAGTAAAATTTAATTTTTTAAATAAATAGTTTTAATCATCTAATTTTTATTAATAAAAAATTAAATTATCGTATTGTAATCCAAAACAATCGTGCGTAGAAATTTTCAGCTCAATTGAAAAATTGATAAACAAATTGCTATGAGCAAAAAAGCTTTTAAAGTTTTGACTCAGCCATAGTTACAATGTGAGTAGAAGAAAACCCATTAAAAATTAAGAGAACTAAAAATAAAAGCGAGGCCCACAACATTACAATGATTAAGTGGGAATACTGATTACATACAAAGTTTTCATTCAATGATGAACGGCAATTTCATTGTACAGGCGAAATTCCAAATAAGTAGTGAAATTTGCCGTTAACAGAAGTATAGACTTGATATGAGGGATTATTTTTTATTTTTGCTTCTTTGAAAGTATCACCTGTATACCATGTGACGGTAATTTAGGTTTATTAAGGTCACCCTTAGAAGTAATAAAAGGGCTATTGGTGACGGATCTCGGAATTGTGAACCTCTATCAAGTGACAAGGACGAGACCTGAGGTGGTACGTCCCTCTTCAAACTTCCACGCCACGTCAACGGGAGGACTTGCAGCCTTGAGAGATTGAACGTGCTTTAGTCTCGCTACGCGACGGATCTTACTGACCATTTGTTGGTCAATTGCAAATATTTTATAAACAGAACATCTATACTCGCCATTAAACCTTTTTCAAATTATAGTTTCTCATAATCTATGTATTAGTCACTGCTGCATTATTTTTAAAAAATTGATGCATACAGTAAAAATATACATTATCAAACATTTCCCGCTTTACTCTGTCATATTACATCATATATAGATGCAATAGAATGTTAAACTTGTCTTTTTTCTTAATAAATAAATAAAAATTTAAAAAACACAATTTTCTGAATCAAATATAACTGAATAGTACTATAAATCCGCTATTAATACCGTAAATGACAATGTTTTACGCCTTTGTAAAGAGACAGATACTTCTGACATCAATAACGACATTCTAACTCGTGAGACGGGTTTTCAACTCTAACACAAATCGAATTTCGGAGACCTTCTCTTTATCCAATTTTACCCCTCTCATCCTATTTATTTCTCCCCGACCCACGATTATCAGCGTAAAAAAAAAGTTTCTCAACCTTTACCTTCAAATGTTATTCTACCAGTATCATCATCATCAAAACAAAGAGGGAACTTATTATGTTAGTAAAAAAGTTTAAATCAAACCTTCTTGAATTAATATCAATTCAAATGATTAAACAATCTAATAAAGTAATGTCAATAAAATGAACTAAGGTAACTACCCTGAAATCGTTTTTATTCATTCACTACAAATGTACAGAGTTTTATTTTCGAATGAAAATACGTGTTCCTTTTTGTCAATCGCGTTATTAATTTCGATAATTTCAACTAATAAAATAATCACAATTTCACATATGTTTCTGTTTCAAAATTTATCATGTTGGGCTGTCTTAGTATTAAATGAGAATCAAACCCCTTGCGTAGAACTCTTTTTAAAATAACTGCACACCACAAGCTGTATAAAAAAACTAATCCTTTTTCCCCCCTGGCTTTGGGATTAAATGTTCGGATGAACTAACTTCCCAAACATGTTTACTACTATTTCATACATGGTGTAACTCATTTGACGTTCGATCTGGTGAGTTTCAGATTAGGGTTTTGATGCTACAGTAGCTGGATTTGACAATCTTCTCACTCTTCCAAAAGAGAACTAGCTACCCAACGCACCATCATTGAGCGCATCGTTTTCTGACATTAGCTTTCGATCTAGCGAGTTGCAGATTAAGATATTGTGACGGTATACCTATCTGATCATGACATTTTCGCCTCTTAGGATTATTTCCAATCTTTCTTTCTGGCGTGTCAATAACATAAGGTTTTGGATGTTTGCTTTTGTGTAACGCATCTGGCGCTTATCATTTCTTTGAGTGTTGTTTAGCAAAGTCTTATTTTAATCTTCATACAACCCTCTTAGAAAAACAAGTTATGTATGAAAATTTTTATTATAATTCTTATAAACGCTGGATTTCATTTTTTTAAAGATTAGGAATTCGTTGTGAAGACTCTTCTTGGAGGGCCTCAAAATATACTCCTAAGCTTATAGAAGCAAATCAAACATATATAAACCTGATAAAAACTATCTCTGAGTAAATAACAGTACACCCTGGGAAAAAGCTAAAAAGGGAAAATAGCAAGGACCATCAAGTGGAACAAAAAATTGAGGAAAAAAAATTATTGGAGAAAGTGGAAAAGGTTAAAATAATAAATAAATAAATGGTAATGACGTGGAGTGTGAATGAAAAATAAATTTTACTAAATGAAACAACTTAAGATATAAAAGTTTTGAAAACAAAAATAGCTTCTTATTTTTATTTGTACTAATTTTAGCTCTAACTTTTTATTACAATTTATTAAGAATAAATTTACTTAGTTTCGATGAAAAAATTAGGCAATTTCTATTTCCTAAACTAAATTTACTCTTCCATATTTTTCAAACTTTTTCGGAAAGAAATATCTTTTTATAAATAGAGAGAGAATTAATTCCATTTACTCAAATCAAACTTCCAGAAATATCCCCCAATCATGTAAAAAAGAAACCCATTTTTTTATAAGCAAATGAAAAAGATACAAAAAACTACATTCTGATGAAATACAAGTATAACCAGTGTTCCACTTTTCAGTTCCATTATGAAAATAAAAACGAATTTTACCTTGAACAATGGTTTTTTCTATTAGATACTTTAAAATGATTTCAGCATTACTTTATGTACCTTTTGAAACTAAAATGTATGCTTTTAAAAAAAATGACCCCTTAACGTGAAACTTTACGAAATAAAAAAAAAATGTCTTAATTCGGCTTGATGACACAGCAAAATACAATAAAATTTAAATAATACATTTATCTTAAAAAGAAAGGCAATAAAGTATCTCTTCGCTTCCACCATTTTTTTTAAGAAATCGCCTCTCTTAACGACTGTATTTCTAATACTAGACAACATTCCTGATAAATTATTTAATGTTGTTTCACCTCTTTTAAGACATCAAAATATAAGTAATTATTTTCATTATTGCTCTCGATTTTAGCTAACTATTTAAAGTAATATGCATTATAAATAAGTAATAATATAACATGAAATGGTCAATAAATTTTTCGCCTATAAGAGCAAAAAAAAATATTTAGCCGGAAACAATTTGTATATAAACGCGTTTCGAGCTATTTCTTACAACATTGCTATACTTTTTGTTCGCTTTTTCAAGAAACAATTTCCTCAAAATAAAATCACATTTTGCGAATTGTATTCCCATTTCATTATTTACTTATTTTTATGGAATGTAGTGGGCGTCTTTCTACTTCACACTTTATTTTTTGCGACAGTTGTTTTTTCATTAAATAAGGAATTATTTAGAACATTTTTTCAAATTTTCAGGGATATTAGCAAACAAAGTTATCACTGAAATAACCAAATTAAACCTCGCAATTTACAACATTTATAGTTTAACGATAAAATAAGGCAGAAAAATATTTTATAACCTGGTTGAATATTAACTCCTTTTCTGATGCTGGAAACGATATGCACAAAACAGGCATTTGTACTTATCATCTGTACCTTTCGTAATTTAGCTCATTCATATCTAAGGGGAAATTAGATTTAATTTCAATTTTATCATCTGAAATGTTTACGTTTTAGAGAACATAGTTTAATCGGGTTATATACACACTAAAGTTTTAACATGATTATTCCACTTTCAGTTAATATTACAAAATAGAGCAAAGTTAATTTAAAGCAGTCGTAAAAAAACAATATCAAGTATTACTAACAGAGTACTTCACAAAATTTAATTAATTTCGTATATTTCCTTTAGCAATTCATTAACTTTAAAAATGAAGATAAAAACAATATTAGGGAGATTAAATAGAAAATAATGAAATTTTTGGTAATTATTTATAAATCAGGGAGAGAATTAAAAATTAGAAAGAATTTTGGAAATTTTATTTGGAGTTGTACTGGAGAGTTGCTCTAAGGGCATTTTAAAGAGGAAATATATTTGAATTTAATTATAATTAAATATTCTAATCCCAGAATCCTCAGGATTTTTTTAAAAATATCTATGTTCGACAAATTCTTAAAAAATTATTGAATGATCTTCGAATGATACAGATTTTTTTCTCGATTAACTCATAATCTTTCTGTAACTCCCAAAGTTTAATATGGCATATAGGCTTTACAAGTTTCATTCAGAAAACCAAATTCTAAAATAAAGTATATTAATAATTTTGGAATCACATGTATATTTTCAGCAATAATCAGGCAGAAAATATTTCTATTCAATAGTTTCCCCTTTTATGCAATTTTCTTATTCATTTGTTTGTTCGTAATTAAATTATATTTTATTTTGTTAAACATCATTACTTTTAATTCATCATTAATTTTCTTAATATTAACTAGATTTCAGAATATTTAGCATCATATATCATGGTTCTCTTTCAAAAACTAATTTTGGATTTAAAAAAAATTGTATTTTTAATAATCTCTAATATATGGGATTTATTAATTACATTCATTATATATCTATTAAAATTAGTTTAATTATTGACTTTAACTTGTTTAGTAACATTTTTATTCTTGACTGCGAGCAATTAAAATTCCTTTTAAACGTAATAATTGTTATATAATAGGTGCAGTAATTATTACTATGCCGATAAAAATCAAGCAGACAATATTCAACTATACGATCCTTAAGTAATATACAAAGTTTGTGAATTTGAAATTTAATATCATTTCTAGATGGATCAAAGTGTTTGAGGAACTAAATACTTTTTAATGTTTTCGCTTTTGGTACTTACCTGTGATGAAAGCTTTGAATTCTGCTTTCAGATAATCATTGTCTGTTAAAGAATCATCGACTAGATGGGTTTCATAATATTCTGTTTTATCTCTTCAATTTCGGGTCTTTCTCAAATGAGCAGTTTCATTATTTTAAGTTTACTGCCATCCTTATTTTAGATATTAGATTGGTATTTAGAAAATTATTATTTTTTATTTTACATTAAAATTTCTTTAATTATATTTCTAAGCATTAATTAATGAACACAAATGTTTTTTATAATATTTTGTAAAAACATAATTAAGATACCAAGTTCTTGATTCATTCTTTAGTGATTCGAAATATTTTAAACACAGATATGAAAGGTTTCAGTAAAAAGATAGTCTAAGAGAAAAAAAAATATATGGAAATCACAATTTAGAAAATTTGTGTTTTAGTGATATGTAGGAACTTTTAGTCATTGCTAGGGAGTAGGTCAACCAATTTATGAATCGTAAAAACATTAAAGAGGAAACATTTTGAAATTATTGATTTATATTTATTTTACTTTGTACAGAAGATCGATCTTGTCGTAATCACTTTTTGTTTTAAACATTTTAAAGAAATTTAAAAAAATATTTTACGGACACTCTTTGCCTCGAAAAGTATTTGCTCGTATTTCGTCACTTTTTGCCTCGTATTCTTCAAAAAGCGATTTAAGAAATATATGAACATATGAATATATATGTATATGTGTGTGTGTGTGTGTGTATGTGAGTGTGTGTGTGTGTGTTGTGTGTGTGTGTGTATTTATAATAATAATAGACAAAAATATCTTAGAATGACATAAAACGTTTTCCTTCATTCTCTTTTGAGCAATAAAATATTCCCTAAAGTATAGGAATTAGTAAAAACAAAAATAATTTTATCTCTCTGTAAATGTTATCAATGAGAATTGAAAAAAAAGAAAGTATTTGAAGGGGGGAAATATATCCAATATTTCAAAAATATATATGTTTGCTTTTATTTCTAAACACCTTGAATCCTTTTTTTTTTCTCGTTTTGAAAGTCGTCTTTTCAATGAATGTGAGAAGACTCATCTTTCTTCTTTTCAATTCAATTGAAGGTTTAGAAAGTGATTTTACTTAAGCTCCTGTTTCATCAGTAATGGTATTGCAAGATAGTTATGTTCAACAAAACTCCGATCTCCGATTAAGACCTTTTGTACGCTATTAGTTTTTCTCAATAGTTTTTTAAGAAATCCTTAAAAAAAATCCTTTATCTTTTCAGAACTTTTACACAGACCATACCGAATAAATATTTTCGTTAAACATTAATGTCAATCACAGTCGGTGTTTTTCCAAAGCGGTTGCAGAGCCGTTATCCAAGCTCCAGGCGCCTCGCTACGCTGAAATAAAATACGAATCATGACTAGCGGGGTCAAGCCTAAACGGTAGGAGGAATTCTGCTCCTATCCTTTATCTCAAAACAGGGATTTGGAGAGGATAAATCAGAGAGGGGGTTCGGTCCGGTTAGATGGAAGTGTCTAAGCGTACGCCTTGCTGATGGAGATCAGAAGGGACGTGTCCCCTCATGTTGTTTACACGAAAAATCCTCTTTCATGTCACGGAATGAAAAACGAAATGGAACCCAAAAGAACATAGGGATGGGCTGTACCTATATATGTTTTTTTTTTTTTTTTTAAAAAAAAAAAAAAAAAAAAAAAACCCAAACTTGAAAAACCAATTCCCGAATCGGTAATGTAAAAATTTGAATTTCATAGAGAGTTTATAGACCTCGATGCAGAACTAAGCATTACTATTGTCGGATCAGTATTTGGACGATTTGATAATTTGAAAACAGCTCTTTACATTAAATTGACTTGAATATTCAAGTATGTAATATCAGTTATGTGTAATTTCATAGTGGTGCATAAATTCCAATGCCATAAAGAAAGTGCATGAGGCACTATTTCTGCAAAGCAGTGTCCCTTTTATTAGTTGTGTAAGTATAGCTTGTGAAACATTGAAAATATCATAAAACAGTACACATTTGAGAACTTATGTATATACATTTAACTATCCTGTGGTACACTTAAGAAATTTTAAAAACTGGGAACAACTTATTGTGAGGATGAAAAAGATCGACTGGGCTCTAAATTTAGTGATGAAAATGAGTTTGAGGTATAAAATAAACAAGCTTGTAAACTTCTATTTTATTAATCTGTGTTAACAAAACGCAAACTATTTCGTACATACCATTTCTCAGTAAGTTTCTGTACTGCGTAACACTTTTAATCCGTTAATTAAATTCTTTTTTTTTTCTTTAGCATGTGATTTGAAAAAAAAATTTAAAAAGAAATTTTTATATTTTGCCTTTTTTCACCCGTTAATAATAATCCGTAAATAATACCAAATGTGAATTGTCTTCATATTATGTTAAGATCTAAATTTTTTTTAAAGTAATTGAAATACTAAATGCTTCGAATTCTGCATTTTTTTTATTTTCTTATTAAAAATTAGAAGGTGTTTGACTGATTCTGCATGTGTATTATTTATGAGAATTTGACAAATAGAACGTTCAAAGGTTTAATTTTTAAATTGTATCAAATGTACTACGCCACAGAGAAAAATATATGTACTTGCGTTTCTCCCGATTTGGGGTATTTTAAGATTCTGGTACATTTTTATTAAAATCTATTTAATCGATGGTTCTAAAATTTTGTACATTATAAAAAATGAGGTTACCTTAAAAACAGTGAACATAATATTTTTCTAAAAAACACACACAAATTTTAAGTATTATATAATATATATATATATATATATATATATATATATATATATATATATAATGATTTAACTTTAATCTAATAATTTCTCTCAATAATAATTTAATTTTCTGTTCTATCCTGTTCCCTAATTCAAAAATAAAGAGTTCATTCTTATTTCCTGATCCCATTCCAAATTATCCTTTTATTTATTGGATCACGTGCTCATAAAACTGTTTAACTCCACGTTCCCACTATCATAAATCTGTCAAAATAATCCCTATTGGACTCCTTGTCTATTTTGAAATTCCTAATCCTGTACCACGTGTTATGTGAAGTTTATAATGAAAGATCCATGCTAAATAACCAAAAACAATAAAATTCTTCCCCCTTATGCTCTCCTCTCTTCTCACCTCTGCTGTAATCTTCATATGGTCTCTCGCTTCGGCCTTGGTGGTCGGAAGTCGGTCTAAGTCCATCAGTACGTAACACTCTGTATGCTAGCATCTATAAATATTCTTGTTATGGAAAAAAAGGACTGCTCATTTCAGCCATGTATTCAGACTGTGTTATTCTTGAACTAACATTTTAAATATATATATACTACTACACACTTTACACACGCACATATATATAAATCCCAATTTATTTTTTGCAAAACTAACAATTGTATCTATGTGTTGAAATGCAAAATTTGTGAATATAAATATATAGGACAAACAGCGAATTTTATTAATATTAGAATGAATCAACACAGATCTGATTCAAAGAAATACCAAAGAGAAAATCAACCTGGTAGAGTTGAAATCTCGCATTTTAATATGCATGAATTTCACAACATTTATTTATATATTATTAGAATTATTCCCAATAGGATAAAAAGGTTATGGTGGGAAAAATTTTATATAGGATTTTTTGGGACTACTTACCCATATGGACTAAATACAATATATTATGATAAAAATTTGCTTCAGTTGATGAAGCGAAAAGATATATTGGAATATATTTATACCGAAGATAAATGTAACAATAAAAATGTGAGAAATGATAGAGGTAAACGTAAAAAAAGGGAACAAATGGACACAAATATTATTAAGAATAAAATTATAGAATTGGAAAATGATTTTAAAAAGAACTTCAACATTAAAAAATTAAATTTTTCATATTTGGATTGAAGAGGGCTGAAATTAGAATTGCTAGGGAGATACTTGAAAACTACCGGATGAATAAGGTTTTCACATTATTAAAGATTTAAGTAATTACATAATTAAAAAAATAAATATCAAGATGCATATAGGTAATGAAAATGTAACGGAATATTGCACACTTCGATTCTTAAATAAATCCTTCAATAAGATAAATTTTTCAAGAGTTTTTAAAAAATACATGCATCTATTCCCTATTAAACATATAACTATAAAAAGTGCTTTTAGGTATAGTAAAAAATTAGGAAGATTAATATTTAATTACAATTATGTAATGGATATGGAAATGTTGGATCAATGTGTATGTGATCGGTATGGTGACTATGTGGATGAATATCATAGCCATGGAGGAATACCACTGGGGACTTGAATTTAATCAATGATGAAAAATTGAGAAATATAATGAGGAAAGGAACAGAGGCTACAGATTACCAATAACAGAGTGTAATTATGTAGCTAAAAAGAAATATGTAAGGATATAAATAACTTTATTATCAAAATTGCTATCAAATATAGTATGTCCTATGAGGCCTTTAGGGAATTTAGGGATAGAGTATGCAATGATCTAAAAAATGCTAATTATAGATTTAAAAATGAAATAAAATTCAAAGATATTAGAACTTCTATAGAAAATTTACAAGAAAATTTTATAATTGTATATATGGATAAAGTTCCTAGAAATTTTGCACTCATTTGTAAACAATTTTATTTCAAAAGGATGAATGAGTATTTCCAGGATAATGAAACTTTTGTTCTCTCAAAATGTAAAGACAGAGAAATTATTAATAGATTAGATGCATTTCACAAAAAAAATTGATTTACAGTTCAATAATAAAAAATTTCCACGTTTTTTTTTAAAACTTCTAAATTCCATAAAAATCCAATTAAATTTAGAATTATTACAAATGGATATAATACTTACATAACTAAATCTGGTAAAATCTTACAGAATGTTTTAAATAATATTTTAGAAAAGCTTGAGCAAACTGCTATTATTAAAAATAGTATAGAATTACTTAATTCCATAGGCAATACATGGGTACAAGCAATCTATAGTTATGATTTTCAGGATCTTTTTAATTCAATTGATATAAAGGATACAATTAAAGTTATGTTGATACTTTATAATCAATATGGCATAAAAAATACTATAAAAATAAACAAATTTAAAAATCTTTTACAATTAGTATTGCAAGAGAATTATATACTTTTCAATAAGCAAATATACAAACAGATAAAAGGCCTAACTCAGGGAGGACCAGCTAGCAACATTTTAGCTAATCTTTATTTACACTTTTATGAATCAAACCACCTTAACAACTCTCTTTATATTTTATATAGATATATAGACGACCTAATAATTTTTAGTAAATGTAAAGAATTTAAGCCGGACATAGAATTTTATCCTAATTATTTGGTTTTATTGCAGACAAATTCAGATACGGGTGGAGCTGAATATTTGGAAACAAAGTTACAGATAAAGGATCATATCATTTGTAGTAATTTATTTGATAAAAGAGATGCATTCGGGTTTAAGATAATTAAAATGCCCTATTGGGAAAGCAATATTCATTTATCCATATACAGAAGCATTATATTAAATTTTTTGCATCGTAATAAACTGTTAGTTACATATGATAAAGATATATTCGATAAAATTAAAAAATTATAACAGGATGTAAAGAATGTGATTATCCATTAGATTTCTTAAAGAGATATATTCCCAGTGATTTACATGATGGTTTGTTTTGATGTGTTTCTGGGATTTCCCTTGGGGACTTCGGAGGGTATTAAAGTAACATTGTGTAGATTGTGTCTGATGTCTAGGGAAATTTTTGTATTGTGTTGGTTTCTCAGTGGAATCTTTGTTTCGTGATTTGATTTGTATGTGTTTTTAATAATTATAACTTGGAATAAGAACTTACTATAATATCTTTTAGATTGGTGACTTATTCAAAAAGATGGTCTTGTACATGGGGGCTTTTGCCTTTCGGGACATTCATAGGTTTTTGGAATTTCGTTTCAAAACAAATCCACCACACAACATTAGGATTACAAAGTCAGCTAGTTAGTGGTCTAGTTGTGAAGATATTTTGAATTATTTCTGTATTTTTACACATTTACACACATATTTCACTCAATTGGATTTTAAGTAATTATAACAAATAAAATTCTGATCATTCAATATGATTTCTGGTCATGATTGGTTTATTGGTGGATTTTTATTGAATGTTCTAAAATTAAAACTTTTTATACTCAAATTAGTTAAGTACTATTGACTTCCAAAATTTATCTGGCAACAGTGCATGCTGGTGGACATCATCACTTAAAAAGTTACTTAACCTATTGCAATCGGATTCACGATAACTTGTCAGAGTTACGATCTTTTGAATCTTTGCCTTTACAATCATGAAATTTGAATTGATTTTTCATGAAAAGCATGGATTCGGGTATGTAGTTTCTAAAGTTTTAAATCTTTAAAGGAAAATATTTAATTATGTTTTATTGTTTCGAAAAAAATCTTAAATTTTTAATTGAATAATTTTTAATTGGATATTTTTAATTGGATAATTTTAATCGAATAATTTTAAAAAGATAATTTTAAATGAATAAGTTTTAATTGAAATATTTTTTTTTCTTTTTTTGTTTTTGAAAATAATTAGTAATTGAAATATCACGCCATTCAATTTTTCTTCTTTGTTTATTGGTTCTTTTCTTTAAATTACAGCTTGAATTTTTGGAGTAATCCAATTTTACCCAACAAGATGCATTGGGGGAGGGTTGGTACCATAGAACTAGTTTAACCCCACAATTCAGTCCCCAGTCTGAATATGCATGTTTTGTTTTGTTGGGTATTCGAATTATTCGATTTATTCTTTGGTTCTAATTAATTTCAAATTTGATTCAGTTTCAACTTTTTTACTTAGTTCTATAAATGTTTTTGTTTTTTTCTTGATTTTGGTTTTTAATTGTTCTCTTCCTTTTGTATTTTTTAATGATAAATTATTTGCTTTATATAGAGAGAGTATATATAAAGTTACGGGGGATTTGAATCATAAAACTTGAATTTTTCAAAAAAAATTATTAAATTTAATTTTTGAAATTATAATTATGTTCAGTGCATATAAGGCTATGTTTTTAAGTTCTCTACAAATTTTTAAAGTTATAAATGAAGTGGAATTTCAGCGAGATGTACCTAAAAGTAAATATAATGACTTTTAATATATTAACACAGTTTCTGATCACCAATTGCTCATGCATAATTATTTAAGCTTATATATCTAATTTTTTAACAAACATATACATATACAGATATCGGAAAGTAACAATATGACTACTATTGCTTTTAATGTTAAAAAGTGATGATTACGTAAATTTGGCTCAAAATAAGCTCATTTTTCCTTGTCGAAGGTGTCTCAGTTACCTTAATATTGTTTTTTACGCACATTAGTGTCCTACTTTATGTTTATTTCTAACAGATATAAAATTTTAATATCATATCAAAAAAGACAAAATGATCTGAGAATACATACAAAAAATAATTAAAGAAAAAATTTTGCAGAGACAAGTACAATTTTTAAAAAGGAACCTTTAAATACAACAAGAATTTACAATTTCAGCGCTTAAAGCGGGATTAATTAATAATATTACACAATTAATTCAGCTTTTTAATACGCACTGACAGGTTGATTTTAATATAATCAGGATTTATCTTAGTAACATAATTTATATCATATTAATAGAGAATTTATAACTGAATTTAAATCAGTAAAAATGTTATACAACTCTTTCAAAGACATGGAATAAACAGTACAAGTCATGGCTATTTTTTGTGCATACGGATTACTTTTATGGATAATTTTTCCGAGAGTTTGGAAGAAGTTTCAATTCCAGGACTTTTCAATGTGTATGTATCTTTATTAAAGTTAAATGCCAATATTTCATCATTGTAAGACGTTAACAGAAAATCCAATCAATCTTTCATGCATATGTATTTAAGATGAATTATTGTGAAAATTTTGAAAAGCAGAGTATTTTATACACGAAGTTAGTCTGAAAGGGTATTTGTTGAAAGAGACTAATAAACGGCATTTAGTAAATTTAGACACAATATTGCTTAATGATCCAGCAAGGCATGTGCGTGGATTATCAATTATCTTAATGGCTCCTAATCGTCAATAAGTATGGCAATTACATCAAATTATCGTTATTTATTTCAAAAATAGTTACTGAAAGAATCGTATTGACGTCAATAAATCTGAGTTGAGAAAGAGATCAAAAAAAGTTACTGAAAACATCGTATTGACGTCAATAAGTTTGAATTGAGAAAGTGGTTTAATGAAGTATATTTGGTCTAATGAGGTCTATTTAGTCTAATGAGACGAATTGAAAATGCTGGTTCAAAACATAGATGAAATAGAGCGAAATTTAGATACCGAACTAAAGGAACATTTTTTTTGATCAGGCCTCCATTTGAAAAGGTTTTCAGTTTGCTTAGAGAAGCGGCATAAATTGGATTGAACTGTATGGCCTGTAAGATGATGAAAGAGGGGATTTAAATCTGTTTTCCTCTCTCATCTTGATATCTAAAGCTGAAATGGTTGATAATGAGTTGGAGAGTGGGAGAAAAGGGAGGAATACAAGATAAACTGATGAGGTTTAGAAATCTGTTTGCACAGTTTCCTAATATGTCTCATATAACAAGAACCATAATTGAAGGCCATAGTACTAAAAAAGTTCAGAATTAATGAAAGGGCAAGTAGAAGAGATGCATTCGAAGTAGAAAATTATTTTCATCTGTATACTGTAAGTTTTAAATGTAAAGAAAATAAACTGTATAACGAATGTCGTTTGAATTTAAGTTTAGAAGAACATAAAAATAATTTCTAGCATGCGTACTTGTTATAATGAAATATAGTATTAGTCAGAGAGAAAAATGCAATAAACTAATATTTATTATTTAAAGAACGATTTTTAAAAATTTCAGGGAGAATGCATTTACATATTTTTTTTTACCTTTCTTTGTTTATATATCATACGCTTGTCTCTGTCATGCACACAGTAATCGTAGATTATTTCATTTATAAAGAAACAATAACTACAAAGATACAATAATATAAGAAACCAAAAGTTGAAACTTATAATGGATAAATTTTTTCATTGGATGAGAAAATATAAATTAATGACATTGTAAACATAAATATTTTAAGACTATTTTTCAAAAAATTACACTTAAGTTTGCATTAAGCGAACCAAGGTTTTTTTTTTTTTTTTTTTTTTTTTTTTTCTTGTTCATATAAAACGCAAGAATAAAAAATTTTAAGTTTATAAAATGACTTTAGGACGATTCTTTAATTTTTAGAATGGAAAAATCTTAAAAATTCATTTACAGAATTAAAAAAAAATTATTCTTCAGATGAAAATACTTCAAAATTAAGCTATTAGTAAAAGATAAGAATTTTAAAACCATTTAATTTATATATTTTATCCTATTAGTGTTTTTAAATTAATCTTGAAATCTGTAAACAGAAATTAATAAATCTCAAAATAAAAAAATTATATCTTTAATTGTTGAATAATTTATTTAAATTACATTTTCAGATCACGGAATTTTTTGGAATATATTCTAATAATTTTTTTCACTTTCAACAAAATTAGTTTTACATTTAGAATGAGGCATCTAGAATGTATTTTATATTTTCTCTTACATTTTTGTGACTTTTAAAAATTCAATGGTCTTATGTTACAAACTAGTTAAGCCTAAGGGAGACGAAGTTATCGAAAAATTTCTTTCTTTAATATAAGGGCTTAATTATGGGTGATAATATTTTCTCCATGTTGTCGTCGTCATATCAGACGCATTACTTCAAATACAAAATTACCATATGATTTTTCGAAATTTCAAGGATTTTTTTTTTAAAATCAGATGTTGAAAATTAGTTGTAGTTGACGGTCAAATAAAAGCACAAAAATCTTTAGCCTTATACGTTAGAATTTAGGTCTCCGCACAAGGCTTAAATTTCTAGTGCTTTTTTTTAGGAAAAAATTCGAAAAAGCAATATATTTTAATTAATAATAATTCAATGTTATTTAAGTTTTCAAATAGATTAACAGTTGTTGTAAAAATAATCAGAAATCCTAGCAGAAAAAAGTTTATCAAAGACGTTAATATTTAGCTATCCTTTATAAGTCTTAAGCTTTAAGTATTTTTCGGGAAAATTTTAAAAATGCCTTACGATTTTTTAAAAAAAATTCAAGTTATAAAATCTTTTGTATAAATGATATCGTTAATTAAATCAATAACAATAAACTAATGCGTAATTATCATCATTATAAAAATTATTATAACACATGGATCAATAAGTTCCGAGACTAACCCAGAGATGGCGCTCGTAGTAAACCAGTAACCAGGTCTTTCTAGAGTACTAACTGTTGCTTGAACCGTGTCAAAATCTTAAGTCGATCGGACCAGAAACAGCTGAGTTATCGAGGTTGGAGTAAAGTCGTTTTGTAGTTTGTTTAAAAAATGGAAAAAACCGAGTTTCGTGTTCTGATAAAACATTGTTTTTTAATGGGTAAAAACACCGTGCAAGCGAAACAATGGATTGAAAAATGTTACCCGGACTCTTGTCCATCAAAAGCAACGATTTGTCGGTGGTTTGCCGAGTTTAAACGTGGTCGTACCGACACAAATGACGCGGAACGCTCGGGTAGACCTGTGGAAGCCGTTACACCGGAAAATGTGAGTGAAGTGACAAAAATTATAATGAAAGATCGTAAAGTGAAGCTCCGTGAGATTTCTGAGATGACACAGATATCATATGGAAGTGTATTTACTATCCTTCATGAAAAATTGAGCATGAAAAAGGTTTTTTCCAAGTGGGTGCCGCGATTGCTTTCGATGGAGCAACGAGTCGATGATTCAGAAAGCTGTTTATCGCTATTTACTCGCAACAAAAAAGATTTCTTGCGTCGTTACGTGACCATGGACGAAACATGGATACATCACTACACTCCAGAGTCGAAGCGGCAGTCATCCACAGCTGGCGAAAGCCGTCCGAAGCGTCCGAAAACGCAGCAGTCAGCTGGCAAAGTCATGGCGTCAGTTTTTTGGGATACGCATGGCGTGATTTTCATTGACTACCTCGAAAAAGGTAAATCGATCAACAGTGATTATTACATTGACTTGCTGGTGCGTTTGAAGGAGGAAATCGCAAAAAAAACGACCGCACAGTCTCGGGACTTATTGATCCCTATGTTAAATTATAATATTGAGATCCTCCTCCTTTTAAAATAAGTATTGCTACCTTTTCGAATTTAAATATACATACTACTAGAATACCTAGAAAAGTTTCGAATTAAAATACAGGTATACACAGTGAAGTTCGGGTGACTCAAAACTTGTCAATTTATTGAATTAAAAATATGTATTAGAAATGGAGCATAATAAGAAACCTAAAAGTGAACCGGAGTATTCATAATTTCGTCTCAAAATACATTAATTTTCAAGTTTTTATTCATCTAATTGATGCACAGCTCCTAAATTTGGATAAACACTGGCGTTTTCATGCACATGCAAGCACTGAGGCACCCCAGCTAGCATTAGCAGTAAGCCGGGGTCCTCGCGGGGCGGAAGTGACGTCATACTCCCCCCCCCCCCCCCCTTTATGCGTTGGTCTGCATATACTGATAAGGTTATCATGTGTACCTACTGTATCGATAAGGCACCCCACCCCGTTATCTTTGGGATTGTTATTTACGGAGCGATATATGCTCGTTGTGTTGGTAGACAAGTGCTATTCTAGATAAATGAATATAATTGGAATAAATGAATTAAAAGTATTTTTTTTTTTACTCGATAAATGAAGAGTATTTTTACTGAGAATAAATTAAAAGATTTTTCACACGAGTTAGAAGGAATGTATTTTGAATAAATGATTCTCTTTTACGCGCGAAGTTGTTGGATATCATTATTTTATATACTTTTTATAGTTTGAATATATATATCTTAATCTGAATAAATTGGAAGATATTTTTTGATTTCTTCGCATAAGTTTGATGAATTGGATATTATTATTTTACCGACTTTTTCTTTCGTTTGAATAAACTGAAAGAATTTTTTTTTCTTTTTAAATTGTGTTTTACGATCATATTTATTTTGCATGTATATAAGAGCTTGAATGTAAAATTATTTATACTTGATTAAATATTAACTAGATGAAGTTTAAAAACTTTTATACGTGCGTACATTGTATCCTAACGAAATGATTATTATTTTTACAATTGAAAAGAAAACGCTTTTTAAAACACCGTTTTTGAATTTTACCTTCTTGCTCAAACATTATTAATAAACATTCTACGAAAATTCTAACGGATATACTATAAGAAACTAACTTTTATATAAATAGGAACTGAATTTAATTTTTTTTTATCCAATGAATAGAATTCTTTGAACACTAACACAATCTTATTTAATGTAAGATATTCAATGTTTAAATGATTTTACTACAATTTTTTACTGTAATAATTATTTAATGATTACTTCTTGAATTATTTTTCTGTGACACACACACACACACATATATATATTTACATATATCGACACACACACATATATCGACTATATAATTTAAGGTTATCATTTTTTTTTTTTTTTTTTTTTTTTTTTTTGCACTTATTAAAAATTTTAACATTCTTCTGAAAAATTTATATGAAAATTACTAGTTCATGCTGTCTATTACGTATATGACGATGTGAATTCTTTCTTTTTGCAATTTTTCTTGGCACTTGAACTAACTATCCAAAAAAAAAATGGATTTAATATGAAAACATCAAACTCTAGTATTTTTGTCAAATAATAAATATTTTTCTTATAATATTAATACAGCTAACCATCAAGTTAGATTTGTTTTCTAGCAATAATTTTTCTGTGAACCCTGAACGAAGTAACCCTATGAAATCCCTGCTTATTCAAATTATCGCTTTGTACAATACATATTTGAACAGAGAATTCTTAAGTCTGGCCCGACGTATTGTAATCTTACTGGAATGTTATCTACATATGAACGAGCGAGTTTTGTTTATATTCAAGATAAATTAAAAGTTTTTGCACGACTTAAAATAAATATAGTAAATACAATCTGAATAAATTGAAACAAAAATTTAATACTGGGTTCTTTTTCTTATACGTAAAGTAGCGGGATCGGATATTACTTAGTTTAATTAAATGCATTAATTGAATTAATATATTCTGAGTAAATTAGTTTGTTTTTGTTTAATTTAGATCATCTTAAAATATAGAATAATTGCATTTATAAACAATTAGTTTATAGAAAAATTACTTATAATATTGATGATTTTGAATATCTGTTTAGAGTTTCTAAGCAAATTTTGCATGAATAAGTAAATACTTTTAAGTCATATTGTTATTCATTGAATTTGACTACATTCTTTGAAACTAACAAGCTTATACTCAACATTTTTGCTAACATTTACATCTATATTGTTAGTGATGTATAGAAAAATTGATTCTAACTTTGAACAATGATAATAAATATTAGCTTTTTTTTTTTTTTGCGTAAAATGTATGGTAACAGAATGATTATTTTTGCAACTGCCTTTAACTCAAAACTTTCGAAAGTTGGTGCTAACTTCACCTGAACATTATTAAAAGCACTGTAATAATTATACTATTTTTCTATAAGATTTTTTTTTGTTGCACTTTATATTACATTTTCTTTATATTTAGCAGTTTAGATATATTACATAGATTTTATATAGATACTTTTTTGCTATTATTATTTTTATTCATTTACTTAATTATATTTAGTTATATTCAATGAATAATTTAGTAATGTGAGAAATATTGAATTGTAACTTACTACCGTGACGACACATGCTATCTTATCTTTGGATTCTGAAGACATATTGAGTTAAAATTTCTTAATTATGGGTAAACGTTGAAGGAGATATGAGAACACGTGAGGAACTTTGATTTGTTTTCTAGGAATGCTGTTCAGTATTCTTAAAAAGAATGATATTAATAGGGCAGAAAACATCCGATTTCTATTCTTATGCATTTAATACTATTATATATGCAAGCAGAAAATTTTGAAGTATACATTAGAATTCAAATAAATAACTTACAATGTAATATTTTAACTATGTGTAACAAAATATGATTAATTTTTCGTTGAATAATACTAATTACATTTTTTTGTAACATTTATTTATTACGATTTAATTAGAGAAAAATCGTTATTTAACCAAAACACATAATTTTTAAAAGACAACAATTCATATTTCTACGATCTCTTTTGATAAAATTAACACATTCTTAAAAAAAAATCTCTCTAACAGTGCTATCAAACTAGTAAGTAATGCACTTTCGGCTTGTAGGTAAAAATGGTTTCTGCTCTATTCGAAGTACACTATTGTATGGCTATAAAATTATAGATGGGTTTTCTTTTAAGTTGTTAAGTAAATATAATTTATTCTTGAATTTGTTGGAAATATATTTTTGAAAACTTTTTTTGATATTTATAGCTTTTTTTTTAAAAGTTATATTTAAAATATTTTTATTTTTCTAACATGAAACATGTTATGTTTAAAATTTTCTGTAATATTATAAATATTGTAATATGAAAAGTTTATTTAACTATAAAAAAAGGACGTTAATTTTAATTTCTTACATTATAGTATTAAAACTGTTGAGTTTAATATATATTTTATTTTTTAAAATAAAAATTTTAAAAAAAGTTATACTTAATTTTTTTTCCATAATTAAGAAAAAAATATTATGTTTTAAAAATTTTATTTTCTAACATTAAAATAATTTTTTGTTTCTTAAAAATTTATTTTCTATCATAAAAATTATTTAATATTTTATTTTAAAAGTTATACAATTTTTTTTTCTAACATTAAGAAAAAATATTCTATTTTTGAAAATTTATTTTTCTAACATTAAGAAAAAATATTCCGTTTTTAAAAATTTATTTTTCTTAAATTAAAACTATTTAACATTTTATTTTAAAAGTTATGTTTTATCTCTCTCTGTGTGTGTGTGAGAGAGAGAGAGAGAGACTGTAGTCTTAAATTTTATTCTTGTCTTGAATGGACTTATATTTGTCCAGAACTACAGAAATGAAACGAATGTCTAGTTCCATGATTGTGTCAAGTAAACGAGTGTTTTTTAATTATGATACCAAAGAAGATTCGTCTTTCTCTGACGATGCTGTTCCTCTACATCATTTCCATCTGGGTCAAGACATCTATGCTGCAGTGACGTACTTTGCTAATGTGGTACAAATTCATTTGCGTCAGTATAGAAGAGATGAGAATAATCGCCTTTTTCCAACTAAAAGAGGCATGTGTATGTCACCTGTGCTCTGGCAAGCACTTGCTAAACGCATCGAGCAAATCGATGTACCCTCTTCTGAACAGACTCTCATAGTGAAAGACGCGTTGGTGATTTCAGCTGTTCTCATCCAAAACGTTCCGCATATTACATGCCAGCGTTATTTTTACCAAAAGGACTATTCTAAGAAGTTTATCCCAGAGACTTGTGTTCTGAACGAAAGTAACTAGCATGAATTAGTACGAATCCATAAGAAAATCACAGAAAGTGCCATGTCGATTGTATTTGATTGTATAAAAAAAAATCACAAATTTAATGAACTGCAAATGCTTTTTGTTGTATGAAAAAATACATAATTTCTTTACATACGTTTATTTTTTCGGATATTAAGGCTCCCGTCGACACGCCACCACGAATTTCCCCACCTAATGTTAATCCTATGGAGTTACGTACTTAAAGTCTCACATCTAGAATATTTATTTTAACTGCATGGAATAAAGTGCATTTTAAAGAGCATTAAAAAATGAAGGCTTCTATGGAATTACTTTTTTTTTCTGATTTTTGCAAGTATTTTTAAGTTTTTATTAAAGATCTGAAAACTCGCATCCGGCGCACTAAATTGATCATAAAAATACTTTGAATAATCGGGAAAAAAAAGTAGTTCCACAGAAGCCTTCATTTTCTTACGCTCTTTCAAATGCATATTTTTTTAAAAAAATTTATTTATTTCCCTGCTTGTAATTTGTTGAGTCAGCAAACTAAGCATGAAAAGAGGGGAAACAATATTAAAAGTCCCGCCTCAATGCGCAAGGATACATGGTAAAGACACGTTGACAAAAGGAGATTTACAACCCTTCGAGGGGAAGTCGGCCGATTTCTGGGAATTTCTTAGGATCCCCCCTAGTTGCGTAATATCCGTTGAAAGTTTGTCTAGCTTGCTATACAGATATCTATGTGGTATTTCACAGTGTTTAAAAAGTAAGCTTCATTCACGATTTCTTAAAAATAGAAGTAATCCTTCGTTTTTTACGCTATTTTTACTGAGTATTTAAAAAAAACACACACTATACAAATTACTTTATTAATTATTAAAATGAACAATAGATATTTTAGATACGCTATTTAGAGAGAGATAAAGAAGAAATTTGTTGTTGTTTTTTTAAATTGTATTATAATAACTAAAGGAATATTGTTCAAATTTTTATGATAAAACTGAATGCACATCTACATAAATTAAGTGCGTAACCATTTATTACTATTTTTTCAAAACTCCATTTGTAGGAATCAGATTAAAATATATCGATTTTTTATGATTAAAGGAAGAATACAGAGAAAAAATTTATTGCATTAATTTTTTTCTGGTTCTTAAATATGTGAACAATTTTACATGGCTAATACATTTCTCAAGAACGGAAACATTATTTTATTGCTTTGAAACAACGTATGGAGTAGCCGAATGGTTATGCTCGCTATTTTGTGGCTAGTGATGTTTGAGTCGAGCCGAGTGTTCGAGTCCTATTTTCCTAGAACTGCCAACATGTTTCAAATTTAAAAACAATAAATAGCTCTCATGTTTCTTCCAATTGCGATGCTAATAAATAGTCAATCCTTACAAATTTTGTTTTCAGAATTCGACCTCGAATTAGCTTCCCCCATTTCTTTAGTCTAATAACTAATGCAGAATGAAAATTATTAAATAGATAGTATATGAATAAAGGTTTGCTAATAAATATTATTCGCTCAATGGGCTATAGTTTTCCATATCCTATAAATGTCGTACCAGACCACTTTTCAAAAATTAACTTGTTTTTGCGTATGTATTTTATGTCTGATTTCGACAGTAACGAACTTAATTTTCAAAATACGTCATAATAAATTTCTCCTGAATTTTTTATTGGATTGAAATAAAATATATGCGATACATATTTGATACCTGCTTTCACCAGTAATGAACTCAATTTTCAAAAATATATCATCATCAATTTACACCAATTTTTTTTATTGGATTGATGGGAAACAAGTATGAAAATTAAATATTTTATTTACTTATCTATTTATGTATTGACTAAAAAATCATATGTAAATTGGAATTAAGGTATGACTGAAAATAAATAACATTATTCAGAATCTTAAAAGGAAAAAAAAGGCTGCCTCTCAGCCTTTGTGGGGGGGGGGGGGGATGCAAAGTGTTGATTGAGATAAAATTATAATTCAAGGTTGATTTAATTATTTTTTGAATATAAATGTAGATATATGATGTATTTTTTGAATATAAAAGTTTATATGATGTATCTTAGAATATAGCTTTCCTATAAAGTTCATAAAATTAGTTACCATATTTTATGTTTTATTTTTTTTTCTATTAAATAGCATTATATTTTTATAAGAATATGATTTATTATAGCTTAGATTTTGTTATTTATTTGTTTGCATAAATGACGTACTAGAGCATGCTTGTCTAAAGTGTGGCCCAAATGACTTTAAAATGCAGCCCAAACGCAAATTATGAAAATATTTAAATTTACACATTCAGTTCAAAAGTCTTTAAAAAGCAATTGTACTAATTTTATAAAGTAAGTATAAATAAATATTTTTTGGATAAAACAAAATCTTAAATTTCATGTAAGTCACGTGCTTCAAATACATTAATCGAGATTCATTGGGTCACATATTAGTCTCCATTCTTTGGCTCAATCGGTATTTCTCAAATTGATACATTGATCGGCACTCAACTGAAACTAAAATTAAGTCAAGTTCATATTATGCATTTTTGGATTGACTTTAGAGAAGAATATCCTAAAATTACCAAAAGAGTTGTGGAACATATAATGTCATTTGTTTCGACCTATGTATGAGAAAACGTTATCTCTTTGTACGCTGCGACAAAAACAAAATGCAGAAACAGATTGCTTGCTGAACAGGACATTAGGTTGCAGGTTTTATCAATTATTCCAAGTGTTAAAATACTTTGAAATAAAAAAAAAAAACAATCACGGCCAAGTCATTAAAAATGTTCTTTTTTATGAATTGTTTTAATTTAAAATATTGTTGTTTTTATTCATTGATAGAATACATTTTAGAAAATAAAAAAAAAATGCCATTAGCTATCTTTCCTTTCATTATCTTACTAAGAAGTTTGTGTTGTGATGAAAAAAAAAGAGGCAGTAATAATTTTGTTAATTTGAGTAGGATAAAGCTTTGTGATATCTTATTTTTTCAGCATTTTGATCAAGAGGTTCCTTCAAGAAAACGGTAAGCTCAAAGGATTCCCTTAGTGTAAAAGGTTGAATACCCTTGCTATAGATAATCGTTTCATTAAAAACAAAAATTGAGTTAAGGTAATGATTTTAAAACTTTTGTTTTCAATACGAGAGTAATCCAAATAAAATCTTGTAAAAAAAGTAAATGAAAAGTGTATATATATATTGAAACATAAATTTGCTTTTTAGTTTTATTAATTCTGCCTTAAAAGCAACACGACAGCTATGAAATTTAAAAATAAATATATATTACAATCTGTGCTTTAGTTACAAAATCAAACTCTTAATAAAAGCAAATGCTTTGATATAAATTTTCTTCCTATTGGGGCAATTAGAATAGGATACAATATTAGCAACAAAATTCAAGTTTAATTAATATAAACTACATACTGACAATACAGCAACCCTATTGAGCAATTTGTTTTTATTAATTGAATACACTGAGTTTATCGATAATATAGGCCGGAGCGGCCTTCAAGCTCGTGTCGACAATTTGAAGCAATTAACTTGGTATTGACCAGGTTTCAGATTTTTAGCCACCTTAGGGGCTATTGTTTTAGTTGGGTCAATTTTTGCGAACCAGATCACTTTTCGCGTACGAAATCACTATCCAATTTTTAATCGTTCGCTTCAATTTTAATTACATATAGCTTAAATATATATTCACTTTAATAATTAGTCATTTCCTTTAATTTTAATTACATGTAGTTGATATAATATTCAATTTAATAATTTATCGTTTGCTTTGATTTTAATTACACTTAGCTAAAATAAAATCAATTTAATAATTTACTGGATCCTTTAATTTTAATATCGGAAAAGTTTACTATCGTCCATTTCTCGATATTTTATCGTTTACTTTAATTCTAATATTTAATTGAGTAATTTAATAATAATTACAAAAAAAAGCGCACTTTGGGTGGCCAAATCTGTTCTTTGCAAAATTTTGTATATAGAACATTTTATTATATTAAAATTTATTTTCATATAATTAATCAGTATACACAAAATTTGGAATATCACTAACATTGTCGATCTTTAATAAATCAAGTGATACGATTTTGAAAAAAATGAAATAGTAGAAACAGATTTTTTGAAATTAGAAGGCATGAAAAAAGGAATAAAAAAAAGTTGTCGAAAGGGAAGAATGACTATTTTTGAAGCAATGAAAAAGCCAGTTTCTTCCTAGTTTGGGATAGCTTTCAAACACTTGAACAACACAGAAGGGCAATTTAGCCTCAGGAGGGACCGATCCCTACCGCAAAAGCTTGCAAGAAACTGCGTAAAAGAACGATGGAGATCAAATTACCCACATTTTCTCTTGTTTTGAATGGAGGGGGGAGAAAGAAGGGGAAGAATCGAGGTGGGGAAACAGCTCTACTTCTTTCAGTTCTGTCTAGAGGAAATATTTATTACCCTGTGACGTCATTTTCAAACTTCATGATAGCTGTCAAAACATGAATATAAGAAAATGGAAAATATTAGAGCAAAATTGAAAAAATTACCTTACCGTTTTCTTGAAGGAACCTCTTGATCAAAGTGCTGAAAAAATAGGATATCAAAGCTTTATCCTACTCAAATGAATAAAATTATTACTGCCTCGTTTTTCTTTCCATCACAATTAATAAACTTTAATAAAGATACAATGAAAGGAAAGATACTAATATGATGGCGGTTTTTCTTTTTCTAAAATATATTCTATCAATCAATAAACAATATTTTAAATTAAACAAATTCATAGAAAAGAAAAATTTTAATGACTTAGACATGATTGTTTTTTTATTTAAAAGTATTTTAACACTTGGAATAATTGATAAAACCTGCAACCTAATGTCCTGTTCAGCAACCAATCTTTTTCTGCATTTTTGTCGCAGCGTTACAAAGTGAACGTTTTCTCATACATAGGTTGAAACAAATGACATTATATATTCCACAACTCTTTTGGCAATTTCAGGATATTCTTCTCTAAAGTCAATCAAAAAATGCATAATATGAACTTGACTAAATTGTAGTTTCAGTTGAGTGCCGATCAATATATCAATTTAAGAAATACCGATTGAGCCAAAGAATTGAGACTAATATGTGACCTAACGTGTCTCGATTAATGTATTTGAAGCACGTGACTTTCATGAAATTTAAGATTTTGTTTTATCCAAAAAATATTTATTTATATTTATTTTTCATAAGCAAACTGCATTTCAGAATTCAAGCTTGTATAAAATTAAAATGTTACTAAAATTTTAGCGCTTTGATTAAGAAAATAGTGATCACTTACGGCACCCCTGTCAAAGTGCTAAGGTACCCTAGGTTCCGCGGAACCCAGGTCGAAGACTTCTGATCTATAACAAAGGCTTACAAAAATTTAAGGTAATGATAATTTTTGCAAAGAACAGATTTAGTCAAACAAGGTGCGTCCACATAAAAAAATAGTTCATTTGATAGCTAATAATTGTAAATCAATATTAAAATCATTTGACCATCAAGCCAAACTAAAAATATGTAATTTGTAGTTCTTAGGGGGGGAAAAAAAGGCTGCCTCACCGCTTAAAATTCTAAATAAGGTTATTTATTTTCAGACCTTCCTTGATTCCAGTTTACAAATGATTCAAGGTAATACATAAATAGATAAGTATATAAAATACTTAATTTTTATATTTGTTTCACTTCAATCCAAGAAAAAAATTGGGGGAAATTTAGGACGGTATATTTTTGCATTTCCTTATATGCAGCTGTATACATCTTGTACATCCATTTTATTTCGATAGATATGTTTAATATTATCAAATTTCTTACATTATTCAATTACATATATTATACATGAGTATATTTTTATGTATTTTTTTTCTTATTCTCGTTTAGTTGTGTTGTTGAAATGTCGTTTGGTAAGCTAAGCCTCTTTATACTTACTTCTGGCTCTTGTTTGCGTACTTTTGATATAAGCTTTAAATTATTTTCTGCTTTAAAAAGATACATTTTTAAACTGTTAAAAGTTATTGAGTTATTTTTACCTTATTGTTTTGATTAAACTTATTTTGTTTTTCAAATAGAAATTCTTTGGTTTGTAAATATTGTTATGCATCATTAGATCATCGATTAATTCAAAAGTTAAAAATAAAGATCTCAATATTTATTCTCGTGTTGTAATTATTCTAAGCCGTTTGAAAAATAAATGTGAATGCTTACACTGCAATTAAGCATTTCTAAATTATTGTATCCTCCATGTATAAACACTTTTCATTTATTAGGCAGATTCTATTTAAACAATAAGGCAACATTGGATTTAAATTTGGATTAAATTATTTAACTTTTATTCATGATATGTAATTAAGCTGTATATATAACAGTTATATAATGGTTTGTGATATACACAGTTGTAAAACTTTGTACTTTGAACTATAGGTTTTTTTAAAATTTGTTTTCCAAACCAAACTTATTTAATAATAATTAAAGGAATTCATGTTTAATATAATGTTTTGAAAAGGAATCAACAATATTTAAGAAAAAAAATGTGATCATGTAAATTCTATAGATAATTTCCCATTTAATAATGATTTGCTAGCAGTAAGACTTTCCCCAAAATTTTTTCGTTCTCTCACATAAAGTAATTTCTTATTATCAAATACAATTTTTATTGATATGTTTTAATATAAATTGAAGTGAAGATATTAAAATTCGGACTATATATGTGAATAACAGACACTTACCAAAACTTATATTAGTGATAAGCAATATGTTTAAAAACATATATAAAATATTACTCGTTAAAATTGTATTCTTAATGTTAATGGTCCCATAGGATAAAAACATAGTTTTGAGAAATAGAAAGACGCATTTTCTAAATCTTGAATACAGCTTAACAATCTGTTATGTTGCATTGTTGAGCAAACGTGACTTTTGTTTCTTCCCGCCACCACCGGTATCTCGGTATTGACTTGTAATTCATCTCGGTAAGAGCATATTATTGATAAATATTATTCATAGACTTCTTAAAAGTTAATTAAAGTGGTTAAATTATGTAATTAAGCATTATACAAATATCAAGTCCTTTTATATTATATCTTATCTTACAATATCCATTGAAAAAAATATATTTAGATCCAGAATTTTATAAATGAATGTGATTGAATGGATTGTAAATAAAAATGTTTCACATATCCAATAAAAGGCCTGGATAATATGCTCGGTCTTATCTTATGGTGAAAGTGTTTATAAGTGTTTTTACAATTTAATGAATTTTATTTAAATATAGTATTTGTATCATGTATCGAATACAAAAGAAATTATTTTATTTATTCTGTGGAAATGTTAGAGTTCAAGGCATAGAATAAAATCTTAATATACTGCACCAAATATTTATTTAAATTTTTGCAACATTTTTTTTAAAAATCCCATAATAAAAAAAACTCAAGATATGAAATGTTCATGTTAAAATCTTAAATATTATATAAAAACCAATTTTGTATTGCAACACAAACAAATTATGATTCCTCCCCCCAAGTACTATGAGCTTAAAACAGATGACTAAAAAATATAAGACAAAGATGATGTAACACCAGACAGTCAATTATAATATGATAAACAGTATTTGGGACATAACAGGAAGGATGCCAGACCAGACTGTAAACATTTAATTCCAAACTACACTTTAAATTTGTATTTAAATTAAAACCATGTTCTTTAAGAAAAGTGTATTCTGAAATATTATACCCTGTCTTAAAGCGTCTGAGAAATTTACTTCAATTCATTGAAGAATAATCTGGAATAAAAGCTATTTTCGTCAATATTTTATACTATGTGTATAATTTCTTACCTTAACATTGCCATACAATATTATTGAAAGGAAAAATTGATGTACATTAATTCTTCGAAAATAGTTAAAACCTTAATATCTTAAATATGAGCAAACATCGTAAAAAAACAAGTTATAAAAAATGTATAGTAATTTTTCCATGAATTAAAAAACAGTTTAAGTTACAGTAACTTACACTCGGGAAGTAAAAAAGTAGAATTCGTGTTGAGAATCATTGCTGTATAGCCATCTATAACAAAGTGGCCCAAAATTCTAAAAATTTCACAACAATGCTTTTTAAATACTATGGTATTATTCTATAAAATATCCCCAAGCTCTTACACAAGCATTTACATATAAGAAAATAATTTTCAACAATAATCTATAATAATTCTTAAAGATACAGAGTCTTATAACTTTTCAGGAATTATCTAGAACTCCCACTAAAGATATGATTGCAATGTAATGTCACGAATAGTCTACAACATGCACAAATAATTACTCATATGAAAATCATTTTCAAAACTGATCACTAACAATTCTTAAGATATAATAGAATTTTTTTGTCTATAACCTTTCAAATATGTTATGTCTTAAGAATATTTAAGTATTTTAGCATTATTCGTTCAAATTTGAAAATTCTCAATGTACAAACCAAAAAATATTACCAGACAATTAAAACAAATTTCAAAAATAAATACTAGCACATTAAAAATCTAAAATAATCTTATGGAATAAAATTTTAAACAGCAGTAAAGAAACACTTTTTAAAATATTAGAAAAGCACAGTTAAATTAGGATGCTTTCATAATCACAAAAAATGTCTGTGTGTAAACATAATAAATTTGAATCCATTATATTAGCTTGTTGATAGAGGGGGGATTCAATGCATTTATGCTACAGGAATCCAAAACTAAGATTTAAACATTTCTTTTGAAACAAAACACAAAAAAGTTGTGTGATAACTTCTCATGGAATTAAAAAGTAGTATATATTGTAAAATGTAAGTTACATTAGTTGTCTTTGCACTTACAAAATTGTTAAGAGCAATACTAATAGATATGAAAACATAGGACAGTCGAAATTCAATAATAATTCTGATTAATGAAAAGCAGAAACGAACTGATTAAAGAAAAGCTTTAACAAAGCAGAAACCGTCTAAATGCTGTGTTTGAACTTGGCTTCCCAAATGGCTAGTAGTCTTCAAAAGGGAATTACTTTCAAGAACAATGCAATGCTTTTGGTGGATACTGTGATACTTTATTTATGAATTAAAAAAATGCAACTAAAAGATTTTTCTTAAGAACTTTTAAACGATTACTGAAATACAGTTAGGAAATATTAACGGAAACTACATCGAGTTTAATTCTATATATATATATATATATATTGCGTAAGAGATACATTAAAAGATATTCAAAGCCATGTTTGTACACTTTATGAAATTAAAATAATTTTAGAAATGTTTATTTATATAAAAATACAAAATCATACTAAAATATAGATTATAACCACTAAAACCTTTTTTTAAAAAAATTATTAGAACTAAAAAAGCTACAGAGTTAATTGAAAAAATCAGAACAATATCAAATTAACCCAAAATCAAATTAAAAATATTATCCAAAGTTAAAAACAAACAAAATATTCCAATAAAAATAAGCCAATAATTTATTTAAATACTATTATACAAATAATACCAATTCAACACAAACATAAACCATTAATTAAAATTACAACCAATTGAACGAGAAAACACCCTTACACAGCATAGTCAAAATTTCGGCGGCGGCTTGGTTTGTCAACTTCACGAAGGGGCAGAGAGTTGTTGACCTTGGAGTGCAAGCGGCTGTTTCGAACCCTGGAACAATGAACCTGATGGAAGTTAACCGGTCTCTTTTTGTCGCATCTTTACCAACATGACTGAAAGAGACGTTTCTTTTGGGCTAGTTATAAAGTATTTTAACCTTTAGTGCTGTTGTTGAACATAGCCGCTGTCTACTCCCCCTCCATTAACAACGTGATGATAAGAGGAGAAACGTTCTAACTGATATTTGTAGAGAAGGTCGCTTTTTCAGCCATTATTGCAATTGATTTATCTCCCTGTTACATTGAGTTTTGCTTGGAACAGTTTCCATTTGACGTCATCGACTGTATCTAATTAACCTTTTGAGGACGGGCACTTTCGAGAAGGAAGTCCTGATAAAGACGGGAATTTTTACTACATTGCTTACCCCTTTTCTCGTCAATGATCGACATTCCTAAGCGTCTTCTGACAAAAGGACCAAATTGCGAGTTTTTCACCTGCTGTGCAGTGGGGATGTTTGAGTTCCAAGAAGTCCCTAACAACCAATAAGTCTCCCTTTTTTAGGGGAAGTTTCCTCTGAAAGCCGCTTTGCGGTTATTTGTCCGTTTCTAATTCAAGAAACTTTGGGAAAGATGTTCTGAAAACTGAAGCAATGTTTTTTTCCTACAATTTCCTTGTACCATTTTTAGTATCACAATTAGAATTTTCATGCAGTTCATTATTCTATTCATATACAATAATCCGGAAAGATCTAGTATAATTATTTTATTTAGCAATATTTATAACAGGCAGTGAAAATAACCCCGTTACATGATATAATTATCAAATTATATTATATACCATTTCAAATTTTAATACATAAACAATATGAATTATCTATTTATACACACAAAAATTCTCCTCTAATTATTTAGGAAGTGTGAAAATGTTTTTAGCATCTAAAAATCTGAGTAAAGTAGTAATTCTTTTGAACAATTAAGGAAAATGTTCGAATTATTAAAATAATTTGTAATATTTTCTGTTATTCTGAATTAATAACAGAAATAAATCAGCAATGGAAAAAAAGTCTTGTATTGTTTTAACTTTTATCGAGTTTAATAATATCTGTATTAATCTGTATTAATATTTGGAACATTTTAACTATTACAGCAATATTTCTTTTGCTTAAAACTTTTACTCTGAACTTAATATAAAATACTACATTAAAAAAATAAATATTTATTTCGTTTTATTCAAAGATCAAATATTCAAAACATGCTTAAAAGTATGTAGCATGATAACATATTTTAATTTTATAATCTTTATTAAATACATTAAATATTCGCAAACATTATAAATTTATTTTATATATATATTAACCAAGCCATCCATGTAACATATTCTGAAATGTTTAGTTTGAAATTACGGTTGAAGTTCTTCAAGAAATATATAATAATATAACCATTAGAAAATTTAGATAAACATTATTGTTTATAATCAAAATGATTAATCGAAAAGAAAAGAAAAATATTGAGAATATATCAATGTGATAGATTTTCGATTAAATTCTGATTTTCTCAAATCAACGACGATTGATTGATTAGTTTTGTTAACGTCGTACTAGAAGCAACACTTAAACTATTAGCTGCAAACCTCGTAATTTTGAACCTCGGTCATGTGATGAGGATGACACTTGAGCTAGCACCTCCCTCTCCTAACTTTCACACCACGCCAACATGAGGACTTTGAACATTGACAGATTTTACGTGCATCAATCTCGAACACACGGTGGGTCTTTAGTGGCATCAAGGCTCGAACCCTCAACTCGACGAAAACTGCATGCCACGCGTTTGCGACCGTTACCACTAGAGTACCACGGCCACCAAATCAACAATAAATTGTTTTAATATTGTTTAATTCTCTGAAACTCGAAATAAATATCCGTGAAGGGACATTCACATTATATGCTAATGAAGAGTAAATGTACATTAAATAAATTTAAGTTTAAATATTATTTATAAGCATCGATTGTCTAAAAGTCAATAAATATTATATTTTTAAAAAAATCAGTTGTGCTTTTTGACAGTTATATTACTGAGCCATTAGAAATTGTTTCTTACCGAATTATAATTAATAAAATATGTATATTATTCTTCAGAAAAATCTTGCATTTTCTTCCTCAAAAAATAAATGAAATATTTTATAAATATATCTTTTCTATATTAAACGCTATTCGTGATGAGCTTAATTGCTTGTTTTTCATATATAGTTTCAATAACATTAGCATGTTACTGAAATTATGTATAAAAGAGAGTAATACTCTATGTCTGAACACTAAGAGTAATACTCACAAATCTGAGTATTACTCTTAGAATTTAAGGCATATTTTTCTATCTAATGCACCAAAAATTAAAAGAGTAATACTCAGATTTTTAGTAATAAAAAATGAAAATAGTCATAATCAAAATAAATAAAGAAAGAAAATTAGATTGTCAATTCAGTTCTTAGGGTAACATTTCTTTTATTACAAAGTGTAATACTATTAGAGGAGAAGCTCTAAAACTATTGGGGATCTGGGAGGAAACCTTCCTAAAGTCACCCTATTATAATTATTTCTATAAAAAAGCCATCATTTATTTAATAAAATAAATAGGTATAGTGTCCTGGAAACAAAAATATTTAAGATTAAAGAAAAAGTAAAAGCAATTTCTGCCATGTTTGATATTTTGTTTTTATCTTTTCATTCTCGAACAAAGCAAAAAATTGTTTTCGAGCTAGCTTTGAATTCTGAAATTTTTTATGGCTTCATCAAAATCAATCTTTTTAGCTGCTACATTTTCAATGAAAATGATTGCAGAAACATTTTATTGGATTCGTTGTTGACCAAAGACAGCTTTTAATCATTTTAAAAAAAGCTTTTCTTGCAAGAGACTAGTGAAAAACGCTTTCAAAATTTTTTTGTCCCTAGCATAGATTTAAAAACTTAAGGTTTATTATATGTATAAGCCGGTCATCCACAGCGACTTTGTAAGAAAGGAATTGCCGACACATATAACGTCAATAAAATCATTAATGAATTATAATCATACAGAAGTCGAGAAGGAATGCGACATTTGCGAAAGAATAGTGCCCCTGAAACCAATTATCTCGTTTCCCTTTCATGTATAAGGTTTAAGATAGCACTCGGCACTTTCGGAAGCTAACCCTAACCTAGCTTTGAATGCACTTCATTGTGCATTCAAAGATTTAAAGATCCAGATAGACAGGCTTAGAATGACTGGACACTAAAGATTTATTGACACTTTATCTGTCGTATGAGTTTCAACTATCTAATGTTAGAAGGGGGGGAAACAAAAAAAAGCGAATTTTTCCACAGCAGTTTTCTTACAACCAAGTAGGATAATATATCGTTTTTATTTTTCAAAATTTTTCTTTTAAAAAAGAAGTAGAATATTTTATTTCAAAGAACCTTCTCTAGTTATGATAAAGTCAAGAAATACAATTCATTAGGCAAAATTTTAAAATTAAAATAATCAACGAAAGTGCATTTTTCTCTTACTGCGAATTGTATTATATAATATTGTTTTTTTTTTTTTTTTTTTTTTTAGTTTAAAAATTCAATTCAACTTATAAAAACTTGTTTTTTAAAAGATTTTTGAAGAGAAAAACAAGGGGGGAATGTAGGTATTGCTAGTTTCTGTTCTATTTTTTCCCCCCAATTTATCTCCACAAGTTCTTACATTTGTATATCAATGAATTGAACATCAATAAAAAAAAATAATTTCAAGCATTTCATAAATGAATGCAAATAAGGAAAATACAGGGTTCGAAAAACTAACTATATTCGTCCTTTTTTTAGAATCATTAGTACAAATAAACTGCTAGATAATAGGTCATGTTTTCTGCAGTTTTTTTTTAAACTAATTTTTAACAATTCTAATAATTTCAGCACTCATTCAACGGAACATAGTATTTTCTAAGACTCACTTTATTCAGTACATGTTTTAATTTTGTTACAAAAAAAAATATTTTTCTTTTTCGAGTACTGTTATTAGAGTATAACCCAAAATATTCTTTTTTTTCCTTGAGTGTGTGGTTACAATGTTTTGTGTTTATAATTAAAACTTTTGATAAAAACTTTATTTCCCACCTCTATAATGAAAAGAAATTATCGAACTAGGATGAGTTGAATGCTATTTCAAAATATATTTCTACCATTTTTGAATTACTTATTCATGCTAACTTATGGGAAAACAGTTTCTTAAAATGAGAGCATGTAAAAAAAATTATATACCCTTATTTTAAATATAGAACTTTTAAAATATACGTACAAACTTTCATAGTTCCAGCGTATTATTTTAATTTTCTTTCATAGAATGCGCCATTTTATTTCATTGACCTTTAAAACTTTTTAATTCTTTTTATCTTTTCCACGACACCATGCATTTACAATTCCAAGTCATTTTTGTAAAAAAATATAAGATATCGAATTTATTCTACGCATGCAATAAGGATTTTGATAAATAGTTCTTTTTTAAAAACAACCTTCAAAATTAGATGTAACAATGCTTTTTACTGTTTTTCGTAGCAACTGATAGAAAAAAATAATTGCAAAAATGTAAATGATAGTATTAGAACCAAATCCATACATAGAATTGTGAAAAATGATTCTAAGAAATTAAGAAAAAGATAACTTAAAAATATTAAAATTCACTATGGTGAAAATTTTAAAACATTATAATATCTTGAAAATAGTAAAAATTTTAATTAATTATTTATTTAAAGTTAAAGTTTTTTCTTTATTTCTGGAATGCATATTTTATGTGTATCCATATATAGTGAAAAAACTATTTTCTTATAATTTTACAAAATTGCTCAACTCAATTTTGTAAAAAGACACCAATAGTCAATGTAATAATTAAAGCTCATAAATTTGCGCAATGTAATGGAACATAATATGTTTATATGAAAACACTAAAATTGTCATTCTATAATTCTAATATCAGTTAATAATTTCAGTAAGTTTCTGTAATGTTAAAACAAATTGTGGATACTTATGTGTAAATTATCCGCAAATTGCATTATAGATTACAAATAAATTTTTAAGTAGTTTTACAGTCTTAATTGATAATAGAAATAATAAGCTGAACAACTTTTAAGTACGGTTTTTATCTGTGCTGGTAATATCTGTTTTCTTTTGCATCATGAAAATATGAAATTATCCTACTTTATGCAATCAAAGTAAAAGAAATTGCTTTATGTTAAAACTATCTCTTAAATTCATAAAATTTTTCATGATAACATTTTTAAACAACATGCATTTCTTCTAAAACTACTAACTCGAACAATAATATAAAAATATTAAATATAAATCAGAAGATAAAAATTTATTTCCAAATAATGAGATGTGTACGATATAAAATAATCCATTAATTATTTATTCTTACAGTAAAAAAATCTTATTTTAGGTATAATATTTAACACAAAAAAATAGAAATAATACAAACTGTTTGCTTAAAAAAATTAAAAATTTTTATTTAAATTTTATATGAAAGATTGAACATATTAATTCACATTTTGTACTACTAATAATATTTTCATAGATTATGCCAAATTTTTTATACTTGTAAGAAATTTGTTCAAAATAATAAGATATTATCAAATTGAGAAAAATAAATCATTTTATTTCAAGTAAAGTGGAGTTATTAGTCTGTGATATATTAAAAACAATGTTCGAAATTATTTCTGTTACAAAATACTTCAAGTTAAAGTAAAATATTGCAATTCAAAATCACAATTTTTCCCTGTGTAATAAACGAAAAAGGAATTATAGAAATATAGATAAGATAGATATATTTGCAAATATTTTTAAAAGCTTTAAAGATATTTTAAAAGCACGAAAGCAATACGAGAATTTCTTATATGGTTTTTAAAAACACTTAACTCGTTAAAAATCATGCATAACAGGTCAATTGAAAAGTCCCCGGCCTACCATAGTAAAACACATTTTTTTTGGCAAAATTAGTTTATTTTATTCAACATGATTCCCTTCAAGGGTGATACACTGATTATAGCGACCCTCCACCTTTTCGATACCATTTTTGTAGTACGATTTGTCCTTTGCTTTAAAATAGGCCTCAGTTTCGGCGATCACCTCTTCATTCGACGAAAATTTCTTCCTAGTGAGCATTCTTTTGAGATCTGAGAACAGGAAATAATCGCTGGGGGCCAGATCTGGAGAATACGGTGGATGAGGAAGCAATTCGAAGCCCAATTCATGGATTTTTGCCATCGTTTTCACTGACTTGTGACACGGTGCATTGTCTTGGTGAAGTGGCACTTTCTTTTTCTTCAAATGCGGCCGTTTTTCGGCGATTTCGTCCTTCAAACGGTCCAATAACGCTATGTAATAGTCGCTGTTGATGGTCCTTCCTTTTTCAAGGTAGTCAATTAAAATTATTCCATGCGCATCCCAAAATACAGACGCCATAACCTTGTCAGCCGACTGTTGCGTTTTCCCACGGTTTGGAGCGGGTTCATCGTGTGCAGTCCACTCGGAAGACTGTCGATTGGACTTCGGAGTGAAATGGTGGAGCCATGTTTCATCCATTGTCACATATCGACGCAAAAACTCGGGTTTATTACGCTTGATCATCTTCAAACACTGCTCCGAATCATCAACTCGTCGTTGTTTTTGGTCAAAAGTGAGCTCGCGCGGCACCCACTTTGCACAGAGCTTTCTCATACCCAAATATTCGTGAATGATATGATGTACACGTTCAGTTGATATCTTTAGAGTGTCTGCTATTTCATTCAATTTCAATTTACGGTCATTCAAAATCATTTTGTGGATTTTCTTAATGTTTTCGTCGGTAACAACCCCTTTTGGACGTCCACCGTCTTCGGTGCTCATTTCACCACGTCTAAACTTAGCATACCAATCCTTGATGGTTGATTTTCCTGGGGCAGTGTCCGGAAACTCGGCGGTGGGTGGGTCTCCTCGACACGTGCGCCGTAGCCAAGCTGTCACTAGTCATGAATTATGTGGTTGTCTTCGTTAGACACACAGAGGCAAGTGTTTTGCTTCGAAGGCATATGCAACCACTAGTTTTAGACTGAGCTGCCATCTAGTATTCAAACCCTAGGTTACCATTTCGGTTTTTGTGGTTTTCGATGCCGTAGAGTTGTTGACCTTGGAGTGCAAGCGGTTGTTTCAAACCCTGAAAAAGTGAGTACGAAAAAAAGTTGACCAGTCGCTTTTTGTTGAGCCTTTATTTTGTTGATTTGGTTTCAGATAACCATTTAGTAAAACACGTTACAGAAGTGGGAAATTTGCCAAGTAATTCTAGAATAACCCGCAAAAGCTGCCTTGAGCTAATTTCAAAATTTTAAATAAGTTATAATTTATATTTTACTTTCGGTTAGAAGTAGCATTATGCAATTATGTTTTTTTCTATTTACTTTTTTTTTTATCTTCATTTATCTTACTATTTATTATCTTGACTTTATAGATTATATCAAAATTTTAAGTTTAAGTTTTTCTAATTTTTCAAAAAATTTTCTAAATGTGTAGGGATTTTATTATTATTATTATTTTTTTTTTTTTAGATTTGGACTTATGATTGTACAATAATTATGAAATATTTTTGTTTGTAATTTTAATTTTGTTCTATTTCATAAACATCTCGAGTTTTTTATATTGTTCCTTTCCTTTTTTAACTTTTAATAAGATTTTAATTAAATACTTGATTATTTCTCTTTTTAATTAATTTGATTATTTTTAATTTTTCTGTTGTGTACTATTTTCACCATACATATATATGAGTGCTATTCCACGTAATAGGATAAATAATAGCATTACGATTTCGGAACTTAATACATCAGTAACATGTTCCACATAAAATCCTATTAATTGTATCACTTCTTTTAATGCATTATTCTCTTACTCCTTTCAATCACAAATGTGCATAATTGAAACGTACATTGTCTATTATAATATGAACGTTGAACGATGTCGTGGACTTTCTTATTGCATTTCTCCGTCTCAGTTACCATTTTTTGTAAGAGTCGTTGTTTCATGTCAGAATCACCGCTCCATGTCACCGCCACTGTTTCATGGGGCAGTCTGCACTTACTGTCACCACCTCTGCTTCGTGGAACAGAACCTGCTTCCCGTAACCGTCATTACTTCATATCACAATCACCGCATCGTGTCGCGGCGGCCGTTTCCGATCTCAATCATTGTTTCATATAACGGTTGCAGTAAAGGTCTTATTAGTGTAAAATGATATTTATAATAAGATTGAGAATCATTTTTATTTATTCAACTTTAAAAGCCAGTTGAAAATATACGGGTTATTGAATTAATAGAAGTAAAAAAATTTACTTCTTTTTTAAAGCTTTTTTGTGTCATTTAATAGACAGAGATCAATCATCTAAATAATTTAATCAGGAAGAATTAAAAAATGTAAGCATCATGCATTATTATAATGTAAAAACATTATGACCATTAGCAATATTGGTTCTATTTTGTGATTGAGAAGTACAATTTTTACGGCGTAATTTTTGTCATAGGAGCAATTACGGCTTTTTTTTTAATCCTTTTATTGTTTTTTTTTTTAAGAAACGTCAAAATAATTTTTTAATCTTCATATGGTAGAATTTCTTATTATACAAGATATTGAATATAAATTTTTAGCATTGTTTATAATTAAATGAAAATTTCAAAATCGGATGAAATGAAAAAAGTTCTTATTCTCTTGCCGATGTAATTTTTTTTTTCAATTATAATTTTGTGAATAAAACTGGTAGACTAATTAAATTTCAGAAAGGACAGATTGAGTGTTTGTTTCATCTGGAATGATTAGAAGATCCATCTCTAAAGCAATTTGAGAATCTATAACATTTATCTATATGTATACGTACAATGAATTTGAAAAACAGCCATATGAAAGGAAATAGCGTAGAAGGAATTAAAGATTTGTCATTATAAAAGTGCTGCTGATGCTTTAAGGTAATTTATTTGCAACATATTCAACTGCAGAGAATGTTTCAAAAAATGAAGTAAATGTTTGTAAAAAATCATTCGTTTTATCAAATGGCCCTTTCCTGATTACTGAACGTTGCCATGCCTCCTGAAACTCATGGTAGATATGACAATGTGCAAGAAAACTCATGCTTTATGCTTTCTATTACAGCACCGTCTAGCGATCCACTGCTTGAAATGTACGCCTATGCATTGTACGGTAAACATTGCTTGTTTAGGTATTTTCTATCACCCCTTAAATTTTTGAACGTGAGTTTTGAAACACCTTGTATTCATTAGAGCATCTGAAAATGTTGAAATATACAATAACAATGCTTACGTCAGAAGGTAAAGTTCACAAAGAATTCAAAAACTCTATTTTATAAAAGCAGTTTCAAATAAATTGTAAAAATAATAGTCATTTCGTTACCATACAATTTATGCGAACGATTTTTTTTTTAAAAAAAAAAGCTGACATTTATCACCTTTGTTCAGAATCTAAATTTTTAAACTTCAGCTTTTTTTATATAATATATATAATATATTTATATATATATATATAATATTCAATCAAATACAGATAACTCTATTAAAACAGAATAAGAAAAATAAAAAATAAAAGCAATTGCTACTAGTTCAATCAAAATATGCTAATTCAATTAATTAAAGCAAAAAAAAAAATATGAAATAATAATAACCGATGCGGCAACCTTGCTCGAAAAAATCAAAAATTCCTACATATTTATTCAAATTATAGTACTTCGGTTAGTTAAAAAAAAAAAGCATATTCGTTACACCAGCTATATTTTGTTTAATTTATTTATACTGTTTCAAAATAATACTATTCATCCTAACAACTTTTCGTAGAAGATTAAGAACGTATAATTAAAATTTGCTTCCAATTAATTTATTCAAAATATTCAATTAATTAAAATGGGAATAATAATAATATCCAATCCAACAACCTTGCGCAAAAAAATAAAAAAAAAAATTGCTTCTAATTTATTCAGCTTATATTAATTCTGTTAAGTAAAACGAAAAAAAAAATGTAAATCAGAACACCAGATATTTTATTTAATTCATTTATGTGTGTGTGTGTTATATGTAGTAGGAAAATAATACTTTTCATCTAAACAATTTTGCATGGAAAAATATGAACTTCCAAATAATTTATTCAAATTGTATTCCTTCCCTCTGATCTAAGTGTATATTTGAGCACAACTAGAGCTTATCGCTACATAAATAACTCATTCCAGTAAGAAATTAAAAAAAAAAAAAAAAGATACGCAGGATAGCTTGGGATGCCTTATTGATAGATAATAGTAGTTAAATATGCTAAGATAAGACGAAGAAGATGGTTTGGGTCCCTTATCAGGGATGATGTTACTTCCATCCAAATGAGATAAAAGAGGAGGGTGAATGACTTCATTTCCACCTCATGTATCCTCGCGCTTACTACTCCAGTGTATTCATTCTCCTTTTATATAAAGATTAATAAATATTTCATAACTTAATAAGAATTAATATATGCTTCTTTCCGAAAAAACCAAAACTTCTAAAATATATAAACAATAATTAATAAACACATTTAGACATTTATGTAAACTTTTAGTAAGAAATTTTATTCGTTACATTTATTTATTTACACGTAAGTCTGGAAATTTTATAACTGCGAGCTATGAGAGAGAGTTTGTTTAGTTTAGTTTTTATTAATGTCGCACTAGAAGCAACACGAGGGCTAATGGCGACGGACCTCGTGATTTTGAACCACGGTCAAGTGACGAGGACGACACCTGAGCTGGCACCCCCCCCTTTCCTAACATCCACACCACGCCAACGGGAGGACTTTGGACCTGAACAGATTTAACGTGCATCAGCCTTGGCTACACGGCGGGTCTTTGGCGGCCAAGGATCGAACCCGCGACTGAACGAAAACCGCCGGCCGCTAGTCCACGACCTTGACCACTAGGCTACCGCGGCCCTGAGAGAGAGAGAGACAGAGAGAGAGAGAGAGAACTCATTACAATAATTAAATCTGTAAAGCAACAATTTTTTGATGATACATCACACATCTTCTATTTATTTTGGAGATACCTGTATTCCTTTGAAAATTCTGAAAACCAAAAATATAACCATTGATATTTATCCTTCTTTTTCATTGGCGTAACAGCCCCAGATGGGCTCTGGTCTTCCTGAGAATTCAATTCCATGCCGTCCTGCTTTTGGCCAAGGTTTTCCAATCTGTTCCTAGGCAGTCAATCCACCTAAGTTTGGGTCTTCCTCTTTTAGGGGAAGACCAAAACTTAGCAAATGGTTTAGCCAAAATCTTTTTAGTGGCTCTAATACATCCAATCTTGTTAAGTGCTCTACCCATTTAATCCTACGTATTGCTATAAATTTAATATCTGGCTCTGTAAATAATTTGTAAAATTCCGAGTTGATTCTTCTTCTCCAGTAACTATCACAATTTATTCCTTCTTCAATAATAATCACATTTAATTCGCTTTTGAGATTCCTCTTTCAAATATAGCAAGAATGATATTTATTCTGCTAAGCTTAAAATGGAAAGTATAGTAATTTATCAATATTTTTTTATTCATTATTAAATTCATAATTATATAATATTAAAATAATAATTTATTTATT
>BMAW01008231.1:242437-263605 GCA_019974015.1 Nephila pilipes | reverse complement strand
TATAATATTAAAATAATAATTTATTTATTTATTATTAAATTCATAATTATATAATATTAAAATAATAATTTATTTATTTATTATTAAATTCATAATTATATAATATTAAAATAATAATTTATTTATTCATTATTAAATTCATTTGTTTACAATAGCTGTACAAATAAAAATTTCTTTTGCAGTGGATTAATTATTCCTCCTCACCCTTTTTATATAAAAAAAAAATTATGTTGCAATATTCAGCATCTGAAATTTTTCCGTTTTTAATCCCAGCTATTTGAGTATCATTCCGTATAACACATAAATCCGACAGATATCTCTTACATCTGCAAAAGATCCCATAAAAATTCAAGGTGCAAATTTCCAAGTACAAAGAATATATGTGGGAAATGTATTTGTATAGATACCACTCTATAATTAATTATTAGAGAATATTCTTTATATAGTAATAAAATTAAACAAATTTTATTGATTCAATATTGTATACGCCATCTTGTGTTTAATAGAAAAGAACCACCATTAAGAAATATTAATATGAATATTGTATCGTTTGTTTTGCGAACAGCAAATACATATTAATGAGATAAACACAACAATCACTCTAGTTACCCTTTAACACAAATAAAAATAAATCTTAAAATAATTGGTGGTGTGAAATAATAAAAAATATTACGATAAGAGATGAAAGATTTATGCCTATGAAAAATCTTATAAGTAATACTCAACAGTTTCATTTTGGTATTCAAGTTGTCAGGTCCAGAGGTCAATGGAAAATTATTTTAAGCACCTTATAAATTTACAAGAAATAAATATTTAAAAGATAGATTTTTGATGCATAAATTTATGAAAAAACACAAAATTTTATAAATAAATAAAATTCTAAAAATAAAAAGAAGGATTATTCAGTCAGAATAATATCTACTAAGAGAGAAATATGCTTCTTGTAATGTTAAATAAAATATCGTTCAGACATATATAAAAACTAGAAATAAATATTTTTGCAAGTAGAAAAAAAAAAAATTTTAATAAATTGTTTTCTTTTCTTGCAAAAATATTTCTTCACGAGCTTTGACATTATTTTTTGAATATATTTCATATTTAATGATTATATATATTAATAAAAAGAAGGGTTTGTGCGTGTAGACGATGTAAACGAAAATATTGCAAAAACTATTCCCTTCAAAAAATTATAAAACAAATAAAACGTTTGGTATAAATAATAATTTTGGTATAAAATCATGAAACAAAGAATCTATGGGTGCTGATAGTGTGAACCTTATTTTTATTTTACCATTATTTTTGTTTTATTTGTAACTATTTATGTTCTACATTTTGAAAGTAGATTTGTTTATTATTATTACGAAAGCTTATTTCTTCTTATTGATTTACATATTGGTCTAACCTTTCATTTACTCCACACTTATGATTAATAACCACAAGTACCTTTCTGCATTTTAAAATTCATTATTACATTCATTTGTTAAATTCTGTTCAGAATAAATATTATTTTCCAATGTTTTGTGCCAATATATCTTGTTTTTTGTGTATTTAATTCTGTATATTAAAACACATTTTTTTCAAATTTATTTTTAAAAACATCCATCTTTTAAAATTCATTTTTACCTTTATTTGACTTTTGTTGTAGAATTTTTTTTTTTTATCTTTTCAACCATTATTACATTCGGTTTTTAATTCTTATATTAAACATATTACTTAGTCTTATTTATTTAATATATTTGATTTGGATATATATGATTTTCATATTACTTGATTTCAATCATTTTTGAATTTGAATCATATTTGAATTGCCGAATGTTCTTTTTCTTCACAATGTTACATTTAATTTTTGTAATAAGTATTCTCGATTTATTTTTAATTTTTAAACATCTCAGAATTACATTTTATTATTAGTTATAGATTCATTCAAAAAATTCAATTTTAATGTTTTCTTAAATTGAAGGGTTTTTTTTTATTCATTAAACCTCTCACTCATGAATTGTGAAAAAAGCAAAGAAAGATCAGTCTACGAATTAATATACACTCATGGACAAAAAAATTAGCGCACCTAGAAATAATTGCGGGATCGTAACGAAACTTGGCTTGAAGGTACATGTCGGGGAGATATGCAAATGATTAGAAATGCAGTGTGATTGCGCATTACGTATAGCCGGTAGAGGGCATTTAACGTTGTTCTCCGTGGAGTATAAAACAGGTAACCAAAGCTTGTTTGAGTGTGTTGAATCGTTTACAAAGGAAAAGCTGAGGTAGACATGCCATTATGCAGTTTTGAAGACAATATGAGCAGCTGTCGCAGTTTGAGAGGGGGAGAATCATCGGCATGATGGAAGCTGGGTGGTCAGCTAGGCGAGTAGCTCGTCAATTAGGCCGCTCTGATTGTGTTGTGAGGAGGTGTTGGGACCAGTGGATCCGAGAGAGAGAGAGATGTCATTTACACGAAGACCAGGTTCAGGACGCCCTCGACAGACCACTTGTCCAGAAGACCGCCACATCGTAAGAAATGCACGCGTACAGCCAACTGTTCCATCGGCCGCCATTCAGGCACAGGTAGCACCTTCACTAGGGGCCCCTGTGGCTTCTCGAACCATACGAAGGCACCTGGCTGAAGGACATTTGGGATCGCGGCCCCCATTACGTGTTCTGCCCTTGATGCCCACCCATTGACGCCTCCGTTTGGAGTGGTGCCGCGCACGATAAAACTGGACTTCAGCGGAATGGAACCAAGTCGTCTTCAGCAATGAATCCAGATTCAATCTCAGCAGTGATGGCAATCGTGTTCGTGTGTGGAGACCCCGTGATGAACGCCTGAATCCTGCCTTTGCTTTACAGCGACACACCGCTCCCATAGCTGGTGTAATGGTATGGGGTGCCATTGCCTACAATACACTGTCACCCCTAGTATTGATCCGTGGCACCATGACAGCCCAGCGGTATGTCAAAGACATTTTGCAACCACATGTGTTGCCACTCATACAACGGCTCCCAGGAGCTATTTTTCAGCAAGACAATGCTCTGTCTCACACTGCAAGGGTGTCACAAAACTGTCTACGCACTGTTACTACCCTTCCTTGGCCTACCCGATCCCCAGATTTGTCTCCAATCGAGCATATCTGGGATCGTTTGGGACGGCGAGTTGGACATCCCACGAGTTTGAACGAACTAGAGGCAAGGTTACAGCAAATATGGAACGAAATGTCTCAAGACATCATACAGAACTTGTATGCCTCAATGCCCGATCGTATCGCATCGTGCATTCGCGCTACAGGGGGTTCAACAGGGTATTAAATCCTCCGTTGTTTTAACTTTTTCTCTGAAATAAATGATCATTTTTCTTTGATATTCTAATCATTTACTTATATCAAAGTAGTCATTACATATGTAAAATTTCGTTTCATTTTGACGATTCCTTCTTGGTGCGCTAATTTTTTTGTTCATGAGTGTTTAAATTCTTGTTTTAAATTCCATAGAAAAAATTCATTTGTTCAGCTTGGTCCCATTAAAGGAAATTTGAGGAGCCTCATATGAGACTTGTAAGTTTAAAAGGTTGCAAATATGCCTATTCAGAAAAACGAAAGGAAAACAGTTACGGAAATTTACCAATATGTGATTTAGTAACCACGATGAACTGACTCTAGATCAGAAGTTGAATAAACTTCACACACAAACACACACACACACACACAGAGAGAGAGAGAGAGACTAAATCCACACACATACATAACTAACAATAACTCTGCTATTTTATTAAAATCATTTAAAAGGATTTAACAAAAGGACAAACAGAAGGGGGAACCGTGAAACCAAAATGCGGTTCCTCTCTCATTCCATTGTATGCTTTCAACACTACCTCAAATATCAGTAGCAGAAGGACAACAGTTCACTTCAGCTTCACATCATTTGCATATGCTTGCCTTGCCAGAATAGCCGGCTAGTCCTCATAGTGGTAGAATAGCAATAGACTGGTGGTGATCACCAGTCGCCACACAGGTGACAAATATAAGCTAGTTGTTATGTTTATTTTGAAGTTCCAAAGGATATTTTAGCAATTATTACTTAATACAATGAAATTAGAGATATATTAAAAAATCTTGATTGAAAAACCTGGAAACACTCGGAACATAGTGCTTCCTGGCATCGAGCACATGTGTACTTAGTTTTCCTGGGACAGCCGGACATGTGGCATTCGGCAGTATATCTCGCCTCAGTTTTAGCCGGAAAATGCTCACCACCATATCTTCTCAATTCAGCAAGAGCTTGCACTTTTCAGCATTTCTTTGTTGGGGGATCCTGCAATCTACTTGATCTGTCTTTATTTTTGCTCTGAATCGAACGACCTTTATAAAAAAAAAAAAAAAAAAAAAAAAGGGTGGGGGGAACTCGCAATGGATGATCTAAATTCTAACAAATCATTGTATTCACTTTTAGGATCTAATTTCCAAAAGATCCAACAATTTACGACTTAAAAATTTAGCATATGGTGAAAAATTAGGAAGTACCACCGTTTATGTCGTAGCTTATGTCTACACAGACCTAATAATGAATCCATGACATCTATTTCACCCATATTTTAACTATACATTTTGATGGAAGTAAGTTTCGGAATTTCGATAATACGTTTTCCTTGCCTGCTTCAACGTTTCACTGATCTTACAGGACTTGCTCCAAGAAATGTTGAGGCTGCATGAACAGGCTAGTTGTTGATCCACCTTGTTATTATTATGTTTTCCTTACTTGAGATAATGGAAAATGTGCCTCTAGGATTACGTTTCATTTCATTGATAGGTTTCAATTTATTTGTAGTTTCTTGTAATCTATTCGTACGTATTGTTCCTATTGAAAAAAATTTTCATTCCACAAGTTTCATCAAAAGCGGAATTGTTGGAAATAAATTATCGAAAAATACTTTGGGAGTTATATACATTATAAGCTTACAAAGCCTGTATACAGCTCCTCTAACTGCTCAAAATTCTTTACAAAATTCCTGAGGTTCAGGATTTGCATCTTGATAAATTTCAAAGAGCCAGAAATTCCACCTAACATCTAGGATTTTATTCCCCATTGATGGGGCTTACTTCTTATGTATTGTTTAATGTTTGCCTTTCCTTTGAAATGAATCATCATTTCATCCACTGACAAATACTCTTCCGGGTCGCAGCTGTCAGAAAACACTCTGGTAAAGAGGTATAATATTGGTTTAATTTTATGTATCTAATATTTACTATCGTGAGATGTATTACTTGGAACAAAATGAAGGTATTTCCTTATTTCAAAGAAGAGATTTTCCGTCATAAAATCAGCAATTATTCTTAGTCTAGTACCATGTTTTGGTGACCAGTAAAGTTTTAATCGGGAATACTGAAGGTAAGTCTTAACAAAATTTATTCTAAAAATATATTCAGTTCATGAAAAGTAATAATAAAATTTTATTTCCCTTTTAATGTGCCATACATATTTGATTCATGCACTATTTCTTCTAAAAAGAATCTGGTAACATTTTAGAGAAATAATCAATAGGCTTATTTCCAGATACATGGGATTTCTGATTGCCTAAAAAATGAGGTATATTGTTTATAAGATCATTATTATTCTATTTATTAATTTGATATTAAAAATGACAGTGCAAAACTATTTTTTAAGGAATTTTATTAAAACTTGTTAAGTTTTATTTTTTTTAATGAAGATGCCCTCTACAACCACGTGTTACTTTAAGTCTCATAAGAGACACTATGGTTTCCAATAGATATGAAGTATATTTTTTAGAAGTAAACAAATGTAATGGGATTATGTGACAAATGTATGTTTTATAACAGGGGTAAAAGTTACTAACCTCATTTGGAAGAATATTACAGTAACAAACAAAAGATGTTATTTCTGCGTTCACTTCAATCACAAAATCAAAGAATTCAATTTTTCAAGACTGGTACTGCTATCTGCTATGATACACTAAAACAATGTGATACTATATTTGAGACTTAAATGGATAAGATGGGGTCACTCAAGTGAAAAAAATTGAGAGAAAAATTATTTTAAATCGCTGTTTCTTTGAGTTATTGTAGGAGCCTCATGTAGGTCCAGGTGAGCGAGAGAGATTTAACACATTTAAAAATATCTATAATTAATGAAGTTTTGAAATTGTTTGTTGATTATCACTATATTTGCTGAGATAAGTTTTTTTTTTTTTTTTAAAAAAAAAAATTTCTTTTCAATAGAGCTGTTGCTACTCGTAAAATCAATCATTTATGGTTTTCTGAAAATATAAACATTTTTATTCTCAAAAACAATTTAGTGGTTTTATATGTTTTTAGAAATGCTTAAAGAAGAGCTTTTTTATTGATATTCTTAGAGCCATTCTTGAAAATTTTAGTAACATTTTCGAATAATTTTCTCCAATTAAACTGCAGTAAAAAAAAAAAAAAAAAAAAAAAAAAAGTTTAATATATGAGCCGAAAATTATGATTCAACTTAATAAAAAATTAATCAGCAAAATGTCAAAAATATATATTCAGTTCCAAATAAAAATAACTCAGAATTTTAAAATCAGAATTGTACAAATTTTATATTTAATAACTTTTCATTTAATTCCTTAACAGAAAATTTCCGGTTTGTATATTATTGATACAAATCATGTAATTTCGTTAAAGCATATTATACATGTTAAAATATTTTATGTTTGGTAGCTGTATTGTTAAGTTTTTTTTAAATTTACCCATGCAAAAATCAGGTATACTTTAGGTAGCCTTATTTCAAACAAGGGCTTAAAAATTGCATTTTTAAAAGTTCTTATTTTCCATCCTAGATGGCACTACCCAACTTCCCATTCGAGGGGATTCCGAAACCCCTCTACTGCCCTTTTACCCTCACATAAAATAATTTTCCTTGATATATCAAACCATTTCCTACCTAATGTAATATTCTTTTAAAATATCAAAGACGTATCTGCTTCATAATAAATTACGCCGCACCCCTCCCCAAAAAATAGAAACAGCTAAACTGAAACTATGGCTTGCAGATGTCCTTTCAAAAATAACAATAAATGAGAGAAGCCAGCAGGAAAGAAAAAATAATAATAATGAACCAGCGAAACTAGTGTAAAACTTGAAAATAAGGGAGGGGGGAGAAGGACTAGAGGTACTTAGAGCGAACCCAGGAAGTTAATTTAGGGATTTCCAGATTTAATTAAAAAAAATAACAGTGAAATTATGAAATATCCGTACAAAGATAACAATAAATAAATAAAAATAATAAATTATACTGTGCGTATTCAATGACACGCAAATAAAAATACTACAGAGGTGAAAAATAAATAAACTGTTATTTAAATGAATAATTAGCAATAAAACATTAAAAAAAAAAAAAACTCCCATTTCAAATATTTTAAGATATATCCTTTTTAAAACTTTAGTTCCACAGCTTGGCGTCAATAGTCTATTCGGCAGGGATAGTAAAAATGAGATATTTTTTAATTGAAAAAGCAAGAGCGAATATACTTTTGTTTTCTGATTCAGTTAAGCTAAACATTTACTGTATTTTACCAACTGCAACAAATTTGCCGATTACTTAAAATAATGTAATTTCAGTGAAATGGAGTTAAGGTGATATTGCATTTTTACATGTATGCAACTATTTTTTGCTTGTTTTGTATCAGAAAATATGTATGGTAACTAATAAAGTGTAGTTATATACCAATTATTTCTTAAGAATTTAATACAATTCAAAAGTGAGTGAGTAATGGTACAGTTTAATAGAGCAAGAACCAGATATGTCTATACTAAGTCAAACACAGTGTAACTGTGATCTAGAGGTTTGAAAAATATGGAAAATAGATAACATTTGGTTGACAAGGAGGGTCAAAAATACAGAAAGATCACCAGAGTCACCCATTTTTACTCATGACAGAAAACCCGAAGGGAAAAGAAACTGTTCACTAGGGAGGGTGCCTCGGGTGAGTGAGGCCCATATTTACCTGCAGAAAGTAAGCCCCTGAAACTTTATTAAGCTTAAGAAAATATCTCATTTCGTTAAATATGGCTTGTATAAAATAATGTCTGGAGCCATTTCTAATTACATCAATAAGTTTTTCTTTACTTTATAAATCCCAAGGTTTGCTTATCAACTTATAATAATTTGAATATATCCCATTAGAGTTTGTCATCTCATATAAATTCGAATATTTGTTTGCTCGTCTGTTTTTTGTCTCTTATAAAAATCGCTCTGTTGATCATGTCGCTTCAAAATTTCTAGGGAGTTTCGCTGATGAGTGGAAGCAATCGTAACCATGTTCCGGGGGGGGGGCCCACCCTCAAAAAAATATTTTTAATTTATCTGTGGTGAACTTTCTTCTGAAATCGTGTTTTTCACCGTCAACTGATGGCAGCAGTATGGTTAATTTCGATTTTTTTTAAAAATTATTTATTTATTTGATAATTTTCTACCCTATTTTTAAGAATCCTCAATTAATAGAGTTGAAGCGATATTTGTGTATACTTTGAGCTAGATCTGGAATGAAACTTAGCAAAATTATGATTCTTGCGCCACTGGGTGCGTAAATTCGTTAGCCGATTTTTGAAAATAAAGCTAAAAAGCGTTAATTTTTGATTTTTTAAAATTTTTATTTTCTTTCATTTAGAAACTTATCAATCCAAATAAAACTGTAATTATTCAGTAAATGCAATGAATATTTGGTCTCCTGTTAAAAAAGAACAGGAGAAACATTAGTTAGGGGGATTTCACACAAATTTTTAACTGCACAACTATAGTGAGCGACTCTTTTCATCCCCCCTCTTACTTAAGATTTCCGCTTCGCTTAACATAGTTCTGGTATATATTGCGTCCCGGATTATATGTGTTTGTGATTATTTATTATTCTTCATAGATTGTTTTGCAGATCAATAGATTTATTCATTTGTTTGTTCCTCATTAAAAAAAATTATATTATAATACTTTTCTAAAATTTTGATTGTTATATATTAATTATGTATTTTTGTTAAGTATTATTATTCGTTAAAGTATTTTATGCTTGCTAACTGGTTTTGTTAAGTTTTTAAATACACCCACATGAAGATATAACTTTCTACATTAGAGAATTTTAAATTTCTGTTAAGCTTAATGTAACATTTCATCATTAATTACAAATTTATTGAGAAAATTAATATTATTTTATAAACTCTCTCTATTTTTTTTTTTTTTGAAATTTTTTTTAATAATGAAAGCTTTAAAAAATTTCTATAATTAACAATAATCTGTAGGCTTTCTTCCCCATTTGTTTTAAATTTATATCATTCACTTTGCTATTTTATTTAATGAATCATTCTTTCCTTGGCTAATTAGCGGTTCACTTAAATTTACTCAAAATATTACTTAAGATTTGATCTCCATTAAATTTTTTTTATCCCTCAATCTGGATTGTTATATTTTTCCATTCACTCGAGCAAATGATAAGTATAGCATCTAGTAGATTAAATAAAATACTGTTTCAAATAAATTCGAAATACATTATCATTAGGTAAAACTAAAATGTTTCCATTAAGTTATCTAACTCTTCCACCCCCACCCCCCCATTAAGAAAGAAATTGTATAAAATTAATTTCCTCATACTTCATACCAATTTCTAAATCGAGTGTTGCAGACTAAAATATCAAAAAGTATTTCATTAGCAATGATTTAAAATTACCATATATTTAAAACTAGCACATCTTACAAGATGGCATTAATTGACCACAAATTAAGCAAAACGTGTATAGTCTAATATATCCCATTTAAACAAGTATTTTAGTTGTATACACAACTGTGAAAAAAAATCCTGCAAATGTTACTTTAATTGAAACTTTAACAAATCTCCCTCTCATAAAAAAAAAAAAAATGAATGGTAATGAGTTTTCAGAAAACGATTATTGATTCAATAACAATTTTACATACTTTTTATCCTATAAGGAAAAGCTATAAAATTAAGAATTTTTTCCTTGAATCATAACTGTTTGATTATTCCCCAATTAAAATTAATGGGAGAAAGAGTACATAAAATTGAAGACATGATAAATAAAACAATTTTGTTTCATTTCATTTTATTTGCAACTTATTACAAATTCACATTTAGATTTGTGTTCGCAAAGCTACACTATTAATGAGTATAATGTTAACTAAAATATCATTTCACCAAATTTCTATAAAAACAAATAAACTATATTAAAAGTAAAACAGAACTTAAGATCATGTGACCAGCACATGTTAACTTAAATAACAAAATTTCTTAAATATACACAAGAATGGCACTTGATAAAATAAACAAAAAGTTAATATTTTGCAAACTATTTTATGCAACAAAATACCAGAAGATATGGGATGTAATTTTCACATAAGAACTACCAGATAACATATAGAAAGAGAACTAGTTGATAAGATATATAAATACTTTAACAATAAGAAAGTGTCTACTTTCAACAAATTTTAAACACAGGGACTTTGAATAATAAACTATTCTCATACAATCAATTCACAATAATATAAGTTTTAGGACATAATTAAAATTGAAAAAATATTTTTTCATACAGCAAATCAAATAGACAACTTTAATGGATTATAACATCCATAAAACACATTTTTATAATATATATAAAAAGTACAAATATCCATTTAAGGAAACATTTTTTAGTTTGAAAGTTAAAACATAATTTGAAGATTATTAGGAAGTGGAAGAAATATAACAGAAATTAACATAACAGAAAATACACATAATTAAAAATTAGCTATAATTTTATTTATACCAATATAAAATTGACTACATACAAAAAAATTAATCACTTTCACAAGTTTATATATATATATATATATATGCAGTAAAATTCACAATATAAAACTGAAATCAATAAAATTCCATTTATCAGATTTCTGGAAATAAAGTAACAAGTTATTCTCATTTTTAGAACTTTAAGAATTAAAAACAAAAAGTTCCTTTCATTTTAAACATAAATTTACATACATACAATATAAATACAACTCAAGTGCCAAAACGGATTTTAAATATCAAAATAGAAAAATTGTAAGTTATAAAGGAGTGTAATCATAACTTTATGATAATTAAATATTTTGGCACATTTTAAAGCATTTCATTTTGCAAAGAACAAGCTATAGTCTAAATACTGACATAGGATTTATTTGGGTAATATTATTAATATAATATGTAACATAACTGTCTGATAATAAAAATCCATAAGAACTGTATCATCAATTGATTAAATTTCTAAATATTATGTAGTAGAAATTGAGAATATAAACTAACTCCATACAAAAACTTCAAAAAAGACTATCTAAAATTAATTTCAATAAAATACACTAAGAATTCCTTAATATTTATACAAAATTAATAAGCAGCCATGAAAACTTTTACACAGTCATAGCACATACGGCTTATCCTAGTATTATCATCATATTTAAACATTGTAATAACTAACCTCAATATTTAGTTTAATAAAATATTATTAACAAAGTTTCTAGCCCAAAGTATTCCACTAATCAAACCTACAATATTACGTTTAAGTTTTTGAATTAAAATAACCCATATTATTGTAGTAAAATGTAAAACTAAAACATGCATCTGAATATGCAACAACAAAACACAATTTTAATGGGGATAAATTATAGTTACTCTAGAAAACATTACAACCTATAATATTTTGAGATTCATAAAGTATTTCTCTTGTTCAAGAAAAATCCCTTTATTTATTCCATAATACAATTGGTATTCCAGAATTGTTAGAATACAATCAAATTTCAAAAACCAACGCTAATCATTGCTGAGGATAAATACTTTTTTCTTACGCGAAAATCATAGTGAAATATGGTTATCTTAGAATTATACAGAAAGATATAAAAACGAACAAAATGAAATAAATGTAACAACAGTAACTTTGCAAATTTAACATCGTAGCACAATAATATTACAAATGACAATCATCATTAAAAAATGAAACATACTAAGTGCAGTGTTTAGAGAGACAAAAGACAACTACTATTCCTTCTCTCCCTTCTAATTTTCTACAACATTTAATATGAACACAAATAAGAGTATCTCTAAATATATTAAAATGAATGATAAAACACATGAACAGCTATTTATAACATTTTTTGCTTTTTTACATAAATTTTTTTTATTAATGCATGAAACATAAAAGCAAAATAATAGCTTTAAATAATGCAAATTTTTACTATCTGAGGTATACACACTATGGAATTTGTTTTATATTCAATGCATAATTTACAGTATATTTCATTCCTTGGAAGAAATCCTGTTATTGATTTTGGAACATAATATATTTACATCTTTTTACAACTGTTACTTTTATTTATGTATATTAACAATGAAAAAGGTTAGGTTTTAAACAGATTACACACAAATTTTCTGCTAGAAAAAAGGAATATTTTTCTTAAAATAATTTAGTTTTTATAAACAAATTAAAGATATAAATAGTGAATTTTTTTAAAAAACAAATAAGATAATACATTAAGATAAAAAGATTATGCATATATAAAGCAGTAATTTGATTGTGATATAAAGATTTACATATTTAAAAATATTGCATTAGAATGATGCACAGGTACTCAGCTTTTTCAACCATATAATGCAACAGTATCATTCCCTTCTTTCCACTTTATTTATTTACATTTATAATAAAACATGAACAAAATTAAAATTTCACCATTACTAGTTAATCTATAAGCTTACCATAAATAAAAGCGTACTAAAACGTTTCAAAATGCTCAAAAACAGAATAGATCAATTAAGTGCGTGAGTGAGAAAGAGAGATAGCTGTATTATATTGATTTTGTTATGTTTAATTATAAAAAAATTAAGAAATTCTAGCTGAAAGAAAAATTTGGAAGGTCTAGAATATTAATTTTAATTCTTGTACAGATAATACTGTGAAAAGATATCTATTAATATTGTGCCAGATTCAGGAAAATCTCTGCAAAAAATATTTGATGATTAAATAACATTTTGAATTCTTCATAAATACGTTGAAGAAATTCACTTCTTAACAAATGATTAAAAACACTAGTCTCCTGCTATATATATTGTAATAAAAAATAAGGAACAATACTTTTTAGTTAGCAAGACATATTTGCTTCAATAGCCTGTGTTTATTGCTAAGAGGACAAAGAGAAATCGTGATAGAAAGCACTGCAAAGATCAACTGATTAAACAGAAAGAAAAATTCATTAATCAAGTCATATTTTGAACTAAATAGAAAAATATTTGGTCTAATGTATTAAATAGGTTTATGCTCATATATTTAACAGGTTTATGCTCATATATTTAACATTGTTTTTTAATACTAAATAATTATTTACAATATTAAGAACTATCACCAAAAAAATTATTTTTGAACTTTTTCCTGAAATATAAGCTAATTAATATTTTAACTCCTATACACATACTCTTTTTTAAAAATACATTAACCAAAAACTCTGATTAATATTTAATAATGAAAAAAGTTTATAATTCACGTTCACAGTTAAACCCCTCAAAGTTCGATTTTTTTTCTTTTCTAAGATTTGAAAAATGTCCAAAAAATTGCATACAATTAAAAAAAATTGCATCGTCTTCAAGTAACTAAAACCTCTGTGATAATTTTAATATCAAATAATTTAATATCTCCCCTCTCAAAGTATTATTAGCATCTAAGTATCAACATGAATTCATCACACTACTACAATAATCAATAATAAGCTCTTTAAATGAATGCAACATTCATAATTACCAACTCATTATAAGAGTGACAAATAAGTAAAAAGTTCCTGTCCTAATATATTAGAAAATATCATACGAATTCATAAAAATTTAATTACAAGTCATATGATTATTTAGTAATCTGTGGCCATTCTTTATATTAAAAAATGAAGTGATATTCTATAATTGCTATTTAAACATCATCGAAGAGGTATCTGATTATTATAGAAAATTTCATAAAGATGGATGTTTAATGCTATCAGCATTACTAGACACACTATGAGAAAAGATTCAAATATCAAGAGTTTTAACAAAATTAATGTTGAAAAATGTGATGAATTTTTCACTGAAGACAAACAATAAATATAAAATAATCAATTGCACAATAATTGCACTGTAAAAAAGAGTCATAATGTATTTAATTTTAAGAAGCAATATGGTCAAGCATAAAACAGCACATCAGCCCCCTCCCCAAAAAATTATAGAAAAAACTGCTTTTAATACTGAGGCAATTAAAAATTTGAGATTCAATTAATTTCAATAAATTATTTGGCTTAAAAAGGCAGGAGAATCTCACATTATGGTGCAGAATGTGACCTCTTCAAAGATATGAGGTTATCTTAAATATATTTTTGTTTAGAATACTAACAATTAACTTCTTGCTTCATTTTTAAAGTTTCTTGGAATTATTCAAATCATAATGTCCTACATATGTTAAGCAAAATACATTGGGTTCTATATTAACCTAACAATATTTTTTAAAAATATAAAAATTTGTTTCTTAGCAACCAAAATATCTTCAGGCATTTTGCAATTTAAAGCTGCTGCATTTGTTAGATCAGTATTATGAATTCAAAAAGCAAACTTGAATAGTTTTTTAACTGATCACAAAGAATTTTTTAAAAATAGGTACCAGAAGTTCAAAAATTGCGAGAATTGATTGGCCTGTTCGATTCTGCCAGCAGTTTTATTTTAAATTCATAAGCTCTTAATATCAATTTTCATTAAATTGGCATTAGCGTGATTTCTGAAGTTATAAAAATGAAAAATGCATTAGAAGAATATTTTTTACTATTCATAGTTATTGAAAGCAAAGTGATGATTTTTAAACATGAAATAGCTAATCAAAAGTGTAAATGGGAAATTTGAGAGTTAAAGGGATATCTAAAGCCTACTGATGAGTATGTGTAAGAAATATTTGCAGTTCTCTAAAAAATTCAAAAATACAAATTCAAAGTCTAATTAGTTTATAAGAATCTTCACTTTAAATATTTTAAAATTCTAATACTTTAAATAACATTTCCATTTAACGACAAGAACATGGATTTATTCCTTATTATAAGCAAGCATTTCTCTACAGAATATATATAGTTTGTAAAATTATAATTTTGAAATTATACATCCTCAAAAGTTAAATAAAAATTACTGATTTATTAACAACAGAAAAAGTATTTGAATATATTAACTTATTTACATGTCTAGATTCAGAATAAGAGAATCATAAGCAATAATCTGAAATTCTTTATGATGAGATTTGAATGTATACATAAAATGAAATTCAAGCTGCAATAATTATCATAGAGAGTATAGTTCCATAGCATTACAAATCACTGATCTGAAGTGATCTTTGCATTTGCATATTAGGAGGTTTACCAAGTAATTCTAATCGATTAAGATGACAATCACGACATAAAAGATGCCCATCAAGTGGATAACATCGCTTATCAGGTTCATCAGTTAACTGTAAGCCGCAATCCTAAAATAAAATTAGATAAATTATGTCTGTAAACAAATTTATGTGAGTTATACAACTTTAATACAAATGAACTCTGTTTCATTTCACATGAAATACTAATAGGCTGACATTAATATCTTTAAAAACAAAGACTGACACAAACATTGGATTTTTTTTTAACTTTAAAATAAAAGAAATTTAAAGACGTAAATATTTTTTTCATCCTTAGGCTTTAGGCAACAACAATAAAAAAAAAAAGAAAAAGAAAAGAAAACTTCCGAGTCTATATACTTGTATGTTACAAAATTTCTTTAGTAAATAAAATTAATATGTTCAGCTATTGCTTTCCAATTCAAAATTTTAAGAATATGCATTGTTTCAGATATTTAATAAAGACCGGAAAATAATCAATGATTTTGAAACAAAAATAGATAGAAAATAATTGAAAAATAGAAATTTGTATATAAAGTTTCAAAATCGTGAAAGATATTAAAATACAAGCTCATGTATAAAATATTTTATTTACTAATTTGCCACATGACCAGATATTAAAGAATATTCAATAAATATCTTTGCAGTGGTAGGATAATTTAACCTAATATCCCACATAATTTTTTCCCCTGTAGTAAATCATTAAAATAAATCAAATGGCAAGATAGAAATTGTTTAGAAAATGTTTCATATCAGTACATTAATGGAGATTAAATCCACTTTCAACTTATGTCCAATATAACCTAGTAATATAGTTTCTTCTCATTGAAAAAGCAGAACATGTCAGGAGTATTTTACTATAAAATTATGTTTTTTTAACATGATTTAACTTTATATGTAACATTTCATATAGTAACTTTGGCAAAAATTCAGAAATTAATGTGGATGAGAAGTAATAAAAATCCAAAGCTGCAATTTTAAGTAATTTTTGTAGGAAAAAAAAATAAAAGGGCTTTTTCTAAAATATCAGCATTTTTAGAGGAGAAATGTTATTTACTATATCATTCCATTTGTAATTTATTGTGTATTAGGTATTTTATACATGGCTAAATTAATAAGGTAATTTCTGTAACTGTTAAATTTTTCAACAACTGTTAAACTTATTTGATAATTTTAATCATCATATACTGAAATTATAATAGTATTTTCCTTATGAAAGATTAAATTACTGTAAATATCACTGAAATTAAGATTTAATTTTTTAAGGGTATTACATTACTTGTAAAGGCAATGCAATTTTTGCCACAGATTTGAATAAGGGAAAAAGAGTAGGGGGAGGAGAGTAAAACTCTTTTTCTGCATATCATAGAGATGTAGAGATTGTAACAATAATGATCTTTATGAAATAATCTCACAAGTCACGTGAACATTATCTAAAGTGAATATTATCAAAATAATATAAAATATTAAATATTGTTATATTAAAAAAGGTGGTAAATTTAAACTTTCATTACAGAGTCAGTTTCAAAAAAATTAAGGTTTCAAAAAAAGCATTCTTCATTCTGTAAAATTTTTTAACATCAAACTTACCGAACAGCGTATTAGAATTGTACGTAATATTTAACTTACCTCACATATGTAACAATCAACATGAAAATCTTTATCCATGGATACCACTCTAACAGTTTCATCAGTGCCCTTAAAAAAAAAAAAAAATTGTTGGTCAAATTTCGAAAAAAGTATATGATAATTCAGTATTCACAAATAAAACGTCAAAGGAAAAACAAAAACTACAAATCGAATATTACAAATTCACAACTCAATTGGTGATCAACAAAAATAATTTATATTAAATTCCTGTAAACATTTGGTAACATTACAATAAAAAAATTACATTTCTTTAAAGAATATAAGGCAAATGAATATACCATTTTTAAAGTTCTGAGCAAGACACTTTAGTTCGATTAAAAAATTACTTATCCTTTACCAACATTCAGATCTATATGATTCTTCACTTACTATCAGTGAAGAGAAGTTATATATGCTTTAAATTTAAATCAAATGATAGACATAACATTGTTGATTTAAAAATACCCTCAGTATTGATAATTTTTTCACACATTTTTAACTTCATTAATATCTTCTATTAATTTTTAGAATTATTATGGTTACTAGATCCAAGCAGTTTATACATACTTTATCTAAGTTACTTAATGAAGCATATTTTAGTAAAAATTACACCAGTAAACTACAATAGATACTGAACTCACCTCACATATTTCAATCAGTAAATGACTTATATATATATATATATATTTCTGAAATAGATGGTTATAAATTCTTAAAAACATAAATGTATTATTACAGTTTCGTTTTTTAATGCAACATAAATTTCTTCAGCAAAATTGAAATTTCGAAAACTTTGATGATAACTTCTAACAATTAAATATTAATATTTTAACATTAGAGTAATTCAGTTTATTCAAATGTGCTTCAGTTATTTATAGTATTATTTAAGATATACAAAAAAAGAGCATATGATTTTTATTACTACATACACAATTAATTTATCTCAAAGTGTTACCAAGAGATATTGGAGAAAGAACTATTTTTTAACAGTAATTAATTCTTTTAATGTGCATATTTTTACACATTTGAAAATTATAAGAATGCATTAAATTGATATGAAATGAGAAGAATAAGATACTCAAGTTATCAAACCACCTTAATTATAATTTGAATTCTTTAAACTTAATTAAAATTAATATTAAATGAACTACAAAACATATAGATGGTGAACATCAAGATTAATTATACCACAGTATGAAGTGTATCTTAATCACTTTCATGACTAAGTATCATCATACAAATCTCACAAAAGAAAAACATACTGTTATTCACTTTCCTTAAAAGAATGTATGTATTTTGGAGAAAGAACAATTAAATGTTTTCACTAATCCTTCACACTGTAAATAATTATTACAAAGAATTCATTTGGGATTTTGTACACCTCAAATAAAGAGAATAATAATTAAGAATAATATCTCATAAAATTTTTAGCTTGTGGTTTTCATTAGTTAAAAATCATTAAATTCAAGTAACTTTTTTTTCATCAGAAAAACCTATAAAAATGAACTAATTTCTTCATTATTCAAAACATTTTCATTTAGAATAATAGCTTTCTTATAGTAAAATAACTAAATTCTTACCTCAACAGGTGTTATAGCTTTTCCACACATAGCACATTTGGGAGCATAAATCCTACATAAATGAAATATTTTTTTAATCTTTTTATTTCTTCATTGCTTTAAAGATTTATAAAATAATAACTTTATTATTCTTAGATACAAGCACAACATTTAAACATATTTAAAAAATTTAAATTCTTTTAACAATTTATAAAATATTACTCACAAAATTGTTTTCTATAGATGTACTATTTATTATACATAATCTAATAAATATGCCTGAGGTAGGAATTTCCGAACCTCTAAGAATACACCGATTTAAAGCAGGATGCAAAGAAAATGATTGAATTAACCATATTACAGTCTTTTACAAAAGGACAAACTCCAAAAGTCATACAATTCCTCATATGGGATAAATGGTCATGACCAAATGAACAAACATAAAAAGAAAAATAACTGAGAATCAGTCGCATATAATTAAAATGTAGATTTTTATTCTGAATATTTGAAGACTGTTTACACAGCTATCTAACTATGTTACAGATTTTTAAATGGCAAACAAAAAATCTATTTTATAGTAGTCCAAAATCATGAAGAAAATAAAATACATGCTACGAAGTAACCCATATATGATAAACAAATAATTATAAATCTGTTAGAAGCAAATTAAAATAAATTGATAAAATTTGGGAACATTACGCAAAAAATAAATAATTCATGTTATAAATCTTCTCCATACATCCAACAACATAATAATAATGAAAATAATTATACTAACATATGATAATCTTCAACACAGTATATTTTATTATCCATATCAACTGTAAATCTAACACCATCCAAACATTCATTGCAAACACAACATCTAAAACAACCTGGATGATAAGATCGTCCCATTGCTTGTAATATCTGAAAAACAGTAGAATTATAACAGTATCATTGATTTAAGTATTAAAGACTATAAATTTTAGCTGAATACTTTTTATATAATGCCTCAACATTTTTTTAACCTGAAAAGGATATACCAAATTTTTTAACATATGTACATAAAATAAAAAAAAATTCTTTAATTAATACATGTACAAATGAGCAATAAATAAACATCTTTAATTTAGTAATTTCAGTCATCTTTCTTGAATGAATAGAACACAAACTATGTTTTCTCACAAACATAAAAATACTATAAGTAATGTTACTTCTTGTTTAATATGCATAGGGTAACCAAAACAAACAATCTCCAACCCTTAGCAAAAAAACTAATCTAAATAGGTACATGATATGAATAGTTTATAAATTAGCATTAGAATAATTTTTTTTAAAATTCGGAATAAAAACACTGATACACAAACATAACAATTTTTGTATAATTTCCATCATAAAATGAACCAAATAAAGTAAATTTGTCTTATATTTATAAATGGGTTTAGGATATTTTAAAATCAATAACTTTATATAACTTACCATTTCCATAATTAAATGTTCACAAACCGCACATTTCTCAGCTGTCTGTTGAAATCCAGAATACTATGAAAATTAAAACTAGTATAATTATGTGATGATCATAATTTTTTAAAGTTTTTCACAGTTTTATCTAATAATATTTGAATTGCATATATAAAAAGTTAAAAAAAAAAAAAAAAAAAAGCAAATAAAAAAGGCTAATAAAGAAATTTATTACAAATATATTAACATGTTTATTAGACATGATTAACATTGAATCGTTTACATAAACCTCATTGTAACAAATAATTTATTTTACATATTTTTCTCAATGTTTTATCATTTTTTTTTTCAAATGTGTTTTAATTCTGAACTTAATATCAGTCACTAAGACAATAAATATTAAGAATTGAAAAGTTAAACAAAATAAAGTGAATGTATTGACAATACAAATATAAATGATTCTAAAAAACGTAAGTTTTTCCTATTTCAGGATTTATTTCTCAGATGAAATTAAGTTTCGAGATGGAAGTTAAAGGGATCAAATATATTTCATACGCATACAGAAACTTTCTCAAAAGTTACAAGCATATACAATGTAAGAACAAGTATTTATATTATTCATTAGAATTTCATTTAAATGGAAAATTCCGCATACTTCACAGATTTTAAAATCCAAACATTGTAAGTTAAATTATAGTGAAAACTTCATAAAAAAAGAAAAAAACTTTGTAAAGTTCCTAAGAGCGTTTCCAGTGGCGTAGAGTGCGCTTCTACCATCCGGGTTGAACCCTAAATCCCCCTTCCTCTATTTTCGTAATTAAGCGAAAATAATGTAAAATATCTATGATACTATGTAACTATTTTGAAATTCAAAGCAAAACTTCTTTCTTAAATTTAAATTTATTCTGCGTGATTTTCACAATGAAAACTATTTAATACATTCGGCAATGTTAATTCGTACCTTTTGTTCGATTGCCAAAATAGCTAGATTTGTTAATTTAAACTTGTGGACATTGCAGATCTTAAATAATTGTAATCGGCTTCAATTTACAGAAGCTTTTCTCACAACTCCTATAATTTATTATGGCAGCTGTGAGAAATATTCCCAGCATTATAAAATTATGTTATAT
>BMAW01008231.1:209318-242337 GCA_019974015.1 Nephila pilipes | reverse complement strand
TTAACCCAGTGAGCCAGTATCAATAAGTTTTTTTTCTTTCTTTTTACAGTTAGTTGTAGCTACAAACGAAAGCCTGTCGTACTCAAGCTTAAACTCTTCTTTGTCAATATCCTGGGGAGCTGGTCGAAGTTGCATTCTTCATCATCGACGCCCATTAATAGTACAAGCCCTGGAAAAGCATATTTTTCGACCTAGTTCTGAAACTGTTGGAACCTTTCTCGAATTAACGTATTACTCTATCTAATGAAAAAAAAAAACATTTTTATTTTAAATAGTCTTCGTCACCTCTACTTCCATCGCCAAAAATGTGCCTTCCCCTGATTCGCCTAGGAAGTTCAATAAATATGCCAAGTTCTAAACACAAGCTTTGGTAGCGTCACTAAAATTCTCGTCAATGGATACTTTTCATTTCTCTTCTAATACTCTCTGTATACCATTCATTTTCTACGCACACTGATATACATTAAATCCCTCCGTTTGCAAATAATTTTAGGCATCATTCACTTCACGCAACACCGTTGCCAGAAACACAAGAAACATAGAAACGAAACTGATTTCAATATTCTTGCGTCTTGACAACAATATTCTTGCGTCTATTCGAATGTTCAAGCTTTCGTCTATTTCTGTTAGCTTCTCTAGCATTGTCAAAATTTCTTTGTAATGATTTCGTGTCATGTTTACTGATTTGACTATTGTGCTCCAACATGTGTCCCGAAACTTCTTCAAACTCTTGCCTGTAACTGCAATTAGAATCTCCCATCGGTGTGTGGATATACAAAAGAATGCATAACAACGAACAACAAAACAATACCGACACACTATTTGCATTTGTTGCGTGGTAACAGCGGATCCCCAATGGTTGCGTCCGTTTCAAAATTGAAATTTATTTTATTTTGAATAAAATATTTGACAAGCTTTTATTTAACTTCATCTAAATGTAAATATATTTGTTTAGTTCAAACCTTAAAATTTCAATTTTGAGCCACTTCCGCTTGTCCAATAATTATGCACAAATACCTATGTAGTCATAACGACAATACAGCTATCTGATCTAATGATCATGTCCTGATGCTGCAGACAGGATTAGCAAGCTCGGCGGCTCCCTGCTTCCCCCTCTCAGATCTGTCTGCCCGGGAATATGGAACCCTTCTACCCCCCTCCCGCTACGCCCCTGAGCATTTCTAAAAGTGCATATATAAAAGCTTTATTATACTTCTTTTAACTTATAATCTTTTCTTTTTTTCACACTTACTGAAATTTAAAATTTTTAAAGTTATAACAGCTTGCTGACACTATTTTGAGCATTAGTTTCGTTAATTTAGGTTAACAATTTTAATAGTTGTGTGCGTATTAAAATTGGTGTAAATTACAGACACAAACAGATTTTGCAATATATTTCACAGCCGCTCCATATCTAAAAAGCATTTCATAGAATTATTTTTAATGTCCTTTCTTGCATTAAAATATACAACAATAATACACTTATTAAACTAATACATGGGTAAAACATATTAAAATGTAATAAAAATATTGTAAACAATTTATCTTTCGTTTGTTCAACAAAATGAACATAATGCAGTTTCTTTTACTCATGGCAAATGGTTGAATATAGCTATATTAACAAATTTAAAGACTACATAAATTGGAAGAGTTAATAGTAAAGTGTAAAAGAGCAGAAATATAAACATTCAACAGTAATAACGTTACATTGCTTGATTTCAGTTCCCTTAAAAATTTATTTCTCATAATCACACACACACATAAAATAATAAAGAGCAACTTTTATCCCTTTTAGACTTAGATTTGAGTGAATCAAATTTTTCCGGAATGAAAACGGGTTACCGTTAAAATTTGAAAACCTTTAATGTACGCATTACCTAGTTAATCCACAGATTACTTGATTTGCTTCATTAAAGTATGGATCATCTTTAAATAAGAGTTTTCAACCCATTACCTAGGTAATGTACAAATGAAAGTATTTTAATTCATTAAAGTGAATAACTTTATTTCTCTAATATACTTTTTCTTCTACTTCTTCCACATTCCAAAGGTCATGATGTTCACGTTTTCAGTCGACAGCTGTTTCCGTTTTCTTATAATTTATATCAGTTGCGAGTGCTTACCCTATTCAATTCAGTTATAAAAATTATTTCTACTATTTGGAGCTTCAAGTTGTGTTGTAATTTTTTTAAGCAGGTGAGTCTAGCACCAAGAATACAAGCAAGCACCAAATTGGAGAATAAAATGAAGAACAGATTCTAAGCAAACCTCTTAAGTAAAGAATTGAAATAACGAGCTTGCTTTCACTTTAAAGAACGCCCAGTAGATAACGTGCAGATAAACTAAGTAATGTGAGAAATGAGACAATTTTCTGCACCTAAACTGATCGACCTAGTTAATCTGCAGATTACTTAGGTAAGGTGCACATAACCAAATTTCTGCACTTTTTTCTGTGGAACATGGCATGTAAGGAGCTTGAAAATTCAGGAACTTGGCATGTATGTACATCGACCCAAAATACGCCCAAGAGCAAAGTGTGTCAGAGTCAGATCTTCTTTAATATACGAAATACTAGTAAATTAATTAAAAATAAATAAATAAACTTTAAACTTTTTAGTATGTGAAAAAAATTTCCACAATCAGGTTTACAAACATCTTTTTAAAATTACAACTACGCAAGAAGCGAAAAGTAATTAGAAAGTTAGCAATTATTTTTCAAATAAATAGTTTTGGAGTAGATTGAACTGAAGTGAAGTTACCATTTGTTAAATCAACAAACAATGAGAAATTTTCAGTATAAGTCATTCAAATTTAACAATTAAGCTATATGTTTCATAAAAGTTGAAACAAATGGAAAATTACAGAATTTATTTAAGATTTTTATTTTAAGCAGATTGGCTTTAACAGCTAGAAAATTTTCAATTAAATTTCAATATCTTAAGTATTGCATATTGTTATTTTTTGTTTATAATTAAAAGTAAATTGTTTTTTGTTAATTTTAGTTCCAAAAAACTTTTTTCCTAGAATGAAATATCTGAAATTCAGGGACAAAGAAGAAATATTTAAAAGATTTTAGTAAAACAAAAGCTTCACGACTAATAACAGCAAAATAACTATTTATTAAAAAAAAGTAATTTGATGACAAAAATAGCATCTAGCAAGCAATTCACAACGTGAGGTATTCGATTTCACTTTAATTCCAAAGTTTTAAAGAAAATCAGAAAACGAAAAAATTTTAAAAACGATGGTGTTTTTTTTTTTTTTAAATTGTGATATAAATATCCTTCATCAATTCAATTTAAAATTAAAGTTTTTCTAATATCCCTACCAAGTGAAATTAGGCTTTTACCATCTATACTTAGTGTTCAATAACAATTGTTAAGCCTTTTTTTTTTTTGTAAATTTAAAACAAATCAAGAACTTTCTGCAAAGCTTTAAGTATTTTCTTGGAACAATCGTTCAAATTTATATATTTTTTAAGATCATACAATTATTCAACATGGAGAAATAAACTGATCAAGTAACAATAAGCAAAAATTTTTGAAATCGATATTACTTAAGTGGGCATGGTTCCAACTGTTAACTTGAATTTATAAACATTTTATTAGATTTCAATAGCATTAAAAATATCGATATGTTATTGAAATGTATTTATATTAATTGCAATGAAAATATATTTATCTGGTTTGGTTAACAGTATGTCTTTTTCTCCTTAATACTAATTTTTCCCTGTTATCAAATATAATTTCTCCCCTTAAATATAGCAAAAAAGGTTGTAATGATAATCTAATTGTCTGATAATGAGTATGATAATAAAAAAAAAACTTAAACATTTCATAGAAACGGGGGAAGCAGGTTTTCAGAATTTTTTTTTTTTTTTTTCCTTCTATAAATAACATTTCGAGTGGTAAAAGATCTTATAGACATTCAGAGAGGTTTACCTTTTTTTTTAAAATCACTGGTGTTTAAAACTCCTATATATATATATATCAACACATATTTATCACAATAAAATTAAGTAAACAAAATATGATCCCATCTTTATTTATCAAAAAAATCAAAGATGGAAAGTTACCCATTACTCCCTCCTTCAATACTTTACACTCTATGAGAAATAGGTGAGCTGATAGGAATCCGTAGTCACTACAAAGTTTCTGTTTTTCCATGGTACAATAAATAATAAGAGAGAGAGTGTGAGTGGGAGAATTTCCATGACTTAAAATTCTGCCGAATCTAATGCAAAATTCAGAAAATAGCATCCGCTGAACAATTGTCATATTTCTTAAATTTAGATAGCGATTGTTTATTAACGTCACACTGAGAAGTAACACGAGGGATATTGGCTATAGACCTCGTAATTTTAAAACTCGATGAAATGACGAGGACGACACCTGAGCTGGCACCTCCCTCTTTAAAATTCCACACCACGCCAAAGGGAGGGCTTGAGACCTCGACCAGATGTAACACGCATTCTTAAATTTAGAAGCAGCCTATAGCCAATATTAAAAGCACATTTGCTGTTTAGAAAATGTTAACGTAAAATATCGAAAATAAGATCCCTTTCAGATACTAAAAAAATTATTCAAGGAGATTAGAAATTAGTATTTCAACCAAATTAATTTTGAGGAACTTAACCATATTAAATAAGCAATATAAATTAAAAATAGAATTTATCAATAAAAAATCATGTGTGCTTGTATAAGAAAGAAAGAAATATCAATTGTTGAGAATATAAGAATTACATGAAATAAACTGCCACGAGTAATATGGGAACAACTTTAGTCTTTTAGTCTGGCAACAAGATATATGACAGAAAAAATGTGTACGAATTACTTTCTTCTTAACTATTTTACTGCACCGAAATGCTCATTGAAGAAAACATTTTGAAAAACATGCTTCAAGTAATAGTCAACCCATATTTAAATTTGTTAATGTTTAAAAAATATTTTACAATATATATTTTAGTTCAATACAACTTCAGAATATCTTCATGTTACTCTTTCTCTAGATAGATTTTAAAATTTAAGAAAATCTACATATGATTGTTTGAAAAGGCTACTCATTTTGATAAAACATCTTGGTTCGAGACATAAATTTTACACCTAGCACTTTTATCACGTTAGATATTAATTACTCGTATATACGAAATTCAAGATCCAAATACCTCAGTAAAAACACATGACTACACTGAATATTGATAATTTAAAGAGCATTCTTAGCTTTCATGATCAAAAACTTAAAAACAAATTTTCACCTAAAAGATAATTTATCTTGAGTCTATTAATGTTCATTCACAGAATATGATAGCGCACTATACTTGGAAGACGAAACAAAAACAAGATTATGTTATGTAAAATGCAATTGTGCCAAAATGAATATAATTCCAAGAAAAAAATACTTCAAGTGAAACAGCAGGTCTTTTTTTGAATATTTTAATATATATATATATATATATATATATATATATATATATATATATATATATATATATATATATATATAAACACAAAAAAAATAAATTCGGCTTTCTATTTTTCCCATTCTATAACTCAAAAGTAAAGAGTTCATTCCTATTTTCTGATACGATTTCAAATTAACCTTTAATTTATGCGATCACTCCAGAATCTGCTAAAATCAACCTTCTCATAGTCGTAAATCTGTAGGAATAATCCCTGCTAGGCTTTTCGACGCCATCAAGATCCCTCTGAATCCCTCTATGCAATACCATATGACTGTCACATGATCTAAAGAAATCCCTCCATGTAAGATAAAATTCTCTCTCTTTCGCTTTGACTTTGATGGTGGGAACCACGTTGCTCATATCCTCAAAATGAGCATACTGTAATTCACGTAATCTGTAGACGTTCTTCTGCGTGTAAAATTGCCTTCTCTCTCATCTAAAGGAATAAATAGTCTTAATTGGGGGGGGGGAAAGGTGTTCTCATTACAACCCTTAATTCTACTGCATTTTTACACATCCATTTAAGTTATTTTAAAAGCACAAGAGAGAGAGAGGCACAATTTTAGTGCAGATCAAAATGAGCCGTAAGACTTCCAAAGTTTGGACTTATTTCACTGCAATGAACAAAAGTTTTTTCGGACTTGAAGTACTATTCGTACAAACAATATCTTTAAATGTAAGCATCCTTCTGTACAACTATGCTCCAAAAAAACGAAAGACTCGACTTCAAACCCTTGCCAAGCGTATCTATGGCTACAAGAAAAATAATGCTTCCTCCAGTTCATTTGTGAAACTACTAGTTTAATATGTCATACAGAATGTAAGTGCAAACCACATGGAAAGAAGTTCTGTTTCTTCATCTTGCAACATTTTCAAGTTATTGCATTTTCTATCATATAATTTAGAAACTGAATTATGGCATGTATAGTGATAGACTGGAGTTGAATCAGTTACTGCTTTCTGAATGGAATACACGTTTTTATTATCTAAATTTACGGACTGATGTTCCATAAATAATTCTATAGATTATTTTTTTTACTAAACAAAATGTGTGAGTTTTACTAATATCGTAAATTGATATCTTATTGAAATTTCTTTAACTTGCTTCTAATTTGAATTTTAAAATAGAGAAAATTTTAGAAAGTAAGCACAATAGTGTTTTGTCTTACTAAGAATTTAATATATAATAAATCAAGAATGTTTATATCACTTTATTGTTATTTCATTTTTTTCAGATATTTTTTCGGAAAATGAAACTAATCTGTGGTTTTTAATTCTATAAAGGTATATCAAAACAGAAAATATAAAATTTGTGTGGTATTTTTTTAAAAATATAACATATGATGATGGAATAGCTTGATGTTTTGTTTAGTTAAAATGGTTATTGGTTTTTAATGATACTCTCTTTCTATGAAATAAAAAAGTTAAAATAAGTGTATTTTAGAATTTAATTAAATGATTCTAAGGGTTTTTGAAGCATTACATCATGTGTTGTGTATTATAACGAAGTTTTAAAATTATTCTTTTTTACAAGTGTGGTTTTTAAACATTTTAACTATAAAGAATATAATATTATATGATCTATAAGTGAAATAATTTTTGAATTAAAAAAAAAAAAAAACTAAATAGGGTGTTGTTTTTTTTAAATTTGAGCAATAATTAAAAAATGATTACAATAACATTTTATTTTGATGTGTATAGTAAAATACAATTTGCGTATATAATGAATATTTTGTTTTGAAATGGACATATTATGGTACTTTGACATGAATACTATAATGATTTAAATGAATATGATGAATATTATGTAGTTTTGAAATGAATATCAACAGTGTGTTTTGTTTTGTAATGAAAGAATAAGAAAATTTTTTAAATATTTAATTGACTATTTTAATATTTAAGTTTTAAAGGATGCTTTGTATTACAATGAATGAAAGTCTGGTTTAGGCTCTTTCTCTTGTACAATGTTTTTTAAAGAATAAATTATTTAATATAAATGACAAATAATAATATATAGATAAATAAAATAAGGCAGTTGCATAATATTAAACTAGTGAACAAGTGTGGCATAGTTTTATTCAACAAATCACTATTCTTCAGCTAATATAGCAAATGGATTTGGTAGAGAAATTGTCATAGGCTAAGACAGTAAGAGTACAAAAACATGTTCATAAATGATTTTGGAACTCATTGATAATATTTGTAAACACAATTTTAAAAATTGCATTTCCTGTTGACAATTCTGTACCATGTTGAAGAACATCAAACTTCATTTTGTAAATGATGATTTCTCAATCTGAAATACTTGTAGAAAAATTAGGAAAATATGTTTCAGAGAATGTGTCAGTCTTGTCATAAAAGGGAGTCTCCTGTCTGCTGAAAAATGTATATGACTCACATACCACTCTCAAAGTTAAGTGGTACCCACACCACGGTTCTCTTTTATACCCCAAAGCCTTCTTGTATTTTGTATGGTTCATGCACCAATAAAATTCAAAATTTATGGACTTGCTTCATAAGGCTTTGAATTTCTTGTTGTTTTCGAGTTTTATATGGATTAATATGCAATTAACTTAGGAATATATCAAATAATCTCTTTTAAAATTTTATATTTCTTTGATTTACCTAAAGCAAACATCTTTGTTATTTATGTATTTTTACATGTTCAAAAATTCACATTAGCAAAATTACAGCTGAACAAATAAATATTAGATTTAAGCACACAACATACAAATTTTACTTAGTTTTTATTTAACATTTTATATTTTGATCCCTTTTTTGAAATTGTTTGCGTTTTGTAAAAATGAAGGGATTTTTATTTTTTGGGTATCACTCTTAATCTAAACTTTAAACTAAATTCTTTTTTACTCAGACATTCCTTAAGGTACGGTTGTGTATAAAGGCCTAACCGCACGCCCGCGTCCTGTGGCGGGGAAACTTTTTAATGGTATCACATGAAAATAATTTTAAATTTCTAATTTTTTCCATTCTATAACTCAAAAGTAAAGAGTTCATTCTTATTTTCTGATACGATTCCATGTTATCCTTTAATTTATGCGATCACGCGCTTTAAAATCTGCTATAATCAATTTTCCCATGGCCGTAAATCTGTAGAAATAATCCCTACTATCCTTTTTGACGCCATCAAATTCCCTCAGAATCCCTTCATCTAATACCACATAAATGTTACACTATCTAAAGAAATCTCTCCATATAAATTCGATACAAGGTGAAATTATCTCTCTTCTGATGTCGACAAGGACGGCGAAGTTCTGTCTTTGACGTTGTGCACCATTTTCGAGTATGTAATCCTTTCTCTCATATTTAGTGCCACTATCTCATCAAAAAGAATAAATAAACTACGGTCATAATTGATGTAGTAATTACAGCTATGGTTTCTAGTGTCCTTTCTATTCATCCATTAAAAATTTTGTTATTACATATAATTCTCAAAGAACACTTAATAAACAAAAATGATAGTTTTTTGCTATTTTTCTAGCATGAAAAAGGTATATTGATTTTGATTATCTTTATCTCTTATTCATCAGAGTTGGGGGGAATGGTAACTGCGCTGTACAGTACAACTGTTCTAAAATCATTCGATGTTGGAAAAATTACATTTACTTCAAGATATCAAAGCGGAATGATTGAAATACACCCAATACCAATGTCCTCTTCTTTTCCTTCATTTACAATAAAAAGAATAAAACCTAATAATGATAAAGGAAAGCAGCATAAAGCAATCTAAGAGCACTGAATTTTTCTCACCAAATAGTCTTCTTCACAATACACTTTCCCATGAACGTTATAAAAGGCTTTTCCTCTCAATGCTCGGCCTGAAATAAAATATATTACAAATAATGTATATTAAATTAAACTGATTTCACATCACATTAAAATATAATGAGAAAAATTCATTTATCATTAAAAAAAACTGTTTCAAAGGATGAACAAATATTCGTTGCTTTGCATTTTGCAAATATAATAAAATACAGTTCTTCAAAATACAGTAGTATCTCCCTGCAAAAGACAACTCCATTTATGTATTTACCTCTTATTAAGGATGACTGAAAAAGGTTTCAAAAATAAGATAGAGGAAGAGAAACAAATAAAAATAGAAGTATTTTTGTTAGTTATATTTTGAAGTTTTAAAGGTAAGTTTGTGCTCAGTGAAAGATAGCTTTGTGACTAGGGAACAAAAAAAAAAAAAAAGGAAAAGTTAGTCCCTCTCTTTTGAAAATTGATTTTCAGTAGGGAAATAGGGAACAATACACGGGGGAAAGCAATTTGTGATGCAATAAAAATGATATATTTCTCATTCAAATAATTTAAAATCCAGTAATTCTTACACGGTTCTCAGTAGGGAGAAGAAAACAGTGTTAGCAAGTAGTAACGCAATCCAAGACAGGGAACAATGGGAAGCATCCTTTGAAATTCCAGTTAGTGTCCTCAGTGAAAATATTACTGATGAAATTGAACTGGTCCAAATTGTGTCAAAATCAGTGGCAGCGCTCAAATGCAAGAATACTTATAAACCAATAAGAAACTTGCATCCTGAAGATACCAATGATGACGTAAAATCTTTTATTTTAACTATAGTTGATAATGTGATCTTTTAACAAAAATAGCTTGGAATTCAATGAGGAACACGAAGAACGTCAAACGAAAAGCGTGACATAAATCGATACAGATGCCTTAAAATACATCTCCTAGTTTTTAAAAAAAATGATTTACTGTTGGTGACAGTGAAGAACTTAAGAACATCAAGTGACTCTGGATTAAAATGTAATGCACAGACTTTCAAAACAACCCCATGTCACGGACTTTTTTAATAAATTTCTGTAAGTATTCTCTATTGCCCATTTCATGCATTTTTGTAAAAATTAAGCATTTTTAATTCAGAATTTTTATTTTTCGAAAACTTCAAATTCAAATAAATATCAAAGACCATGTTACCTATTTATATATCATTTATTTAAAGCTTGATAATACCTAAATTTATAACTAAACTACATTTTTTAGTATGTGTACCCTCTGAAGAGTTTTAGTTTAGTTTTTATTAACGTCGCTCTAGAAGCAACACGAGGGCTATTGGCGACGGACCTCGTAATTTTGAACCACGGTCAAGTGACGAGGACGACACCCGACTGCCCCCCCTCTCCTAACATCCACCCCACGCCAACAGGAGGACTTTGGGCTACGAACAGATTAAACGTGCATCAGCCCCGGCTATACGGCGGGTCTTTTGGCGGCCAAGGATCGAACCCGCCACTGAACGAAAACCGCCGGCCACGAGTCCACGACCTTGACCACTAGGCTACAGCGGCCCATGTACCCTCTGAAGAAGGGACACCTCTAATTTAAGGGACAAAATGTCTGGCCTGGAAGATGTACCTTATTGGGAGGTACTACTGTATGTCAATTCATTACTTTTTAACTTCTCAAAAGAATCAGAAAATACGAATTTCAATAAAATAAATTTTTAAGCAAAACATTCAGTGGGGGAAATTTTAGCCAGAAATTAAGAGCTTTTTAAAGATTTAATTACAAAAATATAGCAAAATGTGGATAAAAAACGAAAGAAAAAAGTATATCTAAGGATCACAATGTACATAGGTGAAACAAATTTTATTATTTTTATAAATTTAATATGAAATCTATTAGCTTATATCCTTCTGCCCAAGTGTATGAATAATTGACAAGCGACCATTGATACATAAATTATTTTAATTTGAATTTTTAAATATACATTATTTGTTAAGAGTTGATAAATACATGAAGGAAAAAAAAGTCAAGAAATTTTCACCAAAGCACTGTATAAATTGTGAACTAGAATCTTTATTATGTCTGTTATAATATGCTTACAATAGTTTAGATTAATAGATCCCACACAATAAACACACTAGTAGATGCATACTTTGTTTACTTGTCAAGGAGAACAGTAAAAGAAAGGTACGAATCAATTTGAGATTTTCATTAAGCTTAGCAAAACAGTTAAGGAAATCCAAGAAATAATGCTTAAAATAAGTAGAAAGTTCTTGAAGAGACAGTTAACAAATCACTTCAGCGACAGCATAGTATTTTTGAAAATAAATAATGCTTGGAACGCATCAATAAACACTGAAGACAAATGAAGAAACATCGAAAATTTACGAAATGAGCCTCGAAAAATAGAGAGAAACTATTTATAAAATTTATTGAAAGAGTATAGTTTCCGAAGAAAACGATTGTTTGTTCCACACCTTGATAAGGTGTATTGCCACATGTCATTTCTGTTTCGTCGGTTCTTGGTCAACTGTCACTCTTTGCAGAAATTTAATTCCTGTGGTAAAGTATTTATTTTGGTTATACGAAATAAGGAAAACCAAAGTTGAAAGTTTTAATTAATTTTAACCCCAAACGAGTGAGTGAATGTAAAGTTTATTGGCACAAGAGCCAGATATGGCTATGCTGCGCCAAACAAGATTAAACTGTGGTCTAGACGTGAAGTTGAAAAAAAGGTAAAAATGGTTGACAAGAAGGAGGGTCGAAAATAGAGAAGGATCGCTAGGGTATCCCGGGAGTGCGTCACCCGTGTTTACCAAAGACAGTAAACCCCATGGGAAAGAAAAAGATCACTAAGGTGCCTCGGGGTCATGATGCCCGTACTTACCTGAAGAAGGCAAGTCCCTGAGGTCCCCTGATATAATCCCCAGGGGCAGGGTGCCTGGCTATACCCCCAGACGCTGGGTACCCATTTTAGTCGCCTCTTACGACATGCATGAGCTACAGTGAGACTATTCTGTCATCCCCGGTCACCACACGGGTCTTAACCCCAAACGAAATCGCTTTACATACATAAATGTCAATTAAGAATTATACACATGTGTGAGGGGGTATCGTAAAATTTTAATTTATCTAAGAAATAACCGAGACATCTGGATAAAATTTATTCTGCATATTAACTTATCCTTATGTACATAATGTTGTAAATTACAACTGTTAATGTTGATTTTTTTGTTTTCAGGAATCCGTTACTTGAAATTACCCGCAGTTTCGTAAAATTTCTATCTCAAAAAAAAAAAAAAAAAAAACCTGAGATGGAAACTTAATTTTTATTTATTACTCTCTTAAGAGTTCTCTATATAATCCCCATCCAGAGTTACACATTTCTTCCAACGTTTTTTGACCTCTCGAAGGCCGTTATTGTAAAACTCAGCAGATTGAACTCTGTCGGGTGAAATGAGGATTCGAAAATGCAGACTTTTAAAAGCGAATTTTTCCTTTAAAAAAGTCCGCATTTCAAACTAATATACTCGAGATGAATGGTCAAGGCTATTTATTTGAAGTATACGCCATTCGATGCCACGACTTTCCCTTATCTTTCTGGCAAAAGTGGATTCCGCTACAATAAAAACTTTCATTTTTGAAGCAAACTATGAATCGACCCATTTTTCCACTTCTTCGAAATTACCAATTCATGCGCCATCGATGGGAACAAATGATAATGCGAAGGAGCAAAGTCTAGCGAATTAGCCGAGGGAGGAAACACATCCGAAAACAATTATTTTAAAGTTTCCTTGACAACTTTTGTGGTGTGGGCCGGCGCATTGCCATGTCACAAAATGAATTTTCCATGTATTTGGCTCTTTTTCGAATGTTTTGTGATCAATGAATGGTTCAAATTGATTATTCGTTGTAGATAAAGAGCAATATTAACCGTTTCACCAGGTTTGAGAAGTTCATAATAAACAACAACACTCTGTTGATCCTACCAAACACAGAGCATTGTCTTTTTTCCGAAGCGATTTGTTCTTGCAGTCGATGTTGATGTTTGGCCTGGATCAAGATATGATTTTCTTCGTTTCGGATTATCAAAATAAATCCATCAGCTGTTACGATTCGATACAAGAAACTCTTTCGTTGATGTCTTTTCAGCAGGATTTCCCTGGTGACTTTTCGACTTTCCAGTTGCCTTTCAGTCAAATCGTGTAGCACCCATTCTACTTCTTATAAATTTTTCCAATAGCGTGTAAAAGTTTGCTAACATATTTTTGAGTCACATTCAATACTTCCGACATTTTTGAGTGAATTTGAGTGAAGTCTTCGTCCAACAATGATTACAACACTGCATCTTCAAATTATTTTCAGTGTTTTCCCCTTAGCCTTGTCTTTCGCATCAAAATCATCAGTTTTGAATTGATTGAATCAACGTTCCCAAGAACCTTGAGATGGTGCCAGTACGTCGTAATCTTCTACAAGTATTCGATAAGCAGCCATTTTCTTCAAAATGAAATAATCAGTCAAAACCCTCCCGCAAATAGTCTTTGCTTGGTATAAAATTCGACAATTTCAAAGCAGAAAAAGATTATAAATTTATACTCTCACAATTTTCCATTTGTATCATTTTATAGGTTAGAAAAAGGAAAAACAAAATGATATATATATATATATATATATATATATAATTCCTGAAACCAAACAAATCAACACTAATGGCTGTAATTTACAACATTATGTATATAAAGATCAATTAATTCGCAGAATATATTTTATCAAAATATCTCAGTTATTTCATAGTATAATTAAAAATTTGGGATACACCCTCATACTTCAATAAGAAATTAGGCATCATCTTGATGAAATCAAAATATTTCTCTCACTCTCTCTTACACTGTATTAAATCTTCTTTATTTTTTCACGAGATTTTAAAGAATAACTACACCTGATATCCGGTTTCAAACCCTTTCTAATAATTCGAAAAACATTTGTTGGTGCAATATTTCAAACAGGGTTCTTAAACGCTTAATAAAGAAAAGGGACCAATAAACGAATGTTAATTTCATTCATATTTAGATACTACACTTGTGACATTGGGCTATTCGCGGTTTCTCTTCACTAACCTTGGGGACTTTCAAATGAGATTGATTGCTTTCGCTAAACAACCTTTGCCCAACCAAAAATGAAACGTGATGAAGAACATTAATATGTAAAGCAGTTAGGAATGAAGTGAAGCGGTTAAATTGAGAATTATATAAACTCCATCTGAAGGAGTAGAGTAGCTGAAGGAGGATCAGAGAGGCGTTGTAGTGAAAGGAGGTGAAGTCTAAGTGCTATATAAGAGGAAGGTGGAAGTATAGACTAGTATTGAGGCTCCGAGTATAGATTACTCGGATAAAGATTCGATATAGTATTCTCTGCAGTTGTTCCAGATTCGGAGTTGCAGTTGATAAAAGATATTGGTAAGAGGCTGTTAGATTATTATTGGCGGGTTGAATTAAAGTGATAGAAAACTTAACCTGGAGAGCATAATTATTGATGTCATAGTAAATATATACTAATAAATTGTGAAAGTTGTTTTGGTGGTTCTGTAATTATTTGTGTCGCAGTATTTAATATTTGAAATGAGTGATGGCACAAGATAACGCCCGGGTCGATCGGGTGTTACACACTAAAAAAAATTCTTTTCTTGGATGACATCCAAATTTTGAACACAAAATTTATGACGAAAATTCTTTTTTTTACTCTAAATTTTAAGAAAATAAATTACTATTAACTATAAATTTGCTTTTTATGAGCCAACTTATTTCAAATAAAAACAATTTCATGTACCGGCTTTTACTACCCTTCTGAAAAGACGCCTTTTTTAAGTACTCATACTCGTCTTTTTCACTCTTCACATTTTAATAAGCACTCAAAGAGCTGAATTTATTTTGATAATACAGAAAATTGGAAGGGAAAGTTGCTCAAAAAGTTCACGAAAAAAAAAATTAGAACAGCTAAATCTCCACAACTGGAAGAAAATTTATAAGAAAGTCTTAGAAGTGAGACAAAACGGATATATATATATATATATAATAATAATAATACTTCGTATGTTGTTGACTCATAATTTAAATTTTATTTAAGTGATAAAAAAGTCATTTTTTCTTTTGCATCTGATTTTCCTTATTTAAAAACAAGAATTTAAGATCAATATGAAATTTTCAACAAAGAGGAGAAGGGTATACAATCGCGCAAATGAAATAATAATATGTACTATTAGTTCTCACCATAAAATAAAGTGATTTAAAATTTTGACAAATAAACTTAAATAAAGTATTACCACAAGAACAGCAAATGAAGCAGTTGGTATGGTACAGATTACCCATTGCTTGACAAGCTTGTCCAGCACCTGATACCTTCTCTCCACAAATGTGACAAATGCCTATAAAAAGTTGAAAAATTAACAGATTGACATTTTTAGCTAACAGCGTTACAAATGAAATAAAAAGAACTTATTCGTTAAGTTATAAGGTTAGAAAATAAGAATCGAATAAGGTTAGAAAATTATAAATGAATAATTAAAAAGAAGAAAAATGCAGTAAATAAAACAAAACAAAAACAACGACAGAAATCCTAAAGTCATCTAGATAATAATTTATTAATTTGGATTAAATTAGTATAATATCTTTACCCTTTGAATAGAAAATCTACTTATATAAATCCGACATGTAATTTCAAACATCATGTAATGTTACCTCATTCTTAATCGTTTTATACTGGACAAAAAAGATTAATGAAAAGTGTTCAATGTGTTATAAGATATTTTTAAATTAATTATCATAAATAACATAAAACCTGCACAAAAGTTATTAAAAATAAAATAAATAATAAAGTAATACTAAATTATGTACGATATTTTTAGAGCATAAATTATATTTCAAGGTTTTTTTAAAGTCGTAATTGACGAGTTGAGCTCTCTAATAATTTGTCATATTCATTGGAATAAAAACTTGTATTATGCAAACCCAACTTTACTCTCAGATCGAATTCACTCAATCTTGTATTTCTCAGAATATTTCCTAAAAACTGTTCAAGTTACTTCTCATATATAATTTTTTTAATAAAAAACCTTTAAACTCAAATGCATATTTATTTAGATTAAAACTTTCTATTTTAAATATATGAATGCCATTTAATTTCATGAAACTCAACGAGGGTGGAAAGCATATGAGAAAAATTTAGGGACAATACAATTAGGGAAAATCAAATGTTTCATACAGAACCAGAAAATATTAATTGGGATATTTTATAACATGCTTTTTTTTTTTTTTTTTTTTTGTTATCGATTCTTATAAAGTTACAGTTAAAATGCTCAAGAGTTATTAAAAAAATGTTTAAGTTCTTTTTTAATTCAAAATAACTTCTTGGATTATTTTATATTTATAAAAATTTATATTAAAAAGAAAGATTTTTTCAAACGGTTACGAGATGTGGCTATTAAATAAAAAGACTGACACTGCTACAAAAGAAGTACGCATGAGCAAAGCAACCAACAATTGTTTAGTGTGAAGCCTTCTCTTTCGAATGCAGTGCCTCTCACTTCTGTAAACAAATCCGTACAGCCATAGCCTTCATTCGCATTAGAGTTATCTTTTTTTATTTCGCCGGAAAAATGATGAGTGAGCAACTAACTGTTGTGAAATTTCACATGAAACTTGGAAAAACCGCTACTGGAACTTATAATTTATTGAAAGAAGTGCATGGCAATGAATGCTTATAGCGTGCACGTGTCTTTGAGTGGTTTAAGCATTTTCTAAATGGCCGAGAAGATGTTAAACATGATTCACGCCCAGGTCACTCTTCTAGTCAAAAACAGATGACAATATCGAAAAAATTGGTAATCTGGTTTGATCTGACCGTCGGTTAAATTTTCGTGCAATTGCTAAGACGGTAGGAATTGACAAAGAATCCGTAAGGCAAATTTTACGTAACAATTTTAATATGCAAAAAGTGCGTGCCGAAATGGTGCCTAAAATTCTCATGTTTGGACAACAAGGAGCTCGTAAAAATGTTTATATTGTAATGACATTGAGTGCCATTGAAAAGGACCCATACCTATTGGAAAAGATAAAAACATGTGACGAATCGTGGTTTTTAACATAATCCTGAAACGAAACTCCAATCCGTGCACTGGAAGAGCATAATCTTCACCGAGAGCCAAAAAAGCTCGAATGAGCAAATCAAAATTCAAAGCAATGATTATCCGCCCCCCCCCCCTCGATATTCATGGGATTATGTACCTTCACTGGGTTCCTAAAGGTCAAACTGTTAATAAACATTACTATCTTCACATTCTTACTGAATTCCATAAAAGAATAAAGGGGAAATTATCCGACTTATGGACTTACAAGTCATCCCAAATTGTATGTCAAAATATTTCTAGCCAAGTACAGCACCCCAATGTGAAATCTGCATTAAAAGGAACATATTTGAGTCCGTAAAAAAAAGCTGCAAAAGAGAAAGCGGCACGCGTCCTAAAGGATATGTCGGAAGACATCCAGTATTGTTTTGACAATGGAAGATTCACATAGAGCATTGTAGGAATATAGGAGAGGTGTTTATTGACGGTGATGATAAGTAAATATGTATGACATCAAAATAAAATGTTTTACAGCGTCAGTTACGTTATTTAATAGCCACGTCTCATATTTACGAATCAAGGGACATCAATTGACTATTAATAATTTAAATCGAAACTTTTAATCAAAAGGATATCTCTTTCAATAAATTTTATCATTCAAAAAATCCCTTACATGTAAGTGAATTTATTACACCAAAAACTGAAATTGTGTCTGTTGAAGATGAATTCCTTCGCAATGCTTTAAACAAACATTTTTGAAAATCAAATAATGATTGAGATTCAATAAATATATATATCAAGCTTTTCAAAAGACTTGAATCAAAACTTAAATTTTTTATGGACAATACAATGACGCTAAAGACGCGAGTACCAAGAATTAGAAAACAGGAGAATTAAAAAGAAAAAACATAAAATGTCATGGAATTCGGAATAAAAAGTAATTCAGAATAAGGATACATAAAGAAGAAAGTAAGGATACATAAGATACATTTTGTTAATGAAAAAGTATATTTTGTGAACTGTTCAAATAACTACTGAGAAAAATCAATCCCATATGAGAGCAATTTTTGAACTCCAGAAAAGAATCTAGGAAACTCATTATATATTTAATCTTGGGGGGGAAAACGATTTAATTAAAATTACAAAAAGATCAATGATCTTATATAAAAGAATAAATAGCATAACTCTGGCATCAAATTAAGATTCATTCAGCATAATTGTGACAGTCACTTATTATGATCTAGTCCCTTATTGCAAGAGCAGCAATAAAAATCGAAGATAAAAATTTGCATTTAAACTCAAATTATCGTAAAGTCATTTTTTGAGTTAAATGGCAAGCTGCTATATGACTGAATTATTAAAAATTTTAAAATATTTATTATTTCCCCTCAAAATAGGCAAAAAGAATAAAATCAACAGTTATAAGGATATACAAAACAAAGGCTCGAATTAGGTACATGTTTTAAAAATTATATCATATATACTCAAATTAGTTAATTTGTTACAAGGAGAGGTATGTCATTAAAAATAATATTTTCTTTTCAAATTATATTTGCAGATTGTTTTGATCTTATGCTAAGTGTTGAAGAATGAAATAATAGAAGAGTTAAAATTAATTTCAAGTAAATAGTTCTAAAATTACAGTAATATCAAACTAGTTTGAAACTTATAACATTCAATTTATTTTAGACAGAAAAATTATGCAGTTTAATTAATTGGCAGAAATTCACTGCTGGGTATCTAAATTTACTTAATATTCGACTCTAATACAGAATTTGTAATTTTTACTATCATTAGAGCCTAAAAAAATATCCATACATCTGGACGTTTTTATAATACATATACTTTACATATTTTAATACATGATACACATACAATATTTTATCAATAGATTTAATTTTAATTTTCTTCGAGTTTAGAATATAATCACCTAAGAAATTCCGATTGGAAATTTTTAAAAAAATTTGATTTTTGATTTGTTCATATTTTTCATAATCAGAAGAAAATTCTGACAAAAATGTTCTACAAATCGGACAGATAAATTATAATAAAAAATAAAGCATTAATTACACATCATTACTCAGAAGAAAATATTCCGAGATAGACTATTAAAATAAAAGGGATAAATGTTGAAATGTATTCAATGTTAGAAGATATTAAAGATTTTAATACAATCTTCTTTAAAAGATGTGTAAGTACTTTCCCCACCCCTCGCAGTTGTCAAATTCGAGTCAAATAGAAAACAAGCAACTAAAATTTTTTTAAAAAAACTCAAGAAATAAGATACATTTAAGAGGGGAAAAAATAAATCGGAGATTTAAAGGCCATAAAAATCAATTTCAAAAATAAACACAATAATCTCTTAAAATTGATACAATCCTGTCCTGTGAAAATTATATTCATTACACTGATGCATTGAAACGTGATTAACAAACTAAAATTTTAATTTTTGCACCAATGTCATATTTAATTACATCAACAAAAATTTAATTTTACATTTCAGCATCAAAATTAATAATTAAAGAAACCATAATAGAGAAAATAGATGGAAGAGAACAAAAAATCGGAGTAATATTCTACAAAAACTGGCACGATTGCATAATGTAGTCACCAAAACAATATACATCTTCAACTAAATCTTTCAAAAGAGAGAGTAAACAATAGTGTTAAACTTAATGTTAAGTTCTGACGCAATCAACATAAAAATAAAATTGTGCTAACCCTGTAAGAAATTTAGCTCATCAAGTAACATTGCGCATCACTCTTCTAAGTCTCATCTTTCTTTTTTTTTATTGTTGTTGTTGTTGCTTGGAATAGTTAAGAATTACTAGACAGTGAGTAACATCAGTTAAGTCAGAGACTTAAAAAAAAAAAAAAACATTTATGAAGAGTAAAAATGTATCGAATTCAATTCTTTGAATCCAAGAAGAGACAACAATATCGTTAACCGAACAATAATTATGTGTCGAATAAATGTATAAACACCCCTGAGACTGGACAGAAAAGACAATAATTATAAATTTTATTTTCTAAACAAACCTGGTCATCAAATAGCACAATTATGGTTAGGCCATAATATTAGAATTTTTAAAACAATTTTAAGAAATAAAGTTGCTTTAAATTATCTTTCAATTCGTATATTTCAAATGGACTGAAATGAATTGAAAAATCAAAGCTGGTGACACAAAACGCGGGAATATAATTTGTATTACAATGAAAAATTTAAAAACAAGTATTTTTTTAACAGATTCTCTATCCCAAAATGAATTTAAAACTATCCTAAGTTTTCCAATATTTTTGTTCGAAATTAATAATGAAACAAAAATAAATGGTCATTACCATAGAATCATACTTTAAGATCAGTTGAATCAGGAAAAAATTGTCTTGGAAATAGAAACACTTGTCATTGCATTTCAATAGAGCACTAATTTATTACCTCTTTTGAAAAATGAGTTATTTCAAAAAATAATAATAATAGAAGGAAATACAAAATATTAATAGAACTTTTGAAAACTAGTAGAAAATACCACCACAAAATTTTTATCCTCAGTAATCAGAGATCACAGAAGAAATGATTATAAAACACTCTAGGAATTTTAAATGCAGTAACATCCCAAAAGGGTTGTGCCTACAATTAAATCGGCATAAAATATTAACTGTAAATTTAAAAACAAAAGGTTTCAGATATATCTTCGGTCAAATAATTTATTTATATTTAAGGACATCAAGAGACATCCAATACAATTTTTACAACACTCTACAAAAGACTAACCAGGATAATGAAGATTTCATTAATATTACACAAAAATTGCTCCAATATTTTTTTAAAAAAAAAATTAAATCACAGAAAGCATTATCTTTACATATTCTTAAAGGATCACAGTATGTAAATTTTCTTACAGTATCTCAGATATTTAATTTTAATTCAAAATATTAAAGAAAACATTATTTCTGATTTAGCAGTTTTTTTAAAAAAATATTTTTAAGCCAAATCAATCACGAATTAATGTAATGATCGCTTTCATAACAATCATTAGTGTTTTTATTCGACATAAAGCACTGTTTTTTCTCTGTAGTATTTAATTTATTTCTGATACTCCCCCCATCAAATATATTGAGTACATAGTTAAACAATTAACTTTTTTAATGAGTCATTATTGTTATTTTCCTTTAACTCGCAAATTTTAAATAATTTTAACATATGTAGTACACCTATATGAAATACTATTCACATAATTTCAATATTTCTAAAATAAAAATCATCGTAATGAAATGTTTGCCTCTTCAGTATGAAACTTAATTATCACAACTCTTCAATTAGATTTTTAGAGTTATGATAATATTGCCTTTTAGATCATTCTTATATTTTCCTCTCTACCACAAATATAAAATGCTAAACATTATATTTAAATTATCTTCTAGCAAAAATGAAACTTTCGAAATTGTTAGCGAAACGCAAGCTTTGTATTTATTGACAAGCTTTGTAATTATCGATACTTAACTACAACGATTTTGACACAAGCATAAAATTCTATTTCACCGCTTTACTTTCAAATTTAAAAATAATAATAATAATAACAAAATAACCCTTCCCCTTATAAAAATACTTCAAACAATTCATAAAGCTAAAAATAAACTTTACTTTAAAACCCGAAATATATTATTAATGAGCACTATGATGCTTAAATCATTAACTTACTATGAATTATTTGTTATGTTTGAATTTTAAGTTGTTCGGTTTTTATGCACTCAGGCGACCAAATTCATGCAAAAAAGGTCAATCTCAACAAAATTTAACTTTTCGAGCATTTCATTTTCAATCCATGTTTCAAAATAAATGCATACATATTTTAATTTCTTAAAGTTTGGACCAAAAACATGCCCATCAATGGAAGACAAAATAATGGAAGGAAATATTTCTATAACACTTACTTTCCATTCTCATTGTCATGAGTTTTAATTGAGACTCGATCTCTAGATCGGAATAAGTTCATTCACATTAATTGCATGGGAAAGTACCGTCACTGTAGAGGAAATTATGAAGCTTGTTGCCCCCTATTTTCACCACTATGTTTATGAATGTTCTATGATGATACCACACAATTAAAGAAGTAACTCACTTAAAACACAAAACAAAAGGAGATACTTTGTACTAACTATGCTGGAAACACCAAACTTTGTAGTTTAACTAATTGCTTTCTATAAGCAGTTAAAACCGACAGAGAATGCCCGTGAACTTCCCTAAAAGCATTAGGAATTGAGAACTATTTTTAGGGCACAGCAGAGGAGAAACGCGACTGTTTCACAGAAGGATGTCTTCTTCCAGCGTCTTCGCTTCCTCTAGTGCTAAATAAGAAAAACTCGCTAAGAATTTCATGAAAAGATGAACTGCCGGCAAGAGGAACGGAATTACAAAGATACTGCAGAAAGATTTTAGGCAATGTCGTTGAAATAAAGTAGTCCCAATTGTATTTCACTGATGTGTAAATGTTATGGTAATGAGAGCAAGACAGAGTGAGCAATAAAGAAAATTTTTCACTTTCCATAAAATTACACTGCAATAAATCAATTTATTTTCTTCACATTTACTGGACTTCTAGGCAAATAGTTATTAACTAAATAATATATATATATATATATATATATATAGTATTCCTAATTAATCTGAACAAATTTTTTATCAAAATATACTTTTTGAAATCTTGAGACGCGTCATCAAATAAAATTAGTAATAAAAGATAACGTACAGAGGCAGCAAGTAAAATCTTCAAACTGCGTACTCTAATTATTTACCGTTTTATCCAAATTAATTTAAATCAAACAGAGAAAAGCATAGTAAAACTATCGAAACAAAAGTACTTTTTACCACAAGAAAATTTATATTACAGGGGGGGGGGAGTAATATATATCCCTTTTAAAACAATATTTGAAAAGCATAAAATATGGAAAACAATAAGCACCAATGATGAATATATTTCATTTGTATTTTAAACGCTGCAATTTCAACTAAAATTAAAAGAGTGAATAGTTCGAAATAAATTAGCCTGAGATTTATCACAAAATTTTTTTTACTTGTTATCAAAATAAATATTTTCGCGAACTTCGGTATAAACTATGAATACACAATTTAAAACATTTGCTGATAATTAATCATTGAGAATATTTGTATTAAAACAATTTATTTGGCATACCTACAAATATACAATTTTATAACATAATAAAGACTTCAGGCGACGCATAATTTTCGATTCCGCGGAGGGGGAGAGAGATGACTAAGGTTGCCGGCGACTGTTTCGGACCTTGATCCTTTGGGTCCGAAGAAAAGTTGACCAGTAACTTTTCATTGCACCTTTATCAACCAGACAAAAAGAGACGTCTCTCTCGGGCTAGTTGTTAAGGGGTTTTAACTTCTGGCGTTGTTGTTGAAGAGAGCCACTACAGACAGTCAAATGCACATACTAAGCTTGGGGGGGGGGGTTAAATCTCGTAGTAATATTTAAATTGCTGGACGCAGATTTTTCTTTAACGCTTTGAAGAATCGTTGGATTTTTATTTTTATTCTATGATTGATTTTTTGTAGCTGTATCTCTAATTTTTTTTTTTTTTTATTTTTTGTTAAAATTTCTCCTACTTCTAAATTCAGTAACAAAGCCCTACACATTGAGAGGCTCAATTTTATATAACTGGCTTCTATACTCTGAGAAGTCCATAAATTGATTATAAGGATCTCAGCATAAAAGAATTCTTTTTTCAGCCAGAGATTTTTAATTTCAATGTAATGGAAAACTTTATACGTAATACTTAGATTTTAATTTAATATTATTTAAATGTTGATAAGAAAGAGAAAAACGCCACTCAAACTTCAATCTGAAAGTGCAGAAAAATTAATTAAACTGAAAATACTTGGGAGTTTTAATATTTTTAGTAAAATCTGTAGCATTTTCAATGTCAAGATTTGCTTATATATGAACTATAACATAACTTATAAGTGTTGCTTCAGAATTTATAAAATTAGGAATGTCTTATTTTTTTATTGAAATTATAGACCTTTTAAAAGTATTAGAAAAGATCAGAAATTAATTAACAAATATGAACATGATTAAATTTATCAATAAAATGTAAAAATGAACTGCATGGAATTTAATATTTAACCAGAAGCTTTAAAATTTTACTTAACTACACTGTCAAAATAATAACTACAGTTAAAAAATATCATTTTTCCTCTCATTAACTTATCATCGTGAATGACATACGAAAAGTCAACTTAAATTTTTACTGATATTTCAAATATATAAACATTTTTAAGTTTAAACGGTCATTAAAAAGAACAGCAACTATCACAGAACTTCGTATGCAATTTAGTTGCTATGTTTAGTAACACTGAACATAACTGTTAAGTTATTAAGTTAAAGAACGGAAATTAAACTAATTTTCTTTACAAAACCTGACATCATAAGAGAATTATATATATATATATATATATATATATATATATATATATATATATATTTGCCAGAAAGGATTTAAAAACATGCCACTTAAAAATTTAACAATTTCCAAAACATAAATAATCACACGTAAAAATTAATACATTATGGCTATAAAGAGACAAGAAAATACAAGGGGGAAATGACAAAAATATTCCTAATCCCTCGAATATTGTCATAACTAGATGATACATTAGTAATGTTTCATTTTTACAAATCTACGCCCTCGAATTTAATAACCCCCTAGGGCAAATTACCTTTTTCTACGTTTTATATCATAGTTGAACTTTGAAGTGAATAATGTAAAAATGCGATGAGAATAATTCAATTACTAGGCTTCTTTTATTTCATTTTTAAAAATTGTAATATGTACCAAAAGGAAAATAGGTAAATTGTGAGTTAGATAAACAGTTAGGTTAAACCACTGAATGGTTAGTTTATAGTCTATTTTGATTCAAGTAACTGTATTTCTTATATAATAATTATATAGCTGATTATGTATAATTATATAGCTGATTTTTAATTTACTGTTTCTGTTTCAAATTGAAGTAATAAATAAAACAATAAATTAAGAATATTCTTAAAATCATAAAAGAAAGAAAAAACAAAGTAATTTAATTGAACCATTTTTCTTCAAATTATGCAAATATTTGATAACTGATATTTGAAGCATATTAATTCCTGGATAGAAAATTTTGTATTCATAACGAAAATAAGTGCAAAATTTGAGAAAAACTAAATTTATGCTTAAATGTTGAAAATTAATTAGTTTTTCTTATTTCAATATTTGATGAACCAAAATAAAGAAATTCATCTTGTCACCATTCCAGCTAATACAACCAACTACTTAGTATAACTCAAACATTTCTTGAATGATTTCAAGCAGTGCAACTACTGATGCTATACACATTGCTTTAAGGCTTGAAATCCACACATATGTTGAATTAAAAAGCAAACATAAGGAATCTCATATAGTACCTATTTGAATTGATAAGATCTGATATTCATCCTTTGAAGAAAAAGGAAAGAGGTATAATGGAACTTCTAACTTTTTGTTTAAAAAATGAATGATGTACATGATTTGAGATTTGCATAAAGTTAAATAAGTATTAAATTAAATGTAAAAAATAACTTTTTTAAAAACATCAAAAGAAATAAAATCAGAAGTGCAAAAAAAAGGGAATGGTGAAATTTTATTTCCAGTTACAATATGGTGAAATCAAAATAATATTTTCAATAAAAATATTTAATGATAATGAAAAAATTACAATCCAAAATAAAATGGTAATTGCACTTTTTCTTTCTTTTCAATAGCACTTTTTTTATTACACCAACACAACAAATTGATAAATTTAATAACCAATTAACCCAGAAAAAAAAAAGCTGCATAGTTGCAAGGAATATCAGTAGCAGCCATGTTAAATATTAGCTGATCCAGCAAAATATTAATATGTCTTTAAAAAAATTGCCTATCATATTTAAAATTATAATAAAATTCTTTATCAATGAATTCATGATAAAGTAAATGAACCATGCTTTGCTAGGATTATTTGTATTGTCTCTAGGGTAAATGAAATCTTTGATATTATACAAAATTAGAAAATACAATATGAATAGTCAAAAAAATCATAGAAATTATTTGAAAATACTTAAGTCACTTTCCATTTAGGATATTTAAATAGATCAAAATGAATAATAAATATTAATAGACAAGAATTTTTAATTAGATTAGATTAGATGCCAGTCTACATTATGCGATATAAGAATTTTTGAACACTAAGTATTACTTTCGATATAACAACAAAAATGTTTCCATGGAAAGTTAAAAATGATTTTTCTTGTAACTGAACTTAGGTAAACAAATTTTAGTACAACATAGACTGCTTTAATATTTAATTAATTTTTCTTTTTCTCTCTTGATATTTTAATTATTTTTATTTTTAATCAAAACTTAATTTAAATTGTAAAATTGAATTGAATCTTCAATTGAAAACAAAAATATTGAGTTTAAACAGAACAATGTAAATTCATTTCAAAAATTTCCCTTTTAAATGAAATTCACAAATAATTTCCTCTTAAAAATATTAATTGTACTATATCCTGGATTTCAAAATTTTTGGGAGAAAAAAAGCTCAAGAAAGATTTTTAATGAAGCACATACACATAATACTTCAAGACAAAAAATTTCTAAATTAGATATTAAATAATCACATAATACTTTTTTAACTTTTAAAGGAACATTTCAATTTTAAAACATTAAGATATAGTACAAATTGCTTGTAGTCTTATTTTTTAAAAAATTCAGATAAGCAGTTGATAGTATTTACTTATTATAATTTATAAAATAATTTAAAACCTGAAATAACAAGATAATTCAAAACTAAAAGTAACATAATACTAAAAATGAGTTTGATATCATTTTAGGCATGATGTTCGAAGTCATAATTTTTCTTTTCCACTAATGAGGCATTCCATTAAGTCCTGACAGAAATGTTTCTCACAATATCTGATTATGATATATAATTTTTTTAAAAAAGGTACTACAAAACCACTTCACAGAAAACAAGAACACATGAATATCCTTAACAGTCACAGACATCATAATTACACAGATATAAGCAGCTGAATTTAAAGCTCTTCACCAACATCAATGCTAATTTGACTAAACTTAATATTTTAAACATTTAATATTTAAGGGATAGAATGATTGTTCTAACAATAAATAAATTTATCATTCCAATAATTATCATGATGGAAAAAATTCACTTAGTTCAATTAATATTTTATAAGAAAAAACAAAGAGAATATTCTATGAAGTTCATTAGTTACGTATAAAATTCATACATCATATAGAATATAAGACCATAATGTGGAATAACAGATTTAAAATACATTATGAATTCTAATTCCTCATGCTGGCAGAAAGATGAAATACGAAAATAAGGCACTACCTCAGGCACTGACTCTTTCATAAGATTACCTTTGAATTAAAGCAAAATAGAGCTGAACCTTTGAATTAAAGCAACATAGAGTTGATGAAACAAATTACAGAAAAATCTGAGGCAAAAATTATACAATATGACGATATAATCTAAGTTTTATAAGAAAAAATATTGAAACATATTAAATGAATCTTAATTACATTTTGTTTTATTCTGCCAAGGAATTATACATCAAATTAGGATTTAAAAAATTGCAGATTAAACTGTAACTGATTGTAATTACAAAATAAAAGTTTATTTCTTTGTTTAGCTATTTAGGCATATCTCTGGAAAATGCATATAAATACTAACTGTAGCAACTGATGAAAATTTGGGTACTGAGCACAGTTATGAAATGTTACGACTTGACGAATAAAGTGTCCAAATTATTTATTACTGAAAGAGCAGCTATAAAATTTTGTTTAAAAATCTATTTTAGCCCATACCTTAGCAAACAGGAAACAAAAATGGCACCCAATAATGCCAAAAGTGCGTTTTCAAAAGCTTAATCAGAAAAGAATGGATATCTAATAAGGTTGAATTATTACAAGAGTTGCCAATAATAGCACATTTATCATGCTTGTAAAGCCTTTTTATTTTTCATCACCAAGATGTGGACTAAAATATGATCCAACCAAAACTTTTTTTAAAAAAATACAATATTCTAGCATTGGTAAAAACAACATTTTTTTTAACCTGTGTTGAGAAAGTTTAGCATAGAAAGCAAAAATCTTTACCTATTGAAAAAAATGCATACAATAACACATCTACGCAGAAAAGTGAAAAGAATGTTTTTAAAAGTATGAAGGTATTTTATTATCATAAGGCTAAACTTTAAAAAATTCTATTTTTAACTCTCCAAGGAAAAGTTAAAATAATAATACATGCTAGAGAAAAGTTAAAATAATAATACATGCTAGAGAAAAGTTAAAATAATAATACATGCTTTATGTCATTTAAATATTAGAGATTGGGAAAAATTTAAATACAAAGATATACAGTTTAACAGTTATAGCACTGTTTACGTAAAAAATTCATTTTCATTATGTTTTTTAGTCTACATTTTTAAATGAGAGAGAAAAAAAAAGAAATGCATAATATTATTACAAGATTATCCTGCAAAGCATTATGTTAGATAAGCAAGATGTACTTTTCTTTCCATGAGGAAATTTGTACTTAATATCTCTGTCCATGAGGAAATTTGTACTTAATTTTGGAAAGGAAATCCATGAGGAAATTTGTACTTTGTATGTACACCAATGAAAAGTACAAAATAGATATTAGAATAAATAAGAAAATTGGTCATGCATAAATATGAAGTTGTTTAATAATTTGTCTTTCTATGAGAAGAAACTAGCAAAGTATAAGAAATCATATATATTTAAAAAAAAACAAAAATTTCCTTTTCTAATCTTTTCTTTCAAATATTTATAACATGATTTATTCCTTTTATGAGACTGAAATTAATAATCTCAAGAAAGGTACTTGTATGTCCATGTCACTGACTACAGTAGATATATATAGACTTCTACTGATGTAAAAATTTGTTAAAAATTTAACAAGTACACAAAAATCAATTGCACTAAAAGTTATAAAACTAATTTAATTATGAGATAAAAGTTAAATAAATTTGGGAAAATAAAAGAAACAAAGAATATGATTACATTTCTATAAGTTCATTTCTTTTTTAAAAAAAATTAAAACCTACCAAAATAATCACTATCTGAAGGATTGTTTTCCATTTCATCTTCAATTTCTCTCATGAGGGCTTCAATCTTTTTCTCTGCTTCTGTTGGCTCTTTTCCTCTAGGAGGAGTAATATTGTAAGGAAGCAAAGTTTTTGAATTTAAAGTATTAGGTTTAAAGTCGTCTTTGTAATAATTGGTAGGTGTATTATTAGAACTAACATCAGAAGCCGCAGTATTTTGAATAGCTGATCCATCATCATCATCAGATTCTTCACTGTCATCTGATCCAATAGCAGAAAACGAGACTTTTTTCTTCTCTTTTTTCACAGAGAGACAGGTCATTTTTTCTGATAACTCATCAATATTACCTTGTCTAACAACACCCTCAGATCTATCATCTTTGGAAACAGCAGTACTATAACCACTAACAGGTGTACTATCTGAAACATGGAATCCAACAAAGTGTTGGCCAGAAGATATAGTTGAATGTGGTATTGAAGATTTATTAATTATAGAGTTATCTGGAATGCTTGTTTTAGCTGTTTGATTAAAGGATGGCTGACTATCATTCTTTACTTCTTGAATATTAGCATATATGGGACTATTTACAACAGTACATGAAGCAGGCATAAGAATAGAATTGTAATCAAAATTATGGACTGCAGGTATTTTCGTGTTTTGAAATGCAGGTTTTGAACTTGACAAAGTAGCAGAAGTCTTGTTTTGGCCATCTGAAGTCTGCAGATCTCTAACATTTTCATAAACAGGATTAGAATTGTCGGAATCAACAGCAATTTCTGAGCAAGCTGAATTTGAATGCATATGTTGAAACCCTGCAGAATGTGGTACAGAAGTAAGTTTACTATTTTTAGTTGCAAAAGTTGCATTGCAGAGAGTTTGCTCAAATTTGGAATAGGAAGCAGTATGGCCACCAGTCATCTTGACAGCTGCCAAGTCATTTTGTGGAGAAAGAACACAAGAACTTGTTCCTTGAGAAACGTCCCACGGAAAATTGATGTTGGAATGAACAAACTTATTGGATTCTCCACAACAGTAAGCAAAGCTATTTCCAGGAACTGAGCTACTCGATTTTGAATTTATTCGACCATACGTAGAAGTTAAACTGGCTTCATCTGCGGCTGACGAAGAAGAGGCAATCTGAGCATTAAATTTTGGAGGTATATTTGAATATATATTTCGAACATCTTGACGTAAATCAGAATTTTCAGCCATATTACCTTTACACGAAACAGGTGTTACCGAAGTAAATAAGAAGTTACCTCTTAATGGCACAGTTCCATGCGTCACCAATTTCTTTTTAACTTGAAGAACTTTATATCTTCATTTTATAGAATACTATTTAATGTATCCAAAACTTTCATTCTCCATTTACAATTCAAACCAAATCGTTATGTATACCGCTGGTAAATGACAGCATGATCCCTGATATTTTCCCAAAACTAAAACCACGCCGTTTATAAAAACATTTAAAGCATTGGTTAATACTATATCGTGCTGCCATCTATTGCATAACATTAACAATGATGTAAATTTTTAAAGAGAAATGTGTGATAATTTTTGCAAGAGTGGTAAAATATATTCACAGTTTTTTACAAATGTTACACTTAAGCAGGGACGTCTTAAGACTTATTGAGGCCCTGGGCCCTAATGAAAAAATAGGCCCCACCAGCGACCCTTTTATCTTAATTTGATGTATATACACGAACAGTTCAATGAAAGCCATCCTTAGTAAAATGAGGCTTTATGTGAGTAATCGTTTTCTACATTTTAAATTTACAAAATCATTAATTATGTCTTCAAAATCAATTGTTAATAATATGTCATTTTCAATACTCATCAAGCTTAAATTATTCAAACGTGATTGAGTCATACGATTCCTCAATTCATTTTTGACCAGTTTGAGTTTTGAAAAGGAACGCTCACCACTCGCGTTAGTTATCATCATTGATAAGAAAATTCTCATTATTATTTCAATATTAGGAAACACTGTGAATAGTCTTTCATTATACATGTATGAATAGAGTGTGTTGATCCCAATTCCTGTCTCCCCATCCAACAACTGTTCTTCATCTTCATCTGCATTTGTAGAATTATATTTTTTTATTAATCTTTCTTTTTTCCATTTCTTCTTTTTGCGTTTTCTTCAGCTTTTCGCCATCAATGATCATACATGACTTGAAATGTTGACATTCCAAGTTCAGTTCCTCTCCATTAATGTCTTTATCGTAAAATTTTGAAATTTTCTCGCATGCTATTTTAATTTCTGTCTCATCCAAATTAGAAATATTTTCAAAAAATCCAAACATTTCAAAAAGCTCCTCATATTTTTTACTGCGTGTTAGTATATTGCAAATTAGAGAATCGATCATTGGTAAAAAGGTTTCTATTTTAAATTTCTGGCTGTGCCTGTTTTCAAACGTTGTGTCGGTGTCTCTATTTCCTTCAAAGAAAGTTACCCTAACACTGCGTTGTCTTACACGCTTGTGAACACTTTGATATTCCTTTATAAAGGATACTTTCTTGGCTTTTGATTCATAATAGTCAAAAGAATCTCTTTTGGTTTTTATGTATGTCATTAATGATTTTAATAATTTTACACCTTTTGACAAATCCATATTTTCACTCTGGAGAAATATATTTATTTTGTCAATACGTATCAAAATATCATTCCAAAGGATAATTAAAAAAGCAGTTTCTAACTCATTCATCTTAATTTTTATTTTTTTAGCAGAAAGTCGAGTATCCGCTGCCTGTAATTCATCATTAATTAAGCAATCAAGACTCATGACAATTTCTGAATATCCGGAGTTTAAGGCTTTAATTGCATCTGCGCGTGCTGACCAACGTGTTTTTGATAGGTTTTTCAGTACATTTTTATTTCTATCACAGTTCAAATTTAATGTTAGTATATTCCAACGATGAGTTGATGATGAGAAAAAATTATAAAGATTTTGGACAAAATCAAAGTAAATTGTCACATTAGAGTTACATTCTACTGCTTGAACGCCAATTAAATTCAAAGAATGTCCTGCACATGGTACGTATATAGCGTATTTATTTTTTTCTTGAAGTCGGGCTTGCAATCCTGAATATTTCCCTGACATATTCGAGGCATTGTCGTATGACTGACCTCTACAATCACTGAAGGAAATGTTGTTATTTTCCAAAAAGGAAACCATAACATCCGTCAGATACTCTGCAGTATGTCCATTTATATTTATAAATTGCAAAAATCTCTCAATGGGTGCACCATTTTGAACATACCGTAAAATAAAAGTTAGTTGATCAGCATGAGTCACATCTGGGGTAGAATCAACGGAAATAGAATAATATTTAGCTTTCTGAATTTCAGTGATGATAGTTTCTAAGACTTTTGACGCCATGACTTCAATGAATTCATCACAAATTGTAGCAGATAAATAAGACGGATTACCTTTTCCAGAATTGCCGTACTTTTTAATATGTTCATTTAAAAATGGATCAAATTTACTTAGAAG
>BMAW01008231.1:167097-199318 GCA_019974015.1 Nephila pilipes | reverse complement strand
CCTGTATCCTTACGCATAAAGAAGGATTTGCATGTTTCCTTTTTCCTCTTTTCTCAAATGTGCAATGCTGATTTTCTAATTACTTGTAAGTAAAAGAATTTAAAATTTTCAAAGTATATGCATTTGAAACAGCATAGGTTCCTTGATTTTTTTTTTAATCCAATGATTGAAAACTTTTTTACGATCGTTTTAGTGCTCGGGATGTGAATGTTCAGAGGTCTTTAATAAATATTTAAAAATACTTGAAAATTTTTTTTAAAAAATCAAAATCTAAAGAAACATTTATATTATTTTTCGCTATTTCAAATGCATTTTATTCCATGCAATTAAAAGCAATACTCCAGATCTAAATATAACCGCACTAAATTCTATAGGATTATCATTACGCACGGGATTTCTTGGTGTCGTGTCGACGGGAGCCTTAAAGGTTTTATCTCTATACTAACTGGAGTACCCCTTTTCCTCATGAGTGATATTTTAAAATAAAATGATCAGTTATTAAAAAATAAATGATAAATAAAATTTAAATTAAAAGACTTGTTATAGTTCAGAATCAACTTTCAAACAGGTACAAGATGATAAACAGAAAAATTATGAATAATTTAGAAAATGATTGCTCCCCTTTTATTAATATCCTAAAAATAACTAAGAAATTTTTTTAAAATGACACACATATTCGGGCACAAGTTATACGAAAAAAAATTATTATTTTGCTACTAAGAATAAATAAATAAATACACTGTTTTTAAAATCAGCATGACATATCTCAAGTAATATGCACATAACAATGTGTAGCATTTCGCTTTTTTTTTGTTCCGTTCAAGGAAAAACACTCGCTTATTAGTTTGTAAATCAAGATGTATAAAAAAAATGAAAGCAATTTGTAACTCTCATTTTCGTAATAATTCTGAAAGTGATAAGATTTATTTTCTTAAAATAATTTATTTTTTCTTTTTCGTGAATAGAAAGAACAAAGCTTCAATTAAGTGATTGCTTCTTGTATTCAATTTTCCTATTTTTATCTTATGATTATTTCATTATTATTAATGTACAAAACATATTTCAAATCATCATTATAATGCAGTTATAGATATGTACTATATACTAATATAAATCAATATTAGTTTTATCGCATACAGTTAATTATTAGATTTCCTTAAATATTAATTTTTTTTTAAACTGCGAATGTAGAATCATATCTAAGAAAATATTGAATTCTGAATATCTAAGAAAATATATAATAATAAATACAGCATGCCATTTCCATTTTAAGGGAAATGGCATGCTGATAAAAAATCTGTAAAATGATTATAGGTTTCTATATTGTATTGTCTTACATAATATTTGGAATCTCTTAAAAATTCTCAGAAAAATATATTTTTGTAACTATAAGAAATATATATAACCTTGTTATTATGTTTATCAAACGAAACAAAGAATTATAATAAAAAGGAAATCATAGATTCCAAAAATTAAAGAACATTATTACATAAATTATTAATTAGGAGAACTGAATTCATGTAAGTAATTTTCATTAAAAGCATTTTATACTAATATGTGATAAAGTATCAGTAAGTAATAAAATATTAATAAATGATAAAGTATAAATACATTATAAGTTTTAAAGTATAAGAGTTAAAATTAAAGTATATATAATAAATTTGAATTTTCTGCAGGAAAATCCGATTAAACATACACACGCAAATAGAAAAATTCTAGTGAGGAGTCTAATGCACTAAAAATCTTTTATTTTGTATTGTGTTGGACGAGAATTTCTCCATTTTTGATGTATAATCTTATAACAAGTAATTATTGTACAGGCGTTTATTTATCTAATAATCAAATCGTTCTCTAGGATTCCTGTTATATGATTGTTTTTCTACATTTATATTACATTACCACAATTTGTAGTAATGTAATATATTCGTTTTATAGATGTCTTTTTTTTTATTTAGGATTCAATAATAATAGAAAAGGACAGTAATTTGAATTTTTAAACGAGTAAAATAACACTTTCCATATTTAGAAGAAATTAAAAAAATATTTCTCTGAATTACAATACACATCGAAAATTCTTCGGAAGATCATAATGCATTCAAAACGGAGGAAAGCGCACTTATATGCATATTAAACAATATAAAAATATTCTAAAGAGTCCATTGAAATATTTATATATGTTTTTATAAACCATTAAGAGATTATTTCATGTTGTTCACATGGGAGAGAGAGAAAATTTACAAAAAAAAGAGCAGAATTTTTCTAAGACTAGATATTATATTTATAACTCTCTCTGTAAAAAAAGCAAATACAATTACATATTATTTTACTTTTCTTAATGCCATATAAAAATTTGTAAATTATCTTAAATCTCAAAGAAATACAATTCAAAAATGAAAACATAATTACCTTTTGCTGTTGCAAAGAAATTAAATTTAAAGGAAAGAATTGATGATTCAAGCCACTGTTTCAGCAATTCTACACCTCAGGCTGATTCAGACCAAACCGTAGGCTACTTGTTTCTTCGAAAAAGTGTGATTTTCTTCAGGGTCATTTCAACCCTCTTTTTTTTACAACGTTTTTCTGAATTTCACTTGGTGTGTGTGTGTGTGTGTCATCAAATTTTCGATCGTTAATTTAACAAACTTCCCATCAAGCTAGAGCTTTGAAATTTCGGGAATCGTTCGTACTCGCCTAACAATGCAATATTTAGACGTTTGCGACAAGTTTTAACTAATATTTCAATAATTTTAATAAGTCAAAATATTCTTTCCTCTAGGCGCTTTTAGAATTGAGGAAAAAATTTCTTTCCCCCTCTGGGAACACCGGGCACTCCCCACACTACATGAGGCCTCGTAAAACTATTGTACTCACAAAGGGGAGATACTATCTCCCCTCTACTATCTCCGAGATAGTAAGGGTTGCTGACTTTTAGTCAATAATCATTCGCAAGAAAGAAAGTTTCCAATATTTGGCACCATGTCTTATCACAATAATATTTTCTGAATTCTGGTTCCCATTTTTTTTTTTTTTTTTAATAGAATGGCTTATAAACTTTCAAATGCATGTTTTGATTTTATGAGTATTATGAATTTTTTAATACGCTCACAAATGTCTCTTTTTTAAGTAAATTTTAAAGTTAAAAATAACCAACAGTTTTAACTAATATTTCAATAATTTTCTAAACTTTGCCACCATATAAAAACGTTGTTTTTAAAAACGTTGGTTTTTATATCGAATTATTTATCCCTGACGCCTGTCATAAAATAGGGAATGTGTTTGTGTCACTTGTGCTGGGGGTTTAAGTGTATCTCTTGTCCATTCATGAATGATCTTTAAGTGTATCTCTTGCCATTCATGAATGATCCTTAACTCATGAGTGCAAATAAATGAAAGGTCGTTGGAAGGAGTGTCTGTGACTGTCCATTCCCCAGCAGCACTTTTATCAATATAATTTGGATATCTCTCTCTTTAGAAATAAAATTAATATTTTCCCTGATTCTCAACAAGCGTTGTAAATAGATATATTTAATATAGAAGTAATTGTCTGCAACCAGTAATGTCCGGGAATAACATTTGACGATTAAAATTATTTTGATCATGATCTTATTGAGGCGTCCGAGTAGAGAACAAGGCGAGGCCCCCTCAAAGGCGAGGCCCTGGGCCAGGGCCCAGTTGGCCCATGCCTTAAGACGTCCCTGCACTTAAGCTATATGAAATATACCAATAGCCTACTTGTAACTTAAGAAAAGAGAGAGTGTGTTACTTGTGTCCTGAACTCACACGTACGGCAAAAATAACAGTGAAAATTACATCAAAAATCAGTCATTTTAATAAATAAAAATAAAAAATCTCTTCTTTCAAAAAATGTCAAATTAAATCATTGCAGCAATTTTTGTTGTTTTAAAGACTTCTTATTTGAATTTATATTCAGAATCAATAATGTTTCCCACTCTCTCTAGTTAATTATTTCCCCACAACTATTATAATACAGAAATTTTTCTATTTCAGATAAAGAATATAAGTTTTACTTTGAATTGAACAGAAATGTTAGTTAGCCATTGCAAATTAATAAAGGATTTTTACGCAACGCCTTTCACTTACTCTTGGGACTACTATAGCTTTCTGAATCTCCTCGGACTCATTCAGGTAGTGATGTCGCCCACTTTAGAGGCTACTGATTCATAAATAGTTGCATTTGGTACAAAAAAAATCGACAATAAAGGTTTCATCACATTTTCATAATATCCTTCTTTCTCAGTTGTACATATTAGCACTCCCCCCCCCCCCAAGAACTATTTCAAACTCAATTCATAAGAATATAAAGTTAATATTTCAAATATTATTAGAAAAATGTGAAACAATGATATTATTTACTTTTTTAAAAAAAAAAAAATTGCATGTAATAAGATGAATAGCAACATTTCCAACGAACAATTTTATTTTAACTGCAAAACACTTATGTTTGTTACTATATGAGCTAAGAGGATTTAATTCCAGACATTTCAAAAAACCAAACAATTTAATGCGAAAGTATTGAAATACAGAAAAGAAGAAAAGAGAAATAAATATATTAAAAAGAACAACAAACTATTTTTTAGTATGTTTCGCCTTTATTGTTTTATATCCCATAAAATCAACCAACAAATCAGTCATTTTAGTGTGTTTTTAATAAAAGAGATACTTGAATTTTCAAAAAAAAAATATTAATTAATAAATAAATAAACGAAGTGACTGCTTTTTTCCGCAATTGTGATGAGTTTCGAATTATATGTCTGAATCGAAAATGACATTTTGTTGCACTAAAAATCCGTTTATTTAAACTCGTTACTAAGTCTTAAAATAATTTAAGGACACAGTTGTTCTTAAGTCGACAATGTTTATATCGAACGAAAACTTCTGAAAGTCATGGTATAGTAGGTCAGGGAACAGACGTTCCATTCTCAAAGATTTAATACTGCTGCCTCTCTGCGGATCTTGATATCCGTTTCGGTGAACTGGTAGTATAATAGAAGGATGGTGCAATAAGTTTTCGGTCTGAACTAGAGATGAGACCAGCAATCTCCCTGCCACAATCTATACTGATATTCTTCACTAACTCCTACATAAAATTTCAGGACGATGACTATGTTATGATACGTTTGACAGTATTTTAAGCGAGACATATACAGCCACTTTTACGAAAATGGACAAATTGGAAAAACGAGCTATAATGAAATATTTCCGTTTGAAAGGTGTGATATGACTTCAAAACAAGCAAGAGAAGAACTCAATATTAAAAGATGCTCCTCTTTTGTTCTCTTTCTTTTAATATTATCCTTATTGCTTGTTGTTTTCTCGATTTCTCGATCAGTTCAAATACTTTATGTTCTCTGAGTCTTTGATTCATAGCTATACCTTTGTATAAATTCAATTTTGAGAGTTCTGCGGCTGGTGTTATTCCCGAACCCGAGCAGGGGTAGAGAGTTGGTTGACCTTGGTTACTAACGGATCGTGGACCAATGGGTTCGAAATAAAATTCAAAGGTCGCTTTTTGATGCGCCTTTACCAATCAGACTAAAAGAGATGTCTATCTCGGACTAGTTTATTAAGACGTTTTAACTTTTCTGTCGTTGTTATTGAAGAGAACTACTACAGTTCTTTCAAAATCAGTTTATTTTTAAATCTTTCAAAAAACAGAAGTTGAGAGCAAAAATATACATAAAATTGTAAATTGATCATAGAATGTGCATTGAAAAATTTATCTAAAATAATATTATCCACAATTCACAAAACTTTGTTTACTGAAATTTTTCGTCAGTCATGACACAATCATTTTAATTTATTTTAATACCGATTTTTTTTTATTTATCCATTAAAATATTTGAAATCTTCTGTTTCTAAAGCTACCTTCCATTTGTAACTACGGTACATAGAAATGAAGTTATAAGTATTTTAATATCAGTATATTTCCTTTGTTTTCTGAACAAGTTTTAACTTTAAATCCATTTTCTGAAGAATATAACTTTCAGCATGTTTACAATTTTTGAAAGGTAATAACTGAAATATTTTTTTCTTTACATTAGTGGATTTTGGTAGAAATGTTTTTCATATCATTTTTAAGATCCTGAACTAGGAGTTCTGTAATGTATGGTATATAAGTGGATTTCTTCACATTTTAATGCATAAGAATAAAGGAATTTTTTAAAAAAAAACGTGTGTTGTTACTTCGACTCTTAATAACTTTTCAAAAACGTGAATTATTAAAAAAAATCCTAGTTCAGGCTCTGTACAGGTGTCATATCAATACATACGCTGAATAACAATGTTATAGAAAGATTTTTCATGAAAGGAGAATATTTTGAAAATGTGCCATCTTTTTCATATTTTATACTAAAAAATTGTATTTTATAATTTTTTCATTGTAATAAAACTTTTGAAAGACTTTTCTTTTATATACATTCTAGTTCAGATTATACTAAATATCAAAAAAAAAAAAAAAAAAAAAAATTCATTTATACGTTTTTTCAAAATCATTGTTCCAAACGTAGCCGGGTACCCTAAATAGATCTTATTCACCCTTTAAATTTCGATAGATAACTTCTATTCAAGAAATTTAGAGCTCCCTAACTTTGTTCTGATTAAAGAACCAAGATTACAATCTTGTAAATGAATTCGAACTTTTAATTATTACCAATTAAGAATTTACCGATTTTTATGATTCCTTGATTGATTGCTTATTAACATCGGATTGAGAAGCAACACGATCGGTTCTGATGACAGACTTTATAGTTTTGAGCCTCGGTCGAAGGATGAGGACACCTAACCTGTCACCTCCCTTTCCAAACTTCCACACCACGCCATCGTTAGGACTTGAGACCCCGACAGATTTAACGTGTATCAGCTCCACTACACAGCGGGTATTCAGTAGCAGCAAGACTCGAACCCACGAGGGGACGAAAACTGCCGGTCGCAAATCGACGATCATGACCACTGGGTTACCGCAGCCGAAATTTTAACATAAATAACCGAAAATAATTATTTAGCGTAAGTTTCAAAATCATCTCCCGCGAAATCAATGTTTAGATTTATTAATTAAAACGAAAAAATAAGTGATTCAGCATAACTGTTAAATGCGAATTATAATGCATGTTTATCAATTACTTTATAATTAAAAATATAGAAAAAGAAAATACTTGCTGAAATTTGCTATTTGGAAAATAACGTTGAAGGGAGAAAAGTTTATGTAAAACACACATTTATCACTTGGCCTAGAGAGGTCAACATCTTCCAGAGTTCAGAAATTAGAAAAAGAAATCTTTGTCTTATGGAACAATAATGAAGGAAAAGATAAAATAAAATGGGTCATATGAACGAGAGAAAAAATTCTCTATTTGAATCCTGGTTAGAGCATCCGTAATTCCAGAGTTCATGCAAAATATTCTGAGTATAGAAGCTCGCTAAGATGTTTATTATGAAAATCTAAAGAAAATAAACTATTATATATTTACCAGTTTAGAAAATGTTTGACTCTTTGAATGTTACAAAAATGCTTAGAATTTCTAAGCATCGTTTTCGAGCTTTTGTGTGATTTATTCATAATTGTAAATAAAATGTTACGTTTAATATACATTATTGAGACACGCAAGAATCAGTTATAGCTTAAATTTGGTGGAATTTTTTTTTATTTCATTTCAAATACAGGATTATTATTATTACTATTTATATCTAAATCTTACCTGATTTTGAAATTGAGGCTAAATATATTATATTTGGTTGTTTATTATAACAAAAAATAAAAAAATTCGTTAAAATTTCGGCCGTGGTAACTTAGTGGTCATGATCACGGGCTTACGATCGGCGGCTTCCGTCGAGTCGTATGTTCAAGCCCTGATACTCCGCGTAGCGGGGCTGTTGCACGTTAAATCTGTTGAGGTCCCAAACCTCTCGTTGGCAAAGTGCAGAAGTTTGGAGAGGGACATGCGAGCTCAGGTGTCATTCTCGTCACTTGACCACGGCTCAAAATTTCAAGGCCCGTTTCTAATGCTCCTCAAGTTGCTTCTCAGTGCGACATTAATAAACAATCATTCACACACAATATACTAAAGTTCCAAAAGTTTCAATTTTTCAGTCATGATTTTTAAAAGGTAAATATTGTTGTCTGTATTATTGAAATGTGTTTTTTTTTAAATAACTATAATCTCACCTTAAATATGTAACGAACCAGAGAAAAAAAATTTAATGGTCACAAATTTGAACACACACTCTCTCTCTCTCTCACACACATATATATACACTCTATAACTAAATAAATAAATAAAAAATAAAAATAAAAAGCGACGCACCAAAAAGGAGTAGTCCGATGGAGACAAAAATTGGCGGATTGGAAAATTATGTGCAGAATTGAAAATTATTAAAATTTCAGAAAAATTGAATGATTTATATCAGAGTTACACAGTTACAAAATAACGAGCTCAATAAAGTGTTGACCCAACTCTAGCCTGGATGCAAGCTGCCACACGATATGGTATAGAGTGATAAATGATGGTCTTCTACTCAGGGACGTCTTAAGACTTCATGAGGCCCTGGGCCCTTATGAAAATATAGGCCCCACCTGCAACTCTTTAATCTAATTTGGTGTATATATATGCACAGTTCAATAAAAGCAATCCATAGTAAAATGAAGTTTTATGTGAATATTCGTTTTCGACATTTTAAATTCTCAAAATCATTCACAAGATCTTCATCAATTGTTAATAATATTATATTTTCAATACTCATCAAACTTAAATTATTCAAACATGATTGAGTCGTACTATTTCTCAATTCATTTTTGAACAGTTTGAGTTTTGAAAATGAACGTTCACCATTCGCGTTAGTAATCATCATTGAGAAGAAAATTCTCGTTATAATTTCAATATTGGGAAACACTGTGAAGAGTCCTTCATTATACATGAATGTATAGACTGTGTTGATCCCAATTCCAGTTCCCTCATCCAACAACTGTTCTTCATCTTCATCTGCATTTGTAGAATTATATTTTTTAATAATCTTACTTTTTCCCATTTTTTCTCTTTACTTTTTCTGCAACTTTTTGCCATCAATGATCATACATGACTTGAAATGTTGACATTCCAAGTCCAGTTCCTCTCCATTATTGTCTTTATCGTAAACTTTAGATATTTTTTCCCATGCTATTTTAATTTCTGTCTAATCCAAATTAGAAACATTTTCAAAAAATGTAAATATTTCAAAAGCTTCTCATATTTTTTACTACTGTTTGTATATTGCAAATTAGAGAATCGATTATTGGTAAAAAGGTTTCTATTTTAAATTTCTGGCAGTGGCTGTTTTCAAACGTTATGTCGGTTTCTCTATTTCCTTCAATGAAAGTTACCCTAACACTGCATTGTCTTGTACGCTTGTGACTACTTTGACACTCCTTTATAAAGGCCACTTTCTTGGTTTTTGAGTCATAGTAGTCAAAAGCGTCTATTTTGGTTTTTGTATATATATATCATTAACGATTTTAATAATTTTACACCTTTCGACTAATCCATATATTTACTCTGAAGAATTAGATTTTTTTTTATCAATACGTGTCAAAATGTCATTCCAAAGGATAATTAAAAAAGTAGTTTCTAATTCATTTACCTAAATTTTTAACTTTTTTAGCAGAAATTCGAGTATCCGCTGCCTGTAATTCATCATTAATTAAGCAATCCAGGCTCGTGAAGATATTTAAAAATTTAAAAATACTTGCAATTTTTTTTTTAAAAAAAATCAAAAATTGGAGAAACATTTATTTTTGTTCGCTCTTTCGAATGCATTTTATTCCATGGAATTAAAAGCAATACCCTAGATGTAAATAAAAAAGTACGAAACTCCATAGGATTAACATAACGCTCGAGATTTCTTGGTGCCTTAAAGGTTTTATATCAATACTAACTGGAGTATCCATTTTCCCCACTAGTGAAGTTTAAAAAAAAATGATCGGTTATTGAAAAATAAATAACCATTAAAATTTAAAATAAAGGACCAGTAATATAGCTTAGAATCCACTTTTAAACCGGTACAAAACGTTTTACTGAAAAATTATGAATAATTTAGTAAATGATGGCTCCCCTTTTATTTAATATCCTAAAAATAGCTGAGAGATTTTTATTAAAATAACACATTTTGGGGACGAGTTATTCGATAAAGAATTGTTATTTTGCTAATTAAAATAAATAAATAAATACTCTGTTCTAAAAATCATTATGCCATATCTCACGCAATATGCACATAACTATGAGTAGCATTTCGCTTTTTTTTCTGTTCGGGGGGGGGGGAGAAAACTCGCTCACTTGTTTGTAAATAAAAAAAAAAAGGTGTATAAAATCAAAGTATATATAATAAATTTCAATTTTCTGCAGGGAAATCTGATTAAACGTACATACACAAATAGAATATTTCTAGTGAAGGACCTTATTCACTAAAAATCTCTTATTTTGTACTGTGTTGGACGAGAATTTCTCCATTTTTGTTGTTTACTCTTAAAACATTAAATTATTGTACAGGCATTTATTTATCTAATTATCAAATTGTACTCTAGCATTCCTGTTACACGATTGTTTTTCAACATTTATATTACATTACTACAATCTGTAGTAATGTAATATATTCGTTTTATAAATGTTCTTTTTTATTTGGGTTTCAATAATAATAATAAAAAGGACAGTCATTTGAATGTTTAAACGAGTAAAATAACGCTTTCCATATTAGAAGTAAATAAAAATATTTCTCTGAATTACATCACATATCCAAAAAGATCATTGTGCATTCAAAATGAAGGAAGCATGCACTTATGCATATTAATCAATATAAAAATAATCTAGAGTCCGTTGAAATATTTATATATAATTTTATAAACAGTTAAGAGATTATTTCACGTTGTTCAGAGGGAGTGAGAGAAAATTTACAAAAAAAGAGCAGAATTTTTTAAAGCTGGATATTATTTTAGTAACAAAGCAAATACAATTACATATTATTTTACTTTTTTTAATGCGATATAAATATTTGTATATTATCTTGAATCTAAGAGAAATACACAATTCAAAAATAAAAACATAATCCCCATTTTCTGTTTCAAAGAAATTAAATTTAAAGGAAGGAATTGCCGATTTAGAACTGTAGGACATTCTTTTTTCGAAAAAGTGTGATTTCCTTCAGGGTCATTTCAACCCTCTTTTTATTAGCCCTGACGCCTGTCATAGAATAGGGAATGCGTTTTTGTCACTTCTGTTCGGGGCTTAAGTGTATCTCTTGTGCATTCATGAGCAATTCTTGTGTGCAAATAAATAAAAGGTCGCTGGAAGGAGTGTCTGTTATGTCTGTGACTGTCCTTCCCTCAGCAGCATTTTTATAAATAAATTGGACAGATCTCGCTTTTGAAATAAAACTAATATTTTCCCTGATTCTCAGCAAACATTGTAATTAGAAATATTTAATACAGAAATAACTGTCTTCTACCAGTCATGTTCTAAAATAACATTAGACGATTAAAATTATTCTGATCATGATCTAATTGAGGCCGAGTAGAGAACGGAAAGAGGCCCCCCTCAAAGGCGAGGCCCTGGGCCCAGGCCCAGTTGGCCCATGCCTTAAGACGTCCCTGCTTCTACTGTATTTCTTGCCAAATTTCCTCCAAATGTCGGGCTAGGTCATCCATATTCCCTGATAGATGTAGTCGACTTCCCATCATATCCCAGACATGCTCGAATGGAGAGAGATATGGTTGATCAAGAAAGGGTTTGACAAGCTGTAAGACAGTTCATAGCAACACGTGCAATATGTGATATGACATTATCTTGCTGAAAAATAAGGCCAGGGTACTGAAAAAGGAACGGTAGCGAAACAGGTCTCAGAATGTCGTCGACGTACCGCTGTGCTGTAAGTGTGCCTCTAATGACGACCAAAGGGGTCCGGCTATCAAGGGAAAGGGCACCCCAGACCATAACACCTGGTTGAGGGCCTGTGGGGCGTGCAATAGTGAAAGCAGGATCGACAAGCTGCCCTGGGAGTCTCCAGGCACGTCTTCGATGATCTTCAGGACACAGTTGGAAGCGGGATTCGTCGCTAAGCACAATACATCCCCAGTCAGCATCATACCGACCTGATCGAGCCAAGCATCACTGTTATCTGACTCGACAGTGTGCAGGCGTGAGTGGCAGGTGGCGTAGCGGTTAATACGATCCTAGATTTCACTCTATCAGCCACCTGCGAATGGTTATGGTGGACACTCGTGAGTGGGTCGCATGCCTGATAGTTGATAACGATGAATCAGTAGCAGTGACAGCTGATCTGACAATCACTCTGTCCTCCCGAACTGCTGTGGCCCTAGGTCGACCGCTACCATCATGACTTTGAAAACTGCCATTGTCTACATTTCTTGTCATCATCTTCTAATCGCCGCATCGCTTCGACCCATATGATGAGCGATTCTCCAATTTGTCCAATCTGCATCTTTCAATCCAATGATACGACCTCTTTCAAACTATGACAGTTGCTGGTAATGAGTTCAAATCCAAGGGCGAGGCATTTTTTTCAGTCGTTGAAAGGTATCCTAAGTTGCAATGCAACAGCAAATTTGACCATCAGGTTGAGAATCGCTTCTTATGTACACCTGCTGAGTGCGCAGTTCCGATGCGCTGTAGCTCCCGCTATTCATTCATTGGAAACCAAATTTTAATCATTTGCATGTTCGGCCGAAATGTCTTTGTATACGAAATTTCTTTAGAATTGGAAAACTCCTTCTTGGTGTGTCGTTTTTTTTTTTTTTTTTTTGTTATAGAATGTATTTCGTTTGTTGAAAGCAGTTATAATTACTATTGAGTTAAGAAAGTGCTTTCTCTCTTCCTTTTATCAGATACAGTTCTACTTTATTCTTCATGTACTTTATCCTTGAAAACAGCCTTTCATAAACTTAAGTGGTCCAAATAGCGATTATATATATATATAAAAAAAAAAAAAACGAGATTGTGAAGAAAGGGATATTTTTATAGGAAAATATACCTCATAGAATTGAATTTTAGAGGCTTAATTAAAATTCAGTTGGATGCTCAGATTACAACTCTATGAATTCCATTTGAAAATTAACATGTTATTATTATATGTTAATATCGAGCAAATGAAATATATACAAATATGTCCAAAGATTGATGCTCTTTGTGGTATTCTTGAATTCTAATCTAAAATTCAAATGGAAAAATTGTATTATTCATAGATAATAAGATGTATTTAGTTATTATGTTGAAATGCATAAATTTTTTAATTTCAATATGAGATTAACATAGTTTCAGTTTCGTTACGAACAGTGTTATAGTTTGAAACACTGTAATAACGTGTTTGAAGTAACACTGAAGATTAGGTCATTTAAATTACTGGTAAGACTAACGAAAATGCCAAATCTGTGAGTCAGTTTGCACCACCAAGTTGAGGTACAAATTTTATTTCTGATTCCCTTTCAATTAGTAAAAGATTCTATAACTTCATTTTGAAAATCATAGAATCTTTTCAACATTTAAGCCCTAATACTTCCAAAAAGTGAATGATGTCTCTTTTGTCAACATGCATAAAGGAATTTAAGAAATTTCTGGAATTGTTAATGATTCAGTTTTCTTAGCCTAAGAAATTTTAAAGCTTTGATGAAAGTAATCATGACTTCAATTATAATTAAAACCTTTCTATATAAATTTTCATAGTTTACTATACAGTAATAATTTATCATATGTATATTTTAGGAGGCTATTTATTCGTCTTCTATTAATATTAGAAATACATCTCTTACTAGCATGCCTTTTCTTGGAAAAATATGCATCTATTACGTGGTGAAATAGAAAGAAAGAGTGTTAGCATTCAATTTATTATGTCGAGAATAATTACTCACAAAGGCGGCAACTTTGAGTAAATACACACCAGTGTGTTCATTGCTCACACAGGTTAAAAAAAAAAAACTGCGATTTTTTTTTAGAATGATTTTATGAATATTTCATGACTAAAGAATATACTAAATTCAAATTTTAATTGCTTATAAATTAGAAGTACATAGAAATTATGTTTGGAATATTATTACTGACATTTTTTATTAGCAAACTCAGAAAGCTTACGAATTGTTTATTGGACCGCTGGTTGGACAAATCGGTTTTAAAGCTAAGAGACTGTAATAGATAACTTTTTCAATAATTAGAATCAATACTTCTCTTTTAATATTGGAACTTTTTATGTATAATGCAATATCTCATTTTGCTTCTACTATCTAACAACACTAAAAAAAGCCATCGCATTCACAGTTTTTTCGCTTAATATATTTAGTGAAATGTAAATTCTGTATGTTATTTAAAAATTTCAGAAGGTAAAAATCTGTATAATATTTTAAAAAAGAAGGTAACATTTATAAATATCGTATTTTTCCGCAGATAAGACGATAGTCGAATAATAAAAAAAAGGCCTCCAAAATCCGGGGTCGTCTTATAGGATATACAAAAAAGATTAGACTAAAATTTATATAAATATTAAACCCATTATTAAAAAAATGAAAGAAAGTTCTATATAAAGTTTTGCAAAGAACATATTTAGCCACCTAAGGTGAGCTTTTTTTTATTTCTATAATTATTTTTAAATTTCTCAATTAAATGTAAGAATTTAAAATAAACGATGAAATATCGAGAAATGAACAATAGTATTTTCCGATAATAAAATTAACGGAAACGAGAAATTATTAAATTGAATATTATATCAGCTACATGTAATTAAAATTAAAGCAAACGATAAAAAATTGAAAAGTGATCAGGCACGCCAAAAATGATCTAGCTAAATCAATAGCCCCTTGGGTGGCTAATAAAATAAATCACTCGTCAATATATTTAAAATCTAGCAAATTCCTAACATTCATCATCCAAGGCTTTGAACACATTTAATGTCGATTTGTTGTTGGGATGCTCGTCATATGAGTCCCCTTTTGTACTTAGTGAGTCGATTTCCATTTCTTCATCACTATCCCACAACAAATAGTCCCAAGTGCCATCCATAGCATTGGAAATCGTACACTTTTTGAAAGATTTGTCAGAGACACTTGTTACCAGTGCTTGTGAAATTGTGATTCTATAGGCAGTGCTGACTGATGCAAGAAAATAAACTTTTTTGATTAATTAAATGATTTGATTGATTGTTTAATAACATCACACATAAAAGTGACGTGAGCGCTATTGGCGACAGACCTCTAAATTTTGTACCCGAGGCAAGTAACGAGGACGGTACTTGAATCATCAAACTTTTCCATCACGCCTAAGGGAGAACTTGGAGCATCGACAGATTTAACGTGTATCAAATCGTGGATCTTTTGTAGCTACAAGTCTCGCACCCACGACTCGAAGAAACAACACCGTTCGCGAGTTCTTGACCATGACCACCAAGCTACCATGGCAGATAGACTTGTTTGAGGTATATGTAAGTTCGTGATTCTTCACGTGTTTCTGTATACATTACGGCCAAATACATGAAAATAAAATTTGGTGCAGAAGATGATTGCTGGTCTAAACAAAATTCATAAGATGTTGACAGTTTGGGATTTGTCTTATAACACAAATATATGCTAAAGCTATAAGACTTTAACGAAAATTTATACCTCGTCTTATCTGAAGGTCATCTTGTCTGCGGAAATATACTTTAGGTTAAAAAAAACAACAAAAGAAACAAACATTGCTGCTTTTTTATTTATTGTAACAACATGCAGAAATTTAAAATTTCTGTTACAACTGTAAAAATATCCAAATTACGAAATAAATTGCAGTCTTGGGAAGAGTTTAATGGGTGGGGTGGCAATGCCTAGCTTATTTATTATAGCATCAAAAAAATTTCCTAAGACAAAATTTTTTTTTTACCTCTTCTCTTGCAACCGCTTCTGCGAAATAATTATCTCCCGAAAGCGGGCGCTTCTCGAAATTATGTTTATCATTACAAAAAAAAAAAAAAAAAAAAAAAAACTCTTAATTACCAGTAAGACCAAAAATATACTCTTAATTAAGTACATGAATGATGATGTTTCTCTTTTTAGAACCAATATTTATCAAGTAACTAAGAATTTTAAAATGTAAAGAAAATATAAAAATAAAATAATAGAAGTTTATAGATTGATCCACATTTTAACTGTGAAATTAGAGTAATGAAAAAAAAAAACAAGTTAAAAATAATTAAATATGACATAATGAAGTAAAAATTATTTTGAGTGGAAAGCGATTTTTTTTATACACCATAAATTAATTTACCGCTAGACATAGCATCAGGCTCGTTATTTTCTGTAAATTAAAATAAACTATTGATTTCTAGGATGCCACATCTAAATCTATCTGGTTTTAGTTGTTATCTACAGTGAGTATTTTTTTTAAAAAATGTGTTGCAATTTGAAACTGCCAGTATTATACGCCGAACTGAAAGACCATAAATTTTTGGCCCCCTAAGTGATAGGAATGGTGCAAGGATCAAGGCAGCAGCAGTTTTAATTTATTAATACAAATATTGCATTTTACATCCATAGAATTTTATTTTAGTTCGCATACATCATTTCTGTTTCCTTCCATCGAGAAAATTCTTATCGTCGGAATCACGGATTTCAAAAGTTAAGAAATTTTGTCGAATATATTGTTTAAAGAAAATAAGTATAATTTTTAAAATTCTGGCAAAATTTGCCATGAAATGTTTTTCTCGTAGTTCATACCAACTAAAGAAATTATCATTTGGTTCTTTTAAAAAGGCAAAATAAGCTAATGATATTTTGAATTCTAATATAGTTCTCATCATTAAAGTAAGTGAGTGAACTCAAATGTGAAATAGTTTGGAAGTTTTTGGCTTAGAAAATAAATAATACTGAGCAGTATATATATATATATATACACAGAGAGTGAGTGAGTGGTAATATAGCACAAACAGTAAGTCGTGGGACAAGACAGTGGGTTCAAAGAAATGAATCAAGAGATTGGTTAGAATCTTACACCATTTTATATGTTTCATAAGGAGGGGTTACTGCTCTGATTCATATCAATAGCTTTCATTTAGAGAATTGCTGTTGTAGTGATTATGACTTTATAATCAAAGTGAAGTCTGACGTGAAGTAATTTTGACCTCATGTTGAAAACTGATTGCCTTATGTTATTCAAGAATCAGTTAAAATTATTTCATTAACAAAGTTACTGTTCAATGTAATTACATTTCCTTATGTAGCAGATCTTATAAAGAAATTAATTTGTTTTTGATTTCGATTGCTTCAAAATATCAACGGCGTATCGACCACTGAAGCGCATTTAAGCTCTTTTATAATCAGTAATTATTTTCCTCTTCATGTGAGAAAAAGGGTGGAATGTTCAAAGAGTTCAAAAGGAGGAAAATAGTAAGACTTTGGTTAATATTTTAAAACCATTGAAAAAAAAATTAAAACAGATTATGCATTCAAAGTAATTTTCATAGAACATCTGAACAAGTAAGCAAAATGGTGCTTTATACTGCTGATACAATATCTAATTTTGTTAACTAGTCATTTTTTCCTTTCATTTTACTCTCATATAAAAACAATGGATATAGGTTACACTGGGTTGGCTTTCTTATCTATTGGAAGAAAAGAACTTCCTCACATGTTTCTCCCAGTGGTTTTTATTGTATGTTAATTTTACAAAAACCATGGATGAAACTAAATTATTTTTATTAAAATCCCAAGAGAGGGTCTTTTTCTCATATGTTCAAGGTTTTCTCTTCGTTCGATTTTAAAATGGAACACTCATCTCCGTTTCAAGACGGGCGCAAATGTGAGCGCAGTCGCAGTTAAATGGAATTTCCTGTCTACCACCTGTTTTCGTGATGTTAAAAATCGAAACGGCACGAAGCAGAAACCAAAAGCTCGCAACACCTGAAGGCCAAACAAGCCAACTGGATGGAAGGGGTGGGTGAAGAAATAAACAGGACACTAGTGACGTCACAGTTTGATAGTTTCTCGTTTCGCCATCTTGTGTTGAGAGTTTTGATTCGTACATAGAGTGATTCCGTGTTGGGAGTGTGCGCGCTGTGCGTAGCGGTTCAACTTGAAAATTTCAGAGTTTGTTGACGATCTTTCGCCTTGATGGTTTCTGTATCCAGCGTTTCGAACGACCGTTCGCGCCAGAAATGGTACCGAAGACGCCCATTCCTGGTGAAAGCAGTTTTCACAGACTTGCAAAATGGAAGTTATACTGCTGCTGTTTATTCCACAGTAAGTCATTTTTGCAGTTAATTATTATTTTTTTTTAAAAAAAATTATTAAATGCATTAGTTGCTTTAACTATTTCCTCCTCTACTATATCCCGAGCTGCACTAACCATATTTCCATTCATCATTGTAGTATAGGCAAGGCAACACAATTTTAAAAGTATTTCTGCAAATCTAAGTCTACTTCTGGTTTCTATCGATGCTTTCCCCTCCCCCTGTAATATACTTTTCTAAATCAGCATGGTTAGCTAACCTTGCGAATTGTGAAATAAAATTATTAAATGTTGGTTGAAATTTTGAAAATGCTTATTTATATTAATATTTTAGTCAAAATTATTACTACTAGTTTCATCATAGTCACAAGAAGGAGCTCAAACTTTTTGAATTACGAAACAAAAATTTATTAAAGTTAGATTGTAAAATATTTAACGTTTAAATCAAATCAATGTTTAAATTATGTGTAACATACTCGCTAATTTTTTTTTTCAATATAATTTAAATTGGACGCCATTTTGAACTATTCGATAGATTCCCGCTTATAATTTCTTATTCCATACACGTGTGAACCACGGGTGTCAGTGCAGCTGTAATTTGTAAACATTGCTGCAATGAGGGCATGCCGCTTGCTTCGTTCTGCGGTCTCTTTTGCTTCAAACCACTAATCCTAAAATCTCTTCTTTTCGAGCTGAAGTGAATTGAAATATTCGTTACTGTACAAGTCTTATGCTTACAAAAATGATTAAAACTACAAAAATAGATCAGGAACAAATGAAAATATTTTTTCCCCTAAAAGGATGAAAAATATATGCTTGATTTGAATCTATTTTTCTCGTTGAAAATTGTGGTTATTGATGTGTTTTATTAATCAAATTTACTTTGCTTTTTCATAATTATTAATAATTTACATTTGCGCAGTGAATTATTACATAAAGGATGATCTTCAAAGGAAGATCATTCTTTACAAAACAACGAAAATTTAAATAAATTAAAATAAGGCTTTGAAACATAAATAAAATTTAAGAATATTTTTATATACATGCAGATTCTATTTGTAGAATAACAGTTTTTGTTTTACCTCTCTCCCCTATTTTTGAAACTTATTTACCTAAGATTAGTTAATATTTAAATATATATGTCTATGATTAATCAAATGTGGCGAAAGTAGATTTAATTTCCAACGTGTTCGTTTGAAAAAACTTTGTCCTTGTTAGTATTTTGTAAAAATGATTATTCATAACTCTATTTTTTTTTCTGAATTTAAATACTTTTCTAGTATTTTAAACGTCTTTATACGTTTTTAATTAAATATATTTACTAATATTTCAGCATTGCAATACTAAATATATATATATATAAACAAAGATTAACATAAACGCTTTAAGTTAATCCTATCTTTTTATTTCATAATTCCCTCTTCGGGATATTAAAATAGTTATGTTGTAAATTCCTTTCATGATTTGCAAAATTACTGTCTTAATTATTACTGATTTTGAGTAAAATTATTATTTTAACTTGAAGGGCTTCTGGAAATTTCGAATTAAATTAAATGAAATGAGTATACTTGATTGTTACTAATTATGTTCCTCTTTTGATATATTGAACAATGCAATAGTTGTTTTTAATAACATATTCAAATTGACATATGATTTTTATTATTCAGACCCTATTATATAAAAACACTAATAAAATTCAAATAAATAAGTAAAGAAGTATAAAATGATCTGAACTCGAGCAAAAAAAAAATATCCATCATCGCTTCAGAAATGAAAGAAATCATTACCCAAATTTTATTAACTATCAATGCTTTCGTCTAAGTGAAAGAATATATTTTTGTAAATTTATCAATCTAATTTAATATTATTCATTAAATGAGTAACATAGATTTTTTCAATCATTGCTAAGTGTTAAAAAATTCATAAAATAAACGAACACGCAAGTTTTTCTTAAAATAGAAGTAAGATATTTTTCATTATTTATCGATCAAATATGTCTCACACTGCCTTCCATTCAAATGCGATGAAGTTTATGGAAATTATATCGCAAGAACAAATTAAACGCATAACATACTAGTTTATATTGTCAAATAGAAGGTTTAGTTCAGAACAGAAGAAAAAAATCTGAGCCGAAGAGAAAATTGATTGTCATCCTAGATTAATTAAAATGGGAATCTTGACCACGTATTTGAGCAACACATAAAGAAAATCCTATTAATTTTAAAACAATCATCTGAGTGTCATCGAAATCAAATTAACGAAACAAAATAAAATATTCTTGAGTGCAATTATTTTATTACCATTCTTGTGCAAGAAGTTATCAATTTCTATTGCAGTATAATACCTATGTTTTAAATTTATTCTTTATTTTTTTTTCTAGAGTAAACCTAATACGTTGGATTTAAAACAAAATTTTAAAAAAATCTGTAAAGCCAGGCTATCTAAGAAGGAATAATTTTCTTGTCTTCGTCTAAAAGGACCTAAAATTGTTTTTAAAATATAATCTGACATTGATTTAAGTTAAGCCATAAGCGTAGTTAAATTTTTTTGAAAAAATTAAGTGTACCTGTTATTCACATTAACAAATTTAGAAAATATATTATTGTTTCATACCTTATAGAGAGACGCAGTTGGTTTGAAATATCATTTGTAACAATATACAGAATTAGAAAAACTAATGCAGTCATAAATAAAGTTTTATTGTATTTTAAAAATAGCTAAAATACTGAATTTTTTAAAGAATATCTTAGGGATCGTACCTCATATGTATCACCTTTATAACTAAATTTGAAAATTTAGGGAATATTTTAAAATAAAAATTAAAGGGGGGGGGGTCGATGCTCTTGTGGGTCTTTCAGTGCGTTTCACATTAAAAACCTTTGTAACAACAATTATTAATGGATAGCGTTTTTCTTGGTTTTTAACTTTCTAATCCGGTTACATAGAATAAATAATTTGTGAATTTAATTATATAACTTATTAAAATATTTAAAATGTTTACTGTGAAGTTTAATATTCATCGTTGAAAAATATTTATAATGATAATGCAAAAAAATAATAAAAAAATAAAGAAAAATTAAAGAATAAGCTGTTGTTATTGAATTTACTAAATTTGACTCTTTCATTTATAATTTTAAGAAGATTTTTTACTTTTCAGATATTTTAAAATGTTTAAAAACTCAATCTTTAAATCAAAATTACGTTCACAAAATTGATTTAGGTTTCTTTTCTTGTAGAAGCAAATATATTAATGTCCTATCATTATTCTAACTCATTTTTAATTAATGAACGTTACAAAACCAGTTTGTTGAATTTTAAACGTAATGTAAACGTAAAAACGAATCCTAATTAACCTTACATGTGCTTTGAAATTCTATCGACGCACTTCATAAAATTAATGAGGGAAAATTTTTCAATGGTTACTTTGTGACAGATTTCATCACAGTTAGGCAAAGCATATGAGTCATATAGCAGCTAACCCTAAGAAATAAAATTCGTATTTTTTGTCATTCTAAAAGCCGATTTTACATGATAACGGTATTGGTATCGAAATATTGAGTTTGATATATAATAAACTTGCTTTAAATATATTAAATTAGCTTCCAAAGCATAACAGCAATTTCATTTTTTTTTTAAATTTTAAATTTAGGTGAATTCTAAAATATTATTTCGTTGACTAACTTAGTTTTTCTCTTCAAAATATTTATAAGAAATAACTAACATACCCGAAAACGGTTTTGTAAGTCTTATTTTATCCAAAAGTTAAAAATATATTATTAAACTGGTTTTTAACATAACACAATTTTCTCCCAATTTTCATTTTAGGTAAATCTTTCAATACACTCTTTTTTTTAAATTCGAGAAACTATGCTACAGAAGCTATTAATATGGTCATTATTATTATTTAATTATTTGTTTTATAATATTTTCAAACGTTTTAAATGAAGAAACTGGTTTCAACTAGATTAGCCATAAAAAAAATGTCAATTTGATTTGTTGAAAGATTAGGGAATTATTTTTTAAAAATGAGTTAATAGATCTCTAGGTCAACAATAGAAGAAGCATATTTACATCATTGTATGCTATTTTTGATCAATCAAGGAATGAAGGCAAACGCAGTGAAAAAAAAAATATCGATATTTACGGGGAAGTTCTGAAACTAAACAAGTGTCATAGATGGTTTGAAAAGTTTAAATTTGGAAAAAAGAATCTCAAAGATGGTGCACGAAAAGGACGATCCCAAAATTGAATGATGATATCTTGAAAGTGAAGGCGGATTCAGATCTTCGTCAAACTATTGAGGAATAATCATTGAAAATTGGCTGTCCATGGTCTACAGTTCAAAGTCATATTCGTAGCATAGGAAAATTGGACAGCAAGGATCTTGGGTTCCTCATGAATTGACGGGTACGGTGCTCGATCAACGGCATACCATCTGCGCGATTCTTTTGTCTCAGTAAGAAGCCAATCCGTTTTTGTGACTATTTCTAACTAGAGATGAGAAATGGGTTCTATACAATAACATTGTACGAAAAAACAATGGCTTTCTTCTGGAGAAGCACCTGTTCCGACACCTCGACCATCACTAACAATAAAGAAGGTCTTTGTTTGTGTGTGGTGGGATTTTTCTGGAATCATACACTATGAATTGCTTAAACTTGGTCAGATCTTTTCAGGAACGGTGTATTATGAACAACTCGAGTAAACGAAAAAGGAGCTCATAAAAAAACGATCTGTTTTGATCGGGAAAAAAAGGAGCCTTCATCACGATAACGCGAGTCCTCACGCTTTAAAAATAACACAGGAAGAAATAAGGGAGATAGGATTAGAACTTTTACTTCATCCACCCTGTTCACCAAATCTCGCGCCTTCGGTTACTACCTTTTCAGATTGTCAGAACATACGTTATAAGGTGAAAAATTTAATAATATTGGAGAAGAGAAAACGCACTTGGAAAAGTTTTTCAGTGAAAAATTCGATGACTGTTTCAAAAAGGGAATCGAACAACTGGCTTTACACTGCAAAAGGTGTTAGAAAATGATGGAAACTATTTTGTTCGTTGGTATTTTACACTTCGTTAATAAATAAATGTATTTTACCAGCAAAATTTTTTTTGATTACTTTTTGGTCCTCCTAATACAAGTGTTATTATATATTATCAAATATAACAGTCTGTAGCTGTGTTCTGTGTACGCTATTTAATTTTCATTTTCACTTTTTTGTTGTACACACACACACACACACACACATATATATATTGGTTTCGTTAATGTAACTATTAAGCATATTTGAATATTTGCATAAATGTCTCTTTCATCAATGGTGAAATCCAAAATTATTTTGTTGTTGTTGTTGAAATGATAGATTGAATTATTTGAATGTAATATATGCATTCATTAAAATACCTCACTGTTACATAAATATATTCTCTATCGTTTTTAGATTTAGAAAAAAAAAACACGCACACATTCATTCTTAAAGTATTTTTCTAAAGTTAAAGATTCAAGACTATTCTTTTAGAATGAATTGAGCATACAACAATTGTTAGCATTATAGGTACTCAACTGATAGACTCATATTTCGCTTTGATTTAGTTCACTCTCTAACGACTCTCCTCACTTCGCAGAAGAGTGTGTTTCCAGTCTTTTCACCTTTGTACTGAGTATTATCTGTTTAATAAATTTGCATTTGATATATCTCTTGTCTTTCTTGGTGTTGCATATTGGATGGCCAGCAGTATATAACATGATCATAAATTTTAAAAATGTCATTCAAAGATATTCAAATTAACTTATCTGGAAAAAAATTACTCTCTTTACATTATTCACATAATTAATTCATTAAATTCCTTATTTATCGAAAGTTATTTTGAAATGCTCTGTTTCTTTTTGGATTAAAATTTCACCAAAAAATAACGTGATACAATACGATGAAAATTCAAACTAGTTTTATTCAAAATATTTAATGGTACCTCAAACTCTTTTCTTTTAGCTAGACAAGTTTAAAATTTAGTTTTCAAAGTTTTTGTAAAAAATTGCTGCTTTCGAAAATAATTTTTTTAGGAAGAGATTGGTAAATTTTATTTTCCATTTTTATATTGATACATAGTGATATTGATGTTAGAGGAAGTAGAAAATTGAATACCTCGCTTTCACATTTTTTATATGTTGACGCTGGTTTATGATAAATTTATTATTTTTTAATTAAATTCTTTATTTACTTTGAAACTGGCTTATTTATTTTTTTTAGATATCTCATATTCGAAACTCATTCTTTTAGTATCAGGTCGTACTAATATCGTAATGATTCTAAGCTTTTCAGGTTTATTGATCAGCTGTGTGTTTCAGTCTGATTGCCTCCTTTGTGTGCAAAAAAGTGGTTTGATTTCTAATGCGAAGCAATTTATTTTCCATTCTGAAATAACAAAATTCTCTGTTACAGTTATAGAAACCCGTTTGATGTGCTTAATTCAAAAAGTCATTGTGTTTAATTCAAAAACACAGCTTATAGAAATTTCTTTAGCATATCTCCTCTTTTCATAAAAGCCTAAAAGATCAATTCATATCATAAAACCTTTTAATTTAATATTTAAATGCGTTTTTCTTCAAGTAAAATAGCCTTTTTTATTTTAAGTAAATATTTAAAAGATATCTATTTCAGAGGTATTTATTTTAAAAGCTTTGCATTACTGAAATCAGAGAACTGAAATGCATTTAATTTTCAATTTTGTGAATTTATTGTTTGGTAACTTCAAAATTAGTTCTATGACTGACTTTTAACTGTATAAAAACTGTTCAAAATGTAAATAAATGAGATATGTCAAATGATGGTATGTTTTGTTTAATCTAGTCGTCTTTAAACTTGTAAAAAAAGTTTACTGATGTGGAAAGTATAAACTTAAGCCCAAGCAAATCAATAAAAATATAACAGGAAACTTTCAAGATCTAGACACACACACACACACACACACACACATATATATATATATATATATATATATATATATATACACACACATCAGTTACCACATATGAGTAATATTAGTACCAATATTCATCTGATTCATGCTTATACCATTGGCAGCGATGCAAAATTAGAAGTGAGAGGTGGGCAAAATTTTATAGACAACGAAACATAAGGGGCAGTTTTATGGAGTATAAGGAAGGGGAGGGGTAGACACGCATAAAATTTAAAAATTTAAGTTTTCGATGCTTTCTGAAAGAGTTTAGACAGAAAAGTAAGAGTTGACAGCTTATACCAACTCTACTAGGGTTTTAGTTTCGATACTTGGGTGTAATTTTTTTTTTTTTTTTTTTTTTTTTGAAATTTTGATTAATATTATAAAATATAACTTTCGTCAAAAAATCAATATGACACATATAGTACAATTAAATGGAAATGTTTTGAGAAATAAAAAATGATCAAGAATAACTTCGTTAAAAATATTACTTGCTTAAAATAAAATACCAAAAAATTATAATTTGCCAAATCCAACCAGAGAGTTTACCCAAGGCCTTGTTTCATACTCCATTACACTAAAAAATATGCAAGGAAAAATAAAAAGTTCACTTACTGATCGCTTGTGCTAAATAATATATATTTAGGTGTTATGATGGGTACAGTGGAAAGAAAGAAAGGTATAGAATGTGAAATAAATTTCTTACAGTCATATGTTTAGTCTCTATGTTTTTAAACAACGTTAAGTGTAATTGTTTTCGCTTGGAATATATTTAAGCGCATTCATCCACCTTGGCTATCTCTCCTCGCAGCATATGCTACACTTGCTGCGCTAGTCTAAACTATTTACTGTGGTGCTTTACAAAACCCGTAGACGTGGTGTGGAAGTTAGGAGAGGAGGTGCAAGCTCAGATGTCGCCCGCATCACTTGACCGAGGTTCAAAATTACGAGGTCCGTCGCCAATAGCCCTCGTGTTGCTTTTAGTGCGACGTTAATAAAAGCAAAAGCTTTACGAAACGGTTAGCCGAGACGTATCAGTTTTAACCAATGAGCCGCGATGCTAGGGGGCATTGCGTTTTGAGCATATTCTTACTATATAAGTAACTTTTTTAATAATTAAAAAAACGAAAGGAAAGATAATTATGTAATAAGACAATAGAGTTTATACAAATGTTTTGTTTATAATTCCTGCATTAGGCAACTAAAATGGAATCAAAATTTTATTTTTTTCCCACACAAATGAGAGGTTGATCTCCTTTTCCCTTCCTCTGATTCGCAGATCAATGTCATATATTTTGGCAATTAATAGACTAAATAACTTTATAAATTAAAATGTAGTTTTATAAACATTTTCTTTGTTGCTGTAAGGATAGTTTTATTGCATAATTCTTTATTTGATGTGGTTCATGAATGAACTGCTACGTCTACCTTTTGATGAATTCGTATACAATAAATTAAAGCAGAACATGATGTAAACTTTTATTCATGCAGTTTGAAAATTAAAATATACTATATTATTACAATTTCGTAACACAAACGAATAACTAATTTAATTAAAAAAATACTCAACTTTTTCAAAAAAAAAATATTTCTTTAATTTATGTAAGAAAAGAAGAGTACTTGAAAAATGAATTATATTTATTTGAAGAACAAGAAAGTCATGTTGAATTCTTTAATTCACTTTTTTATATGTTTTAATCGTTCGGAAATATTTAACACTTGTAATACTTTTTTTCATTGATCATGCTATATTAGATTTCAGTATTAAAATTTCTGGATACATATTTTTATCGGTACAAAAATGATAAGTTTTTTTAAGAGAAGCAATTATTATTATATTTCCTCATTTTTAAATGTAGTTTTTTTTTATAATTAATATTAGCACTTTTTTTAGTTAAAAAGAGTATGTTATTCCTATTTCTGTTTGGTTTCTCTCTTCTCTCGAAAGTGGCTAATACCACGGCATTTCCACAAAAATTATAACTTCGTGTTTCTAGAAATATTAATGCGTATTTTATAAGAAAATGCTCTTTTTATTTTCCGTCATATTTATCTGATTAAAAACAAAAATTGATAATATTAATGTTGCTGTTCGCATTATAAAATACTTTATCAGATACATTCACTTTTTTGATTTAAATTAAAATTCCATTTCACGGAAATGATTTGATTTAAGAAATGCTATCGCCTCGAAAGATATTTTAATCTTTTTGACTAGGTTTGATTTTCCATACACATATTTTTGATAATGGGAAGAATAAAATTATAATAAGAATTTAAAGAACTTAATAATTTATAAAACCTTTTGTGAAAGAGGAAATGAAAACATTCTGGTTTTTTTTTAAAAAAAAAAAAACTTCCAGTGGTACGAAACTGCAGGCAATGATTAATAGTTTTATAGTTTAAATATCTCTTTTACTTCATTCTTAAGGAACTAAACATGTGTGATTATTTTTTTCTACATATGAGCATTACCAAAAAAACTTATGAAATCAACACTTCGTAATTTTTTTAAGAATTGCTATGCTAACCTATTTTTTTGAAAATATTATTTCTAGCTTTTGCATCTGAAGTATCAAGAGAATGAAATTGATTAGAGGTGATATATTATAAAGTAATGGTGACAGGAAACATCTAAACAAGCAATATTCACCATAGATATTTTTATAAATTGCGAAGAGATATATTAGATATTTTACTGTGAAAAAAGGCGTATCTTCTTGGAGACTTTTCAGGATGTGACCCACATTTACTTGGTTAAAACAAACAAGCATCTTTAACTCCCATTCATGTAGCTTGCCTTTGCCTTGTATTTTGATCTCAAGTCAAGCAGTTTTAAATAAGGTACTATAAATATCAAGGTATAATTTAAATGTATAATAACTCATCATTACAGATTGTGAATGCCTGAAAGTTTATTATTTATTTTAGTGAGCAAAATGTCAAACATTGAATTTTTGAAAAGATTATTTATTTTTATTTCTATATCATTTTAGGGGAATATTTTCCTTCAACGTCTAAGTATAGTTAAAATAAATTATGCACAAATCATTTATCTGTTCGTAATTTTCTTCGCTACAATTTATTATTAGGGAAAAAAAAAAAAGGAAAACCATTTTTTTTTTGTTTTGTCTTATGTAATTAACATTTTAAGGAATCTGCTATAATAATAGATTAATACGTAAATGTATCGCTGCATTGTTATAATACGAAGATATTATATATTCCAGATATTAAATTCTACTAAATTTTTATTTCGTATGTAATAGAATTTATTCAACTAATATTGAATTAAATTAAAAGTAAATATTATTAATGAAGGAAAAACCCTTCAACAATAATCATTTTTCATCATCAACGTATCATCTTTTTATTAATAATATCGCACCGACCCGTAGACTCTTAATTTTTGTTACCGTGATCTGGTCTTGGTTGCATCATAGCTACTCGATCATCAAATAATAAGATAAAAAGAAACATTTGTAATAAAGTTATATATATATTAAATGATAGAGTTTTGTTTATTTAGAACTTAATTTTTTATTTAAATTGTATTCAATCATGGCCATAATTATGGTTAAATTTTTATTCATCTTCGATATTAAATAAACAAACCATTCATTCGTAGTCATTATTTAATTTCTTTTATAAACAAAATAATGTTGTGGATCTCTAAAGAGATTGAAAATAATTATTTTTGATGTGTATCCAAATACGTTAAAAGAGACTTGGTGGAAGTTTTTTTTTTTTTTTTTTTTTTTTTTCTTTTTTCGTTATTTGAACGGGGTAATTTTTAAGTGATTAGGGTGGTACTTATTTGAAATGGAAGTAAAAAAAAGAATTGTTCTCCATTCATGGGTCAAAAAACAAATAAATCAAGCTTCGTGATTCGATGAAAGGCAAAAGGTGTTTTTTTTTTATTATTATTCTTTTCTTTAATGTACTAAGTATCGCATCGATGCTACGCTTCACGCCTTTCGATGTTTCTGAAAGCATTAAATCGTGGTAGTGGAACTAATGTATATCATGCGAATTTGATTTTGCTTGCTTTTTTATCAATAAACTTTTAAGTTCAGGAAGTTAGAAAAATGAACCAGGACTGTTGTAAATATTGTGATATGAAGTATGAATAAAGAAGTTATAATTTTCTCTATGTCCGACAATGTGATTGTAATCAATATTGTTAATGCTAAGTTTTTATAGAACTGCTGTTAAAAATATATCACTACACGTAAATCGCTATTTGCAACTGAAGAAAAGGCGCCACCCCCCCATTTTAAAGAACTTAAAAATCAAACTTTTTTTTAACCCTGTCACCATTTCATTCTAAATCTGTAATAATTTGATATGAGATGATACTAAACAGTTTGTATAAATTCTTATTACTCAAAGATTATACTTCTAAGCGATACTACGAGGTATGGATATCAAATAACGAGACTGACGATGCTACAGAAGAAGTACGCATGCGCCAAGCGACCGACAGTTGTTTAGCTTGAAGCCTTCTCTTTCGAATGCAGTGCCACTCGCTTCTGTACACAAATGCGTACAGCCATAGCCTTCATTCGCATTAGAGTTGTCTTTTTTATTTCGCCGGAAAAATGATGAGTGAGCAACTAACTGTTGTGAAATTTCGCATGAAACTTGGAAAAACCGCTACTGGAACTTATAATTTATTGAAAGAAGTGAATGGCAATGAATGCTTATCGCGTGCACGTGTCTTTGAGTGGTTTAAGCATTTTCTAAATGGCCTAGAAGATGTTAAAGATGATTCATGCCCTGATCACTCTTCTACGACAAAAACGGATGACAATATCGAAAATATTAGTCATTTGGTTCGATATGACCGTCGGTTAAGTATTCATGCAATTGCTAAGACGGTAGGAATTGACAAAGAATCCGTAAGGTAAATTTTACGTAACAATTTTAACATGCAAAAAGTGTGTGCCAAAATGGTGCCTAAAATTCTCACGTTTGGACAACAAGGAGCTTGCAAAAATGTTTACACTATACTGACATTGAGTGCCATTGAAAAGAACCCATACCTATAGGAAAGGATAATAACATGTGACGAATCGTGGTTTTTAACATAATCCTGAAACGAAACTCCAATCCGTACACTGGAAGAGCATAATCTTCACAGAGTGCCAAAAAAAGCTCGAATGAGCAAATCAAAATTCAAAGCAATGATAATTTTTCCCCCTATATTCATGGGATTGTGTACCTTCACTGGGTTCTTGAAGGTAAAACTATTAATCAACAATACTAACTTCACATTCTTACTGAATTCCATAAAAGAATAAAAGGGAAATTATCCGACTTATGGACTTAAAAGTCATCCCGAATTGTATGTCAAAAGATTTCTAGCCAAGTACAGCAGCCCAGTGTTAGACCATACGATTTATTCGCCGGATCTTGAGCCATGTGACTTCTATCTATCTTCCAATGTGAAATCTGCATTAAAAGGAACAAAATTTACATCCGTTGAAGCTATGTAACAAAAAACGGCACTCGTATTGAAGGACTGACAGAAGACTTCCAGCACTGTTTCGAACAATGGAAAATTCTCATGAAGAGTTGTAGGAATAGAGGAAGAGCGTATATTGAAGGCGATAATGAATAAATAAGTATGACATCAAAATAGAATGTTTTACAGCGTCAGTCTCATTATTTAATAGCCTTACCTTGTACACTTAAAAATTGAATACTTCTACCATGTGTCCGAATTCCTTAAATCTATTTTTCAAGAATTTATTTCATACTTTAAAATATGTATTATTAAAAAAAAGTTTACCGTTATAAAATTTTATCAAAATCACAGTCTCAAATACTTCTATAAAACTCTAGTACAAAATTTTCAGTTTTAATATAAAAACATCTTAATACTTTTGATTATTAATTTGTTGACAGCAAATGCTAAAACAAAATTATAGTAAGCTCCCTTTAATCCGGCATGTTTGAGACCATGGTCTTGCAAAATTAATGATTTTGCCATATTATCGTGCGTCAATATATGATATTTTTAGTATAGTATTCCAAAGATAAGTCACTCTAGATAAAAATTTAAACTATTGATACGTTGATTTCATGCGTTCGCACACATTCTGAGTGAAGTTTACGTTTGTTTATTAACGTCACACTGAGAAGCAACAAGAGGGCTTTTGGCAACGACCTTGAACCTCTGTCAAATGATGAGGACGACACCTGAGCTGGTACCTCCCTCTCCTAACTTCGCCACCACGCCATTGGGATGACTTAGATCCTGGACAGATTTAACGTGCATCAGCCCCACTACACGAAGGGTCTTTAGTGGTGTCAGGGCTCGAACCCACAATTCGAAGAAACGCCAGCCGCAAGTCGTCAACCATGACCACTAGGCTATCGCGGGCTCCAGGCACATTCTAAACCTCTACAGTTGATATAAATGCACGAAAAAGTATATCGTCATTCAGCAACTACAAAATTTAATTCATGCATTGAACATTAATTTAATTGAATATTCTTGTATTGATAAGACACAGAACAAAAAATTAATACAATGCAATTATGACTCAACCAAGTTGTGAACAGCTACTCTGAGGGAAGAATGAGCGTTATTGTTTAAAAAAGTAATTGATATCAAGTTGATTCCGTAATTCGGATCTTTTCTTCAAAAATTCATTTAAAGAATTTACGCTCATTTATAAGTTTTGCAAAGTTGTATTTTTTGTTGGATTCGGTAGATTTTATACAAGCATCAGAAGCATATACCCCCGAGATTTAATTTCATCTTTCATATCTCCCTCCGATTCTATTCCCTGAACTTGGACTTCTTACGGATTCGCAAAACTATGCAAACCCATGAGATCTGAACCCGGATGCACAAGAAAAAGTTCGAAACGAATGGCTTGATCTAAATCGGAATATTGAATGTGTCAAACCACTGAATGCTGGATTAAAGAGCGTTTACTGTGTGTGTGTATTAAACGATAATTAAAATTTATTCTAAAATTCCACTCCATCTGAAAAAAAAAAAAAAAAAAAA
>BMAW01008231.1:152701-167036 GCA_019974015.1 Nephila pilipes | reverse complement strand
CAAAATTAACACCTGACTTCTTATTGAAATCATTCAGTGTGAACATACGTGAAATAATTTATACTTCAAAGATAAAGGTTTGCCATTCAAGTATTTAATGTTAAATTCAGTAAAAAATTTTGTCTATACTTTATTCATATTCTGTATCAATAAAAATTTGTACAATTATTCATAAATTATAAATTGTAAGTTAGATCTTAACACATTCTCAGGATTAGTGAAGTTATTATGCTCTAAGGAAATGACATAAATCAATTTTTTTTCCTGTTAATACCAGTTATAATGATAACAAATTCAATTATATTTGATCATGAAGTTTCATTAATTCTTGTAGTAAATCATAATAATTTGTAATAAATCAGATTATTCATTTTGATGAAATGTTATTTGTTTTAGACACATTCCATGGTTCTTTTTCCCTTGTAAAACGTAATTAGTCGACTTTTTTTTCTATTTCATCGTATCTTTAAATATTTTATTTCTCTTGATCAGCTACATAAAATTATGCTACTTAATTTAATAAATTATCCTTGCAAACTCATTATTAAGAATATTCTGTATTTAAAGAAACGAGTGTACTGCTTTTTTAAACGCGTCAATTGGTATTTTTAGAGGCGTGGACCTTCAAGCAAGATTATATCTGAACAAAGTCTCTTTTAACATAATAAAGTTCCTCTAGGCTACTGGACTTCAGTTTTATAATGTAATCAATGTCTAAACAAAAGAATAATATGGCCTTTTTACGAAGTTTGGTCTCAAAACAACACAAATAAATAATACTGTTTTACTAGTATGAATGTAATTGAACCAGAAACAAGTTAATTAAAACAAATTAATTTGAATATATTTAGTATGTTTAATTTCTAAGCAAGTTTGTGACCGCTGTAGCCTTCTGGTCGTGAACTCGGGGCCGGTTTTGTTTCCGTCGAATCTTGGATTCAAGTCCTGATGCCACTGAAGACTAGCTATGTAACCGAGCTGATGCACATGTCGAGGCTCCATGTCTTACCTAGAAGAAGGTGCCAGCTCAGGTGTCATCCTTTTCTCTTGACCGAGGTTCAAAATTACGAAGTTTCTTCTAAATCTTCTCTCGTGTTGCTTCTAAATGTGACATTTATAAACAATCAATTCTAAACAAATTTGCAAGTTAATGTAAAAAATGTCTTTCGTTTCTAAGTTAATAATGTTTTAATGAGATTGTTTCGATACATTCGTGTTGCTATTTGAAAATCTCTGACAAAAAAAAAAAAAAAAACTGTAAGTAACTCATGGACATAAAAAATCGCTCTTCTTCAATAAAGTATTAAACTGAACAATAAATAGAATTAAAATGCTTATTAAAAAATCTAATATTAAAATATTTCACAATATTTTTTTATGCTTGAATATGTGAGGTACTTAAAATTATTCGAATTTTTTTTTTTGTGTGATTGCTTTACTTTTTATCTTGAAGCTTAATATTACATGTGACCTCATCATTAGCTTGTAATAATACTTCATTATCAAAATTGAGCACCTTTTTGTTATTCTAAAATTGAAAATATTTATTGCTTGAATGATGTAAGTAAATCGACTTTTCTACCACGTACCTGAAATTACCCATTTACAAACCAACCAACATTTCGCGAAGAAACCTTGAAATTAGGTGATTTATTTCCTTTTGAAGGTGCCTTTGCATTCCGTTCCGGCTTAGTGCGGTCCGTACCGTTACGTTAGATTTTCTTATTTGAGGGCAAAGGCAGCTTGTCGGATACTCGCTCCAACGCCATTCATGCTAATTTACATAATCACTTGAGCTTACTAGCCTGTTTTGTTTAGTTTTAGGTGACATTTCTAGAACTGCATAAATTCTAAAATGTTAGTGTTGCATTAACTGTAGCAATTTTACTTTAATTTTTAAAACTTTATATGTTTTAGATCTTTTACTTATATACAATAAACTCTTGTTTGTTTTCTTATTGTTGATACAAATCTTGAGTATTTATGATTTTATCACCATCGAGTAAGCACTTAAGATATTAAGAACTTGAAGAAAAATTTTTTACCCATTGGCATGGAATAGGATAGAACATGTAGAAGCTTGAACCCTTTCTCAAACGTAAAAAAAGCATTATAAATGATATAAAATTAATACTGAAAGCAAATTTTTAAGTATAAAAAATTTAATAAATTTTATTCTCGATAAATTATATCTTATATATTATTTAATTAGCTATTATGCAAAATATTTACTCTCTCTCTCTCTCTCTCTCTCTCTCGTGTTATTATTAACAATATTAATTTTAGTAATTAGTTTTTAACTCTCAAAACTCTTGCTTTTGTATTTTATCTTTCGCTGATTGATTATCAGTTTTAGCAGCCAGAATAACTAATTTTAATACCTTAAACTTTTCTCGATTTTTCCTTGGTTTCATTTAAAATGTGTGTGTGTGTGTACTTGCTAGCTTGCTTTGAAGACACACAACCTTCATATATAAATTTCTCATAATTCAACATTTGAACCTCATGAAACCGTTGTACAATACGAATGTTAGAGCCTCATCCTTCTTTTCATTTTATTTTCAACCACTCCATCTGATTTCCTTCAAAACTTAGGCTGCTATTAAAGTTAGAAGAATATTTATTATTTTTCTCTTTCAAGATTTTTGTTGCGGTTATCATTATAGTGCTAATCATGGTGATTCTCACTCTGAAAATTTTTATTTCGCTTTCTCTCGCTTTGAAATATCCATATTCTTCCTGAGATACAAAAAAGTAATGTATTTATTGAAAATTTTCAGAACTGTGAGTGTGATTATGTATTAATACTTGCTGAAGAAACAGTTTAGTTGGTTAAAAGTATTTAAACATAAATATGCATTGTCATATTTTTGAAATAAAAAAAGAGATATTCAATCAATCAAATTCCTTTTTCATATTTAAGCATGAATTTTTTCCCCATTCCCTTTCCATTTAGCTTATCCACTTAAAAATAGCTTTAAATATATTGGTACCATATTGCACTTTCAGCTCACATTTGTATTATAAATTATATATCTGTCTTTTATCTTATGAGACTCTTTCTAGAATTTTGTTCTGCTGTCCCTTGCAATGTGAGATGAGAATTTTTAAAGTATTTTGTTTCGTAAGTAAAAAAAAAAAAAAAGATAATCTGTATTCGAATCCTACTAAATTATGTATCTTAGATTGAGTCAGAATGACTTATTTGTTACCAAATTTTGAAAGATTCTCTAGTGAATTAAGGATATTTGTAGCAATTCTATCAAAAAGTTGGAAATACGAACAATTATTAATGCTTCGAATGCACTAATTTAATATAAATCCAGTTTAGATATGATACGCTGAGTTTGTGTTATGTTACCGACGGTGACTATATCAGAAGGCTCAAAATTATCAGCCGAGAGCCTCAACAGAAATAACAATTTATTAATATCATTCAAAAGAAAACCAAGCAAATAACTCCAATGCCATTGTATTCTTAAACATAAATTACTATTAAATTACCATTAAATATAAATTCTTTTACTTATTTTTACTGTATGCTTAGTAAATAACATTCATTGGCAACTAATTGAATAGCCAATTTACAAATAAATTATAACTTGCATTTAATAACTAAAACCAAGATTATTAGACAACATGAAATAACTCATCCTTCATTTGAACTGTAAAAATTTGAATAATTTAAGTTCAAATAAGAAATTTTTTGGTGAAAAGTAGCAGCAAATTAGACGAAAATTGCACAAAAATTACATTAATTGAAAACTGCTTCACGATGTGAAAAAAGTCATTTGTTACATAATGTACACAAAAAATAAAAGTTGTATTTAGTGTGAATATCAAAGAGAAAACTTTCTATACCGAAGCATTCTATTCATAAAACCAGTTATTGTATTCAGTTTTTTCGTGCAGTGTGTTAATAGTCTTTTAGTGTGAAAATCCCTCCGAGCATTTGATTCAAAGGCTATTTTAGAACATCCGCCCTTAAAGATTATCTGCTCAGAAGATCTCTTTGTCTATCGAAATTGGAGCATTGGGAGCATAAACTACCATTCTCATATGTGATCCTTAGATCTGTGATCTAGATTTTTTTTAAAAAAAAAAACTTTCATAGCGGCTCGTTTCAGTCGGAAGACTTTTACGAAATGCTCTTACTTGTTTATTGAACACTGTGCTAAGTCAAGGGCCGACGATCGTCCTCAATCCCTTACTGACACGCATCATGTAGGCTTGTCACGTCTGTCGTACTACAAATTCGTTGACAGATGTCATTGATATTTATGTTTAATATTCAGCTTTTATTTACATTCTTTTTTTCTCCATATTGTGTTGAATGAGACCGTTTTAGCTGGAGAAAGTAACGTATTTTTAGAAAGAAATGCGGAACATCATTCGAATCTTTTGAATGATTGGAAACGAAAGAGGTTTTATTTTTTCTTACGATAGATTGTTCTCTGTTTCTTTCAAAACTTAGAGATCGTACGCACTCCCACACACACAGTTTCTTCCTTCTTTTTCAATATATCTTACATTTTACTTCTATACTACTCACAAGCTTTTATTCATAATTTCCAGAAAGCAGCAAATAATTATTTTATTTATCTCTTTTCAGGTAGAATGTGTGTTTATGATGATTTTGGCAATATTTGACATATATTGCCTGGCTGAAGCACAGCCTGGATCAACACATTACAGATATTTCGGAATAAGTTTTCTGTTCGTCTATAGTGGAAACCAGCATGGTGAGTTCATATATTTTATTTACTTTTCTATTCAAAGACATTAATACGATTAACAACACAACAGACTTTATTATTATTATTTTCCTTTTTAATTGTTAATCACTACAGTTAAGTACATGTACTTCAACATTAAAGTTAATTTCCCAAATCAATTAGCTGAAATAATCAAAAGTATTTTGATACATTTAATTGTAATTTACTTTTAAGTATAGTAATATTTAAATATTAATTTTTTTAATCCCTTTGGTCTTAACTAGAGTACAAAAGAAATTCTGGAAACTAAGTACAAAATTGAAAATTATATTATCTCAATAAAACAAAAATAATTATAGTAGAAGTATTTATACGATAAAACGTATAAAAATTATTTTAAGTATTTGTTTCTCCAGATTTATTTGTTATTATCACACAAATACTGCACTTACAAGTTTTAGAAATGATTATCTCCTGACATATATTTCAAACTATAATAATACAGCAATTCTCCGTTTGTATATATTTCTCAAAGTTTAGAGACCTATATCTTTGATCTCTCTATGTATTTTTTAGAAAGGTATATAATAATCTCTCTCTTGTTACCTTTTCATCAACCAAAACTTGAGCGAAGTATATTGGGGTAGCTTTTGAGGTTAAAATAAATAAATTTTTAGATCTCATAATGGGCTAAAAATAGATATTATGCAGTAAAATCAGCTTTTAATTCCAGCAGCTTAAATTTGAATGTTAAGCATAACAAATATGTATGTTGAATAACATTCTTTAAGTGCCTTTAGGTAAATAAATAATAATTTATTAAAAAGATTATTTTTTTTTTGCTATAAAATTATTTCACTTTTATTATTTTGCTGATATAAATTTTTTAAATTACTTTATTTATATTCTTATTTGAGGCTACTATTTTTATCAAAGCATTCATCAAACTTCTGACTTTGTATACTTAGTATTAATAGTCAACCTGGGAAGTTATATTTCATAAGGGTATTATTAGGCAATACTTAAGACATGTTAACTCTGAAAGATCTCTTAATATTGGTTTCTAAATATTAACAAAAAAGAATTTTCTGCGTTTTGGTAGGAGTATTGAATGTATACTATTTGTTGAGGATTTTTTTCCCACTTCATTTGATTCAGTATTACTTTAAAAGCCTCTCCAGGACTAATGATAACCAGAGGACTTTCACTCGTCAATTAGGATCATGATTTTGAATCACGATCAGGTGACGGTGGCGACAAATGTGTTGCTACTTTACTTTACTGACATCCACACTATGCAGCGTAAGGACTGTGATACTCACTTCCGCTTAACATGCAACAGCCCCTAATAATCAGCAGGACTGGTTATTAACTTGGTGAAACTTGGATTCGAAGCATTGTCAGAAAATAGCATTCAGATTGACTATAGCATCGTCATTCACTAAATCCACTCTCATGATTGCTGGGCCCTTTTATTGTGGAAATAGTGAAAATGAGAACTAGAGCCAAAATTTTACAATTTTTGGATTTTATTAATAATGTACACACAAATTTACATTGTTTAATTCTTCAATACGATGAAATAAAAATTAAAGAGTAAGCTCACATCACAAGTACTCTAATAGGAAAATGTTATAAGTAAAAACATTGAAAATAATTTTCAACTTCGTTTATTTACTTTTCTATTCCAATAGATGCTTTAACATTTCAAAATCATTCACCTTGACAGAGACAAGGTGGCCTGCCTTGATGTCACTTCAAGGACATGTCTCTTTTTATTCAATAAGGTATTGTCAACTGTGAAAAATTGTGTTCGTAAATGTACCAATGAAGGGAATGCAATTTCCTAAACACTTATGAGGTACTTTAAAATCAATACAAAGTGTGGATGTTATAAATTTTTCTGTCGTTATAAATCTTCCATGTTTTATTGTTTAAGAATATATATTGCTTTATGTGCATAGATTTCATAAGGTAATTTTTTTAGTTTCTCACGATCTCACAAATTTTCTTGTTCGGCTTATGGACCAACACTTGAGTTGATCATTTATAAACTTTAAAATTTTCTTTTTAAAAAAAAAGAAAAAGAAAGGCGAGGAGGGAAAAAATTATATTAAGAATACTCAGTTTCGATTTTTCTGCGACTTAAGAAATTTTTACTTCCCAGTGCAAAAAGTTATTTGAGTAAGATAAATTAAATGATAAAATATTAAGTTGTTTTTTTTTTTTTTTTTTTTTTTTTTGACATTACAACACAATTATAAGTATCTAATGTGAAAAAATTTATAATTATTCACAAAAAAGGATGCTCCATGTAGTTAATTGGAAATAAAAAAAAAATGAAAGTAACTCATTTTCAGAAGAATGAGATTCTTCGTCTCTTTAAATTGATCAAGAAACTTTTTTATGGAAACAAATTTTATCTTAGCATCGAAAAGAATGAGTTCATTGCTGAGCTCTTATTCATGAATAACTAATTGTCTGCTTAAAAAGAAAAGATTAGAATTCATAGTGCAAAAAATTCAGATTTAATAGGATTGACATTCACTCTAAAAGAGGTCTAACCTGTCCTTATTTTGAATCTTTTCATCTTTGAAAGAAGATTTCCATTATTCTTAATTAGTGAAACATGTATCATTCATTAAAAGAAGAAAATTCGGTACTGATCTCACTTATAGTTCAATAACTAGTCGTTGAATTTAATCGTGATATGTGATCACCATTATGGCTCGTTTCAGTGTCATACAATTAATACAACTTACAATGCAATTGTCTGCTCATTCTAAAATACCATCGCTAACGAATGATAGCATTTCGTGCATGAAAGTGGAGTCAAAATATCAAGTTTCCTAAACGCGGAATATCTGAATTATCGATTAAAATGTTCCTGGCGTCTATGAAGGATATAAATGATATTTTTTTTTAAAAAAAAAATTCAATATTGCTCTAAGCTTTTCATTATAAATAATTATTTAATATATCAGAGCCAAGATGGTGTTCGGAAAGATTATTTACATTTTTTAAAAAAAGTTTAGTTTCCACATTTCATGTTGATCAAAATAATATAATTTAGCTTCAAAATAGTTTAAATATCTGTTCAATTTTGTGATTTTTGATTGCTCATTAGATATAATTGAAAATTTAATATTGCCTTTATTTTTAACATTAAACCTACCAAAGCGTTCAAATGACCACTTTTTAGACTTTAATCAAAATTGTTAAATTCAAGGTTTTCCTTTATCATGAACTTTATGCACGATTTTTCCTTTAATGTGTAATATAGCTACTTAATTTTTCAAAATTTATAACTTGTTCTTCTTTCGTTGATTCTGATAATCTTATGTATTCTACTATTATTTATCATGAGCGATTTTTTGACCTCTGAAATATTTATGAAGTTTCATATAGGTGACTGTAATGAAATCTTTACCATTAATTTCTATGTAAAAGTATAGTAATTCTGTCTAACTTCAAAACTTCTGTCAAAAAGAAGTACCTTGGTCGGAATTATTCGTGCGAAGAGAGAATTATCAAAATTTGCGAAACAAAAGAAAGACAAAATAGCACGTGTTTCAACGCAGCTTTACAAATCAAGTAATTGTACTCTGACAATTTGTAAAAACAAACCGAACAAAAGAGTTCTCTTACTAAATTCGAAGCATAAATTTGTAAAAATAGAGAAAATAGGTAAATGTATAACTGAAACCTTTGTTTTGCTTTTTTCCCCAGAAAAACACTAAATTCGATGTAGATATGACGGATTAAATCAGGGGTTCTTAACTTTATTCTCCGTCTGGGCACATCTGACAAACAGGAAATTCCTGGTGGGTGCAGCTAAAAAAAAGTATAACAGTTCTTAATATTTCTTTATTTTACTGCAATCATAAGCATCATAAACAATATTCTATACTAAAAAGGTAACAAAAAATTCAAAATAGTTTCAATTAATGTGATTTTTGGCATTGCATATGATCCACTAATTTTTCAAAGTCAGGCGTATAAGATGATATTCCCATTCTCATAGCATCTTCGAGATTGCTATCGCTAAGTCGAGATCTGTTGTTGATTTAATTGTGTTCATTGTTGAAAATCACTATAATCAACATCGAAAGTATTGTGATTAATCTTGAAATGGCGTTCGAGGTTATGTGTCTTCAAAACTGATACAGTACTATTGCAAATCAAACAAATTCACTTGTCCTTTGTCTGGATAAATCCGTATTCTTTTTCCCAATCGCTGTTGAAATGATACATTCGTTGCCTTTTACTCGAGGAACTCACCTTAGGGTGAGAAACCTAAAATAAAAATTAAACAGTTTTAAAAGTTAAATCGCTGAGAAAATTCTTAATGTGCAACAGATTCAACGCCAGGGTCTTCAATGGCAATAACAACTGATAAGATAAAACAGTGTTACCAGTACAATAATTTTACGGCTTATATTTTATTTCTAAAAGTATGATGAATCTCGCGGCCACACAAAAAATCGTAGCGGGCTGCGGGTTGGCCACGGTTGATATTGATATAGTATATAGCGGACAGTCGCGGGCGCACAAAAATAGCTTCGCGGGCGCACAAAAATAGCTTCGCGGGCACGGGGTTAAGAACCCCTGGATTAAATGGTTAAAAGGCACAGCACAAAATCCGAATCTCGTATATGACCTGTCCGAGTATTTTTCAACATTCTTGATTTAGCTGCGATAAATGCCTGGTTTTCATAGAATCAAACACCCGCAGAAAGGATATCGCGACAAGAATTTTTATTTCAATTGGAAGTGGAACTTGTCACCGAATATCGAGACTTAACAGGAACAAGAAATAAGAAATTTGGAGAGAACTTCAGCAGAGATTCCACTAACCATTTCTGAAAGAAGGAAGACATGTCGCAAAAAATAATAAAACCACAAAAAATATGTTCTTCATATAAGAAATATGCTTGTGGAAAGCGTTCACAAGAAATACCTTCCATATGTAAGAAGTGCGACGAAGAATAAATTTTATTTTTATTTGAATAACTATATATAAGCAAATTACTGAAGCAAAATATAATTGTTCACTTTTTAGTCCTCTTTCTGAAAATGAGTATACCTTAAATCCAAAAAATAAACAAATTAATTAATTGATATCTTATAATTGTCATACGACACTTATTTTGTGTTTCATTCCCCTTGCTAAAACTTGCATTATTTATAATCAACTGAAAAATCATATAATGTTTACTTTAAAAGTGGTTATTTGACCTCTTCCGGTAGAAATAGGTATATTTAAAATATCGGTAGGTTTAGTGTTATTTAAACCTCAAATTTATCACAGCCTCTCTCAGTAGATAGCATGTAGTAAATTAATAATAAATAAATATTGAATGCATTACTTCTAGGGTTACAACTAAAAAAATTATTAGACGTTATGGAAAGTTTAGACATTCTGGAACATTAATCTTAAAACTGATGCAATTTTTTTCTCATTCCAGACGTTAAAACCAAGCAAAATCATGAACATGTAATGGAATTTCATTAAATTTAAAAATTATGCTTCAAGATTATTTAAGTTATGTTTGTGTTCATTTAATTGTTTTCTGAAGCATACCCCATCAAAAATGTAGTATTTTTTAAATTAAATGTTAATAATTAGTGTAATTTTTAAATTAATTTGACTAGCAAAATTAATGGACAATATAGAACAGGAGAGGTTGGGGTTAGAACTTTGCAAAAGGATTAAATTAAGCTATCTTCGCCTAGTTTAAAAAAAACCCATTCAAATATGAAACAATTATTTAGATAAAAATACTCCCCATTCTTGATACTAATTGATTGAAACTCATATACCCGTTTTTCGTAAACGAGTTAAGTTGAAAATTTTTCCTGCGCTGAAGTACAAGAGATGAAATACAGAACACATCATGTACTAGAAAAATGATGGATTCAAACAGAAATTAGTAGTATATTAAAATATGCTGATCTCCATACCTTAGCGAAGTTAAAGTAGGATCTCAATGTAGGAATATTTTTCTGTATAAAATTTTTTCGTATTTTGCATTTTATCCTTTAACATTAAAAGAAGATAGCCTCAAGCTGAATTATAAATAAGGACGACATTGGTTAGTGTTTTTTTCTCTCTCTTTTACTCTCATCTAAAAAAAAATCCAACAGAAATAAATATCTTGTTTTTTAAATTCTTTTAGCATTGAACTTCCCTGTTTGATAATCAAATTTGACCAAAATGTTTTTATGTCCTTCATGACTTTGTCATTGTCAGTCACGGTTTTCGACTTTGACCTCCGATTTTGTCCTACTTTTTATTCAGAAAAAGATGAATTTAACTGTACTTTTTTTTTTTTTTTTTTTTTTTTTGTTTTATCATAATCTGAATGTTTACTTATTTTATCATTTTAAATACGGTATAGCTAAGAAAATTACGCAGATATGATTAGTTATGAGATTTATGTAAAACTATAAATTTAATAATTGTAAAATCATCTAAATTTTATAGAATTATTTACGTATCGCTTATATGATTATTATAGGATGAATATAAATATGAAAGCTGTAGAAAATAATGAATTTTTTTGCTGTTTTAAACTCTTGTTTACCGTGTTTTACCTGAATATCTCAAATTTTAAGATTAGCTAAGAATTTTCTATCTGTTGACATCTTTTTTAACCTTTGCAAAAGTTTTATTACTTCGAAAAGAAACAGAGATGAAATTTTTATGCAATATATTCGAAGGAATGTTTGTATATATCTGCCTTCAGCTTTAAATTTATTAAATATTTTAATAATAATTATTAAATAAAAAAAATTGATTTTTAAATAACATTATGCTTCAAGAGAGAGCATTATAAAAGACTGATTATTTATATTATCAAAAATAATTTAAGAATTTATTGTTAGTAAAAGTGGTTATGAATCCCTGTATGTTAGCGAATACGTAAAAATTTGTAATGAAATTTCATTTAAAACTTTTCGTGGTATCCATTGAATGTAATTATTTTTAAAAAATTATTGCTTTATTATATATGGAATGAAATTTACATTAAAATTTAATTCAACAAATTTGCTATGATTCAATTAAAATTATACAAATGTTTTTATTTTAAAGTTTTTATTGTTATAGATTTCATATGTTTTATTTATTGTCTATGATTTATTTTAGATTTTTTTATGTTCAATTTAATATATACAACATTTCTATAATTAAAACATATCTAATATCGTAAAATATTAGGAGTAATCTATACTTTCTTCGAATATAGAAAAGGGAACGTATATTTGATGCTGAAGAAAGTTTTAGAATAATAAAAGCTTCAAATTACCTTCTAGTTTACTAGAATCTCAGAAATTCTATGAAAAGAATTAAAAACTCGAAAATAACTCTCTGGAGAATTTTTTTTTTTCAAAAGTCAGTTTAGTTAGTTTAGTTTCTATTAACGTCGCACTAGAAGCAACACGAGGGCTATTGGCGACGGACCTCGTAATTTTGAATCACGGTCAAGTGACGAGGACGACACCTGAGCTGGCACCCCCTCTCCTAACATCCACACCACGCCAACGGGAGGACTTTGGGCCCCGAACAGATTTAACGTGCATCAGCCCCGGCTACACGGCGGGTCTTTGGTGGCCAAGGATCGAACCCGCGACTGAACGAAAACCGCCAGCCGCTAGTCCACGACCTTGACCACAAGGCTACCGCGGCCCCCTTTTCAAAAGTCAACAATGGAAGTTTCAGAAATAATTAAATAAAAATAATAATTATTTTAGAAATAAAAAAGTGAAGTACATTTGTATGATATTGATGAAATTATGTTGTGCAATAAGAAAATCAGCATTTTGTAAATACAACTTGCATAATTTTGAAGTGCTTTTTAGAAGCCTATTGTATGGATTTTACACTTAAACACAATATGCGTAGATTTTTCACCAATTCTTCACGTTGTATCGTTGCCTTCTCTTTATTTTGCAAACAGGTGATGGTTTTCAATACTTTAAATTATGTATTCTTTCAGTTATTTATATTTTAAATTTTAAACACATTCATAGTTATGTCAAAGCTTTTTCAAGCTTTTATTATTTCAAAGGATAATTTTTTGGTGTATGTGATATTTACACTCCTTGCTGTTTCTTCATATTACAAAATGTGACTCAAGTAATGAAGCTTATACAAGCTTTTTTGCATGCAAGTCATTATTACTTTCAGTGATTGAAAGCAAAAATAACTTCCTTGTGGTAGTTAGTCCACTCCTCCCTCTTACGTGCTTTGAATATGAAAAATATAGAAAAAGGACTGATAAAGCTGATATTTATTTCATGCTTCTTCTTTTCAATTTCCTAAAAATTGCTGGTTTCCACCCCTGCTAAGTTTTATGAAAAATAAATACTACTGTATTTTTTTTTTTTTTTTTCAATATTTTTGTTTTAACTCTTCCCCCCCCCCCTAATAATTACATTTCATGACGCCGATTGGCATAGAAGTAACAAAAAAGATTGAGTAATGTTATTAATTATCAAACAAATCAGTAACAAATCAAAGAGTGGTTTTTCTTAATAAGGATAATATTATGTGCATAGGAATCATAGCCTGCATTTTTGAAAATTATAATTGAAACTCTTTAATAAAATGTAAATCATGATTCGATGTTTGACTACTAGTTATTATTGAATGAAATATTAAACTTTAAATTTTATTCAAATTCTTCTTTTTTCACGTACACTTAATTTAGATGAAAGAATGCTCCACGTAAATTAGTATTCAAATCGTACATTGAAACCTAGTTAAATAATTGTAAGTAATTATTTTCAAAAACTTTAGTGGCCTAGGTAACCTAGTGGTCATGGTCGCGAACTGATGGTTGGCGCTATTTTCGTCGAATAGAGGGTTCGAGCCTTGATGCCACTAAAGACCCGCCATATTGCAGGGTTGATGCTCGTTAAATATGCCGAAGCCCCAAGTCTTCCGTTGATGAATTGTACATTCCGTTGGAGAGGAAGGTGTATGCTCAGTTGTCGTCTTCGTCACTTGACTGAGGATCAAAACTGTGAGATCCTTTGCCAATAGCCCTCGTGTTGCTTTTAAGTGTGAAGTTAATAAACAATCAATCAAAATCAAAACTTCAAAAATTAAAAAGCAGTGAATGGATTAAAATGGATATTTAACTACATGCTATTGCTCGGGAAAATATTGGACTTTCATTGCAAAAATATCAATAACATTAAATAATTTTAAACATTCGATACTTGTTAAAATGCAAATTGCTTTTGATAACAAGTATTAAAATGTTCTTGAAAGATATTGATTTAATAAATGCAATGCAGAGTGAATACTATTTGCTATACGTTTTTTTTCTCTTATGCACTTACTATTTCAAACGTTTGGAGGTGTAATCTTATTTATGTTTGTACCTTGGCCGTTACATAGAAGAACTGAGAAATGCATTGCTTTGTTGCTTTTTTTTTTACTCAGATATTTTCATCTATGTATTAATTTTGTATTTATCAAAAGTTCCAAAGATGCATCACAGCAGTCATCAGCTTATATAACTCTATTCTAACACATCAATCAATAACTCCCGAGACTAACCCAGAGATGGCGCTCGTAGTAAACCAGTAACCAGGTCTTTCTAGAGTAC
>BMAW01008231.1:102841-142701 GCA_019974015.1 Nephila pilipes | reverse complement strand
GTGTGCGTGCGTGTGATGATTTAACTTTAACTTAATAATTTCTTTCAATAATAATTTAATTTTCTATTCTATTCTCTCCCCCCCCCTAATTCAAAAGTAAAGAGTTCATTTTTATTTCCTGATCCAATTCCAAAATATCCTTTCATTCATTAGATCACGCATTCATAAAATTTATTTAATCCGCTTTCCCAAGGTCGTAAATCTGCCAAAATAATCCCTATTAGACTCTTTGTCTATAGTTGAAATTAACTAGAGTCCCTAATCCTGTGTCACGTGTTCTATTACGTCGATTGGGGAAAATCCCTATTATATAATTGAATGCACAGCGAAAAGGAAGACTTTTTTTTCTCTTCGCCAATGCAAAAGACACTGTGCGGTTCACCGCAGAAAACTGACAATGAAAAACTTTTTTTGCTCTCTGTTTTGCTTCTGCCCGGCCGACCGACCCTGCTCCTCGTTTTCACAAATGCATACCAATCCTATGCTCTTCTGACTTTTTGTACTGTTTATCAAATGGCGGAGTTGTATCTCCCGCCGTGTGAAAATGCTCTCTCTCCACTACAATAAATAAATAGTTAAACTTGAACTTGGCTTCGACTGGTTTGAAATTTAATTGAATAGTAATTTTTAAACGAAAGGCAATCATTATATATATATATATATATTGAACTTTCCATTGCATAATACGTCAGGAAATTTTAGTTGCCAAAATTTCGTCACAGCGATTTATTTCTATAATGAACACTGATGTAAAAATATATATAGTTAATTTCATAATGTATCGTTCTTCGTTGGTACATTGGCAATTTAAATACCTTTTAGAAGAATTGAAGAGTGGATATGAGATCTCCCCTTATAAAACCATGCCCATTGACTTAGTCTAGGTAATGTCTTGAATAAATTTGTGTCATGCTTGGAACACATTTAAGTTTTTCTTAAAGAAAGGAAACAACATTTCCCCCCATTGAATAATGAAGAATGCTTGAACTTTTTGAATATTGGGAAGGATTTGCTATAAAATTAAATACGAGTATATTTTCCCGTGATATTAATACCAGTACCTACAAATAATTCCCAAAAATTAAAACGCTTGCAAATACATCGACCACACACATAGGTGAATTTCAAACCGTTGAAGCACTTAAGCAAGAATTTTCCAAAAGATGCAAAGACTTTGAAGCTTGTATGCCTATATTTTCCTAATCAATAAGGAAGTTTTACAGCTCCATCCTAGATATAATAGACTCATTAATAGACCCATTCTATTTGTCAATTTTGAGTGGATGGAAGTAGATAATTTTGAAACGGAACTCTGTCTTATCGAACTAACATCTTCAGAATTACGAAAAAAAATTACGAGAAAATCTGGGAGATAACTCTAATGATAATTTGACAGCTATTTTAAATTCCTGGATATCATTTCAGGAGAGATTTAATTGTTTGAAGAAAATTACATGTGCTCCGCTTTCCAATTTTTCTTCTAACTGAACAAATCTTTTCCCATGAAAAATTTTTTGAGTTCACAAAAAAAGTTGTTTAACAACTGAACATTCACAATCGTATGTCAAACTGAATGTCACAAGTTATGCCTCTCATATCGCGATAATAAGTAGTGCGATGCAGGGTAAGGTTCGCATTACAATTTTAATTTTTTTTTTTTATTTAACTGTACTGGTTTTTTGTTTCATTAAACATGTTTAATATATATATATATATATATATATATGTAATTTAATTTATTAATTATTTTGAAGTAATTTCTAAATTTTATGTTTATTTTTAATTTTAATAAATATGTTTAAAAGATACATAATACGTAATACATGTAATTTTTTTATTTATTATTTATGGTGAAGGAAAAGTTATATTTTATGTTAAATATCTTTAAATGATGCATATTTAATATATAATAAAACTCTAAATCTGTATTATTGACCTCTATTCTCTATCTCTGCATGTATTGCTGCGGAAATCAAATTGTTTCAAATATTTCCTACTAGGCGGCATCGTGAATGATATTTGTAAATTTTAGTTAGGCGTACCACATCCATAAGATTGCTGACCCCCTCTAGACAATTATTTTCTTACTACTGAAAGGAAAGATAAAGTTTTTGAAAAGATATTGCAATTTACTCTTTGATCCCTCGTATTAAAAAAAGACCATGACCAAATGCTTTAAAATATCCTCGAGAATGTGCTTGGCAATGGAGATTAAGCTTGTAATAATCGCTATTTCTAAATAACTATTATTTCGAATGATAAATTGAAGTGATCTTTAATGCCTTCAGTATCGGTTGGATGTATCGTTCCCTCAGCTTTTCTCATGAATCCAGTTTTATTTCGCTTTATATGAGAAAATATTTTAGAACAGTATGCTCTCTAGCTCACGATTGCTTTATACATAAGGCAGACTTGTCAAAAACTTAGGACCTATTAGTTGTTTTTGCTGATGTTTAATTACATAACTTGATAATAAACATCCATCACTTTTCAAAAGTAGTAACTTTTATACTATTTTTAAAGTTCAATTATACAAAAAGAAAAAAAATTATCTGTGAGGGGTATAATTTAATATATATATATATATATATGCCACAAAATGTAGCTCAAACTCTATTTAAAAAGTATTATAAATTCCGTATGCAAAACTATTCAATGTCTGTGCATGTTTTTATATCAATTAAATTTTCATTATAGCTAATCATAACTGCAATTCTTGGTAAATTTCTACACTTTCAAATCTTAAATTATTTCAATGTGTTAAAATAACGTTGAAATGTATGTATTAAAAATCACACAATCACATTTTGTTCTAAGCTTTTGAAATGCAAGTAAAATAAGTGAAAAAACTTAAAATTATTTTGGTGCCTCTTGAAAAGTTTTATAAATCAAGTAAATAGTTTTATTTAAAAATAATAGTGTATCGAATATGCAAAGAACTCCACCGTTATAGTGTGTGTAAACAATTAAATGTATTACAAGAACAGATTAACTTCACAGAACATGCTCACAACTAATGGGACTCAGCCTTTATACACTGACAGAATATTTGAGAAACAACCAATTTGAAAGGATCTAGAATCATCCAGACATTTGACAAACAGTAAATAATATTTGTAATTAATAATCCAGTCTCTGGATCATTGCACTTGGGAAGGGGATTCGAATGGATGGATCTGCCAACTGAACTACAGAGATCGTCTGCTTTCTTGCTTTGTGTGGCAATAGGAAAAACAGTAGGAATTAGAAATTTTCTAATTTTTATATTATTTACAGTATCCTATCCATATGTTACTTAAAAATCTCCGATTGAAGCAATGTTGATACATTGCTTTATGAAAATCTATCATTACCACACTACTTGAAGTAACTTGAGCTTTTCGACATTTCATTCAAAAAAAAGATTATCTTTTTTACGATGTTATGTCTGTAGTGTTTTATCGGTTATAAGTTTTGATGATGGCGAAAATTAATTTTGTTATTTGAGCTAGTTTTGCTTTTTCTAAAAATAAATTTGAGAAAAACTATTTCCTACAAGGAACTGTTAAAAGATTCTTCCTTAACATATGTTTTTCTTTACACTCAACTATATTTATTGATAAATAACGGAAATTAGTTTTATTTTAATGTAATGATTGTAACAAATTTTCTTTAACAAGTTTCATATTAATTTATTATCACTTTTTTTTGCCAGGAATTAGAAGGAAAGTTTCGTCCCTGGCTCCTTACAATGTTGGTGTTTACAATTTGGAGAATAATTGCGATTTTCTATCGCTCAATTGTTAATGTAAGTATCTTTACTTAACAATATCTATGATTGAATATATACCTGATTTTGCAAGATACTTTATATAAGTAATTTTAATCTTTGTCTACAAATTACAGTAAGATTTTTACATTTTATTTTATTGTAAATGTATTAGTATCTTTTTGCACCCAAACATTGTAAAGGAATAACTATTTAATAAACCATTAAAATATTTAACTTAGTTTACAAATTTAAAACATTTGATTCAGTTTAGTTATACACAAAAATATATATTTGTAATATTATCCGCATTAATTTCTTAAAAAATTATTCGTATCTAATGAAATATTTTAATTATTACAAGATATGTATATGAATAAACAAATAGATTAAAAATAATTATTAAATAAATACATATGTTTTAAGAATTAACATTCAATAACAAACTCTAAAATCATTGGAAAAAAAATCTAAGACATTAAAGTTTTTTTTTTTTTTTTTTTTTTTTTGTAAATTTGGAACTACGAAGAAAATAAAGAAACAAAGAAAGGATATCAAATAATTTAATTTTCTGTTTTAGACTAGGTACTGAAATGCATGATACAACAATGTTTTACAGGATCCAAATCACTCACATCCCACCCAGCAATTACTTTATAATTAAAACTGGGAAAAACCGAAATACAAAAAACTAAAAATAAACAATTCCAAAAACTGCACAAAAGAAATCATTAAGAATACGAAATAAGAAAAAAATATCCAAATATAACAGCAATTAAATTAACTTCAAATGAATATTCACATAAATGCAAAACTTATAAAGAAAACATAAAAAGAAATTAAAATAATAATCAGTTGGCTAAAATTTATGGTATCTTCCAGAATATTTATTACAAATTGTGAGCTCTAAAATTTTCCTGTCTGAATCGACAAAAATTATGAAAACTTCTATAATAATTACATAAAAAAACAAATATTGTAAAGTTTTTGAAATATTTTTTTTAAAAAATATTTATTTTAATTTAATAATTTTGAATTTTTAATAGCTTCTAAATTAGATAATTAATTTTCAAAACAAATAGTCATATCGCCATTTCTAGTCTATAAATGTAATTTAAAAATATATTAATAAAAAAATCAAGATATTAGTACATTATTAATGTAAAATAAAAAAAAAATTAATTTTTAAAAGAACTTTTAAACTTTTTTAATAAATGGAATGAAATTATTTTTTTAATTTTCATATTTTAAATCAGATTTTAAAAAAATTAATTAGAAAGTCTGCTTTAACACCGTAATTGTAAAATTTATTGAAGTCAGCAAAGTATCTTATTTATTCGCAACCAACTTTTTTCCGTAGAGTAAAATTAAAAACAATATTTCTAAACATTGAAATGTGAATACTGCTATTCTAGAAAAATACCCTATTCGCATGAAAATTGAAAATATCCCTTATATCAAAAATATTTGTATAATTTTTTCAAAAAAAAACTTTCTAATTTAATACCTGAATACACAATTTCCATTTTGTTAATATTAGTTTGAATTAAACTTAAATAAAAAAAAATATATATACATACCTGGTTTATCTAAGTACTAAATATTAATTAAATGATTATTTTTTTAATTCGAAATAAGTTTAATTAATATTATAATTTCTAAGAAAAATTAAAGCACATTTACACAAGATTATCTATGTCTATAGTATTAAAAAGATTTTCTAAAAAGAAAAGATAGTCATGGTTAGAAAAGTTTCTTATTTTTAATATACTTAATAATTTGAGAACTGTTTTTAATTATAGCAGTATTATTAAAAATATTTACAATTGTAAATAATTTAAAAGCTTGTAAAGCAATTTGTAATAATTTACCAGCTTTTGTATTATATGTATTAAAGCCATGTACAATTTGTACTTTATGAATTAATTGGTTCTTTGTGAAATTTAGGTGTTATATATATATATGGGGGGAAACTATGAATAAAGTAATGAAAACGAATTTTTTGGAACTTTAATATTGTGGTAACCTTATAACATGTTTTCATAATAAAACTTATTTCATATTTTAACAATGAAACAAAAAAAATTCTTTTATTCCGAAAGTTTTTAAATACAAGTTTTGCAAATTTTAGGATTTGTACTTCGGATATCACCAAGCAATGTTGGTAATTTGGATCCTTCTAAGTGCTGTGAATGTAAGTATTATTACTTTTTGTTTCGTTAGATGAAACTAGAAGTTAAATGTAAACAGAATTTTGTATGTGCAAAGAGGCATTCTTAGAATTATGAACACTTCAATTGCCTTTTTAACTCGCTCAAGTGTTTTAATAAAATAATATAATATGATAATAAATTAATATAAAAAATATAGGTAGAAACTTTTTAATGTTTAATTGAGCAAATGTATGTCTCCAAGAGGATATCAGTGTTTTAATTTCAAGAAAGTAGTCTCCGAGCTATACGCGAATAGTAACAAAATTTATTACATTCACTATTTGCGATAATATTAAGCTTTATACGACAGGCAGTCTTTAGATATTAGTAGCAATACCATACTAATGAAACTGAATAATATTATTTAAATCAATTCGACGGCGTTTTTTTTTCCCCTAAGCAATATGAACAAAAGGATATCAGATAAATGAGACAATTTTGATCCTGTTTTATGAAATAATTTTATTTTAATCAATGTTTTTTTTTTTTCCAAATCATTCTATTGAAATGCTATTTATGAAGGTTAAGCTTACTTTATCTCGAAGTGAAATATATTGATTTCTTATCAATGTATAATATTTTTTTATAGTTTTAGAGGATTTAGCTATTTCATACAAAGGTAATTTAACAATACAGATAATTATTTTCATGACATTCATTTTTGCCATACTAGGAATATTTATATTTAATTTTCTTATTTTTATTATCTAGAATCCATATTTTTCAAACAAAACAGTCTTTTTTGCACTATGCATTAAGCAATGATTAATTTTTATTAAATTTGGCGAAACATTTTTTTTTTTTTTTCAAATACTTTCAAATGCCCATACACATTAACAAATTCTTACAATTATCCATAAGTAGATAAGCGATCATTACAATGAGTTTCATCGTGTATATGTGGAAATCAGTGCTGGTATGTGTGGAAAAACTAATGTAAAAATTTTATATTTCATTTATAGGTTTTCATGTGGCTGGTTGTTCTGTCAAATTATCAAGAACTTGCCGATATCACAAGATTGGAAGATATGGCTAAATTAAAAGTAAATTTATCTTTCATTGTGTTTTTTCTAAGAATACTCGTTATTATTGTTAAAAAAGAAATTTCAACTTCAATAGTAAATTTTGAAGAATAACTCTTATGACTTATATACTTAACTTTTACCTTCATCAAAATTATTAGTAGGAGAAATGTTTTTGTAATTGTCTTTCAAATATGTATTTTTACTGCAATTAAGATTCATTTTGCTAATCACAGATGGATTTAGGGAAAATACGCACATCCAGGACTAAAAATTTAAGATATTCTATAGATCACACATATAATTCATTAGAATTTTAAAGCTTATTTGTAAATAAATGTCCCTTTCAGCAAACTTTCCTAACATATATTGATGATATTTAATTCTCTTATGTAGTAGCATTATTTATTTTTTAACACACTAATGTAAAATAATGTAATTGAACGACATTGGTGGTTTTAACTTCTTTTTTTAACGATTTGAAGTAAATTATTGATGCTCAAAAGTTTCTTATTAATTTGCATGATTTTAAAAATACACGAGATTGCAATTAATTTAATTTTTGTAACCCCTTTACTGGAAAACACAACACATTTCACAGATTTTTTTTACCATTAACAATAATCCGAAATATTTTATATGATATTTTCTTAAAAAACATATCTGTTTTCTATTTTTTTATTCAGATGGGTACAATGAGTAGCTTGAATCAGTCCCATTCTTTATCCCGCCATTCTGTGGATTCAGTCAAACAGCAGTCGTTTTCTAAGCAGTCGGAGGATTCGTCGAAACACATGTCAAATACGAGATCTACTACACCTAAAAGCTCTACATCAACCAATTCAGCATAATCATTGCCCTTCAAGAAGAGATAATTAGGTGCATCTCTTTTTTTACTGATGCGTATTATTTACTTACAGTCTTTTGAATGGGTATTTTTAATAATAGACTTCGTATTGTAATTGTGGTTTGAATATGTATTCATATAAAAATTTATGCTTTTAAATGTACAAATTAATTTTAAATATTTCATCCATATTTAAAATATGTTGCTTTTCAAAATATGTAAGTGAATGTATATAAAATCATTAACCATGTCAGCAGACCAATAGAATTCAAAAATTCATTCAGAATCAGAACAGAGATATATATTGACCTTTCATCAATAGTTGTTTAATGATTTAAAAGTTATTAAAACATTTTTACAATCACATGACAATAAAATATCTTTTCATAAGTATTCGAATTGTTACATTTTTGTCACTGAATACATCTACTTTTGTTCATTTTTTTAATAATTTTAAAATAAAAATTATATCCGTTTAAAAAGGTCATTTTTAAATATTTTTCATTCAGCGCTTTTTTATTTTATGATTGATTTTTGTCAAATTCACAAACATACATTTTGAGCATACATCATCATTTAAAATGTCATCCATTATTTAAGGATATGATAAATGTCATTTTGCACCATATACAAGCACTGAAATTTTGCTGTATCATTTATTCGTCTATTTCCAAGTAATTTTTAATTGAAAAATTATGTATATAAATTTATATTGTATCCATTATTACTGCAGACATGTAAATTGTTGATCATATTTTGTTGAAAATACACATTATAGTTTTTTAATGGATATTCATTATTATTTTCATCATTTATGTAGTTATTTTATTTTGTTGTTTGTTCATTGTTGGTATATTTTTGAAAGTATTTAATAGTTTTTCTTTAATCTCTTATATCATTCATACTATTAGATGTACAGAGATATACAAATTTTATTTGAAAATCATTGCATTAAGCGTGAAACTAGAATTATATTTAGAATATCAATTTAGATTAATTGTTTCATGTTAGTAATGCATATTTTATGATTTACATATCTATTAATTTCGAAATACAGAAAAGAGCTGGTCTCTTGAATATCAATAATGAGTTTTTAATTCGTTTTAATATCATAAATTGTTTTACCATTTATATTGTTAAATTAATTATATTGTACGAAAAATTAAGATAATTTAATCTTGATAATAAAAAAGGAATGAAGGTTTATTGTTATTAATTTTTCTTCTCTATATTATATGACTAGAATTTAACTACTATGTTAGACGTGTTTGTGATATATTTTTTTATTAGCTACATTAAAAATTCACTGGGCTTTCTTTAATGTGTATATAGAATTTCTTATTATCATTTAATTTGGGATTGTATAAAATTTTATTTTGTTATTTTGAAATCTATGTGAGTTATTCTACTTTGTTAAATTTTATAATGTGCAATGAAATGTATTCATTTTTTCACTGGCTTCTTGAGAATAAATTACTGTTCTCAGTATTAAATGTGTTATATTTTTTTGAGAAATAAATAAATAACTATCTGTGCATTCCAGAAGTGGAAAATAATATACCATGTATTTCTTTCATTTATAAATGCTATTTCTTTCATTAAAAATAAAAAAAAAATTATTAATGTGTTAGTTTTGAGCATTTTTTTCTCTATATAAATAGACCAATTACCCACGCAGTAACTTATTTCATAATAATTGAAAAGGTTGGCTATACGTATGAGATTACCTAGGAAAATAGTTCAATCAACTATACGTCGGGTTTTTTTTTTTTTTTTTCCCCTTCTTTTTTCTCCATTTCAACTGGTTAAAGACCAGAGATTTATCAACCATCTTAATGTTCATAAAAACATTTGTGTTATATATATTGAGTCTAAAATTTACAAGAGTTATAGTAAACAACACCAGTGCAAGTGTTATTGTGTTAAACAACACTATCTTTTGTTTGTACCCGCTTTTTATTTTTCGTTATAATTAACTACATATTATATCAGTTAGTTAAACTCAAAGAATATCGTAACAATATGCATTCTAAATTTATGATAGGGACTGTCTTAATATATATCGATGTTAAAGTTTGCGAGAATGAAAGAAATAGAACAATAGCTTTATTAAAAGTGATCAATTCTCCATAATCTTAGGTGAGATTTTAATTATACTCCAAGCAAAATGTATGCTGCTCACAAATGTACAACAAACTTTAATTAATTTTGTTTAAAAGCAAGTCATTCAGTAAAAATGAAATCAATCAACAAAGAAATAATAGAAGTGAAGATAACTTTCAAAGGTGATGAAACGAGTGTAATTTAATAAAAGCAGATCATCCCTATACAATCAACTTACTAAAGGCTTTTCACACGAATCATCTTAGTAAGTACATCTTTAATAAGTACAGAAAATTATTTCAATTCTTAACAATGCATTTTCAGAAATTTAAATTAAATTTCTGGAAATGAATTAATGTAACACATTTTTATTAAAGTTCAGATCTGTCTCACAAATCCAAGCTAGTTCATTGAAAATATTCATCATCCTCTGTCGCGATGACAAACTTAAATTCATAAAGTAATCTACTTTATTAAAATTTTGTTTCGAGCTTCCTTTTAATTTAATTACACTTTCGTGATATTGTATAAATGGATATTCCAATAATGTAAAAGAATTAACTAGGGTTCAACAACCAATGAACTCTTAACACAAAATTTAATGCTTTCAAATATATTATCAACGCTTTATCTATTTTTATGTGGCAGCGGTAGCCTAATGGTTATAGTCGCGAATTCACGGTCTGAGTTGTTTCGTCGAGCCTTGGGTTCAAGTCCTGTTGCCACTAAAGGCCCACCATGTTGCGGAGCTGATGCACGTTGAATATGTCGAGGCTGGTTTGGAAGTTAGAAGAGGGAGGTGCTAACTTAGGTGACGTCCTCATTACTTGACCTGAGTTCAAAATTACGAGGTCCGTCGTCTATAGCCTCGTGTTGCTTCTAGTGAGACATTAATAAAACTAGTCAATCATTTCTATAAAAATATACTGATTGTTATTCTTTTAAGTCACATATATTGCAGAATGGTTTATATGTTCTGAGTTAATGATAAATGTATGATTTTGATTTCATTTTATTTTTGAAGAATTTGTGAGCATTTAGTATTGGATATGATATGTGTTTTGTTGCGTGATGCAGAATTTGGAGAGGGAGGTGCCAGCTCAGGTGTCGTCCTCGTCACTTAACCGACGTTCAAAATTATGAGGTCCGTCGCCAATGCCCTTGTGCTACTTCTGAGGGATATATTAATAAGCAATTGATTATCGGTTTTTATTTCTGCTGGCGTGGCATTACTATTTATTCGGTATTTTGGCTCTTAGACTTATTGTGTTTGGTATGTTTCTACTTTTTATGCTTTCTTTTACACAAGATAATTCCCTCAGAGGCTTGCCTTCTACTGGTAAAATCAGAAAGCATGACCCCCTGGTACCCTGGAGATCTTCGTCTTTTTCATGGGTTTGCTGTTTTTGGTAAACACGGGTGTCGCGCTCCCTAGATTCCTTTAGCGGTCCTTCTCTATTTTCGACCCCTTCTTTTTGCCAACCAATTTTTACCTTTTTCTTTCTTTTTCTCTGTCTAGATTACAGTTTAAACAAATGTTTGGCGAGGCTAACCAAACACTTGCGCTAAAACCCTTAACAGTCACTCACTACACTAGATTTTGTATTACTTTTCGTATGTTTATGAATACCCTTTTTTTTTTTTATTTTATGGAGAAATCCATGTGTTTACCAAGTAATGTAATGGGGAGTAAGGTTGGTATTCATGATTCGCTGTTTCATTTTTGGGATATCTTATAATCTGGACCAAAATATTTTTCTTATTTGTTTGATGTGTCAGATTAAGATTCCCGCTCTCCATATATATGTATGTATGTATATATATATATTCAGCTTCCGTATGTTTGTGGCCGCAAAACTCGGAAAGTAGTCGATGGATTGACTTGAAATGTTTACACAACGTTGCATTTTTATATAAGTGTGTTTTTATATACCCCCCCCCCCCCCCGAAGTTTCTACGGGAACGGGAAATTCCAAGTGCTTCACAATATTTAAATAAAAACAGTTACATCTGACAAATGACTACCTGTAGCATATTTTTTACATTTACACACATTACTATTTTCACTCATCTGCTTTAAAATATGTCAAATATCTATGATTTTAACAAGAAACATACAGTTAGATAAATAACGCATTTTTTTTACAGTCGACTGTCCGACACACAGGTGGCCAGCTTTTGAGCTTTCTGTTGAAAAACATTTTCTCTCTAATTTTTTTACTACGATGAAAAAACTAAAAATAAACATCATTGCGGGAAAAAAAGTGTTACTATAACCAGTTGATTGATGTGCATATTATATCCAAAATACTTAATCAAAATATAGAATTGATTTCATTTTATCTGAGAAGAGATTTGGTTATCTGCTTTCAAAAATAAAGGTGAGTTGATTTCACACATAATATTATATTCGATTAATTTAGAACACAATGGAAAAGCAATTACTTTGAAAGTGAGAGGAAAGGACATTGAAGTTAATAATCGCTGGGTTATCGAAAACTCCATATTCGCCACTTTTATCGAAAACTTTTAAAGCACATGTAAAAGTTGAGTATTACAATTCTGTGAAATCCATGAAATACATATGTAAATACGTCAACAAAGGCAGCGATATGTCAGTGTTTGGAGTGTCAACAAGAAGTAGTTTAAATAAAATCTCTCATTACCAAACCGCAAGATATATTAGCAGCAATGAAGTTGAATGGCGTATTTTAGGATTTCAAATCTAAAAGAAGGATCCAACTTTTGTTCCTCTTTTTGTTTATCCGCAAAGCGGATAAAGAGTGTATTTCACGGACAAACGTACAGGACAGAGCAACAAATCCACCGAAACCAACATTAACAGAGCTTTTTCAATTATGTCAAACACATGATTTTTGAGAACTTTGATGTATGCAGACATTCCAACTTATTACACTTGGAACGCAACACGGAAGAATTTTGAAAGAAGGAACAAAGGCAAATCAGTAGTTGGACAACCTGGAATATTTTCATCAAATGCTTTAGGAAGACTATACACTGTACATCAGAACAAAGCAGAATGCTTTTCTATACGTTTGCTTCTGATTACCGTTCGTAGTCCAACATCATTTATACACTCACGAATAGTGGATGGAATAATACATAATACATATCGAAGTGCATTGCGAGGCCCTTAACTAGCTGGAAAACGACATTCATCGGGATAAGTCAATTGAAGATTCATCCGTTACTTCGAATCCATTTCAAATACGTACGCTCTTCGAAATTATTTTGTCACGTCACAATCAATACAGTTGTGGAAGAAATGTAAAGACTATATGTTTGAAGATATTCTTCACAGAATGCGTCAAGAAACACATAATTATGGCTTGGATTTCACAGATGAAATAAACAATGGAGCGCTAATCTTTATTGAGGATCTTTGTCTTGCAATGTGTGGCAAGTTGTTGGCACATTTAGGAGTGACAACACCGAATAGGTCCATCAATGCAATATTCGAGAGATAACTGCTCAGAGAGTAATAATACAACAGAAATGACAAACAGCTGTTCGTCCAAGGAAATACTCCGAAACTCCTTCGAGAACAAAAGATAGCATTTGATACCATCATACACTCAGAGGCCACCCAATTTGGTGGATTGTACTTTTTGGACGCTCCAGGTGGAACTGGAGAAATGTTCTTAATTTAATTAATCCTAGCTAAAATCCGTTCAAAGGGCCATATTGCGTTAACATTTGTTTCTTCAGGTATTGTTGCCACGTTGGTGGAAGGAGGTGGAACAGCGTATTCAGCTCTTAAACTGTCACTAAACATGCAGTTCACAGAAAACCCAACATGTAACATTTCTAAAACATTAGGAATGGGAAAGAATCTTCAGATGTGCAAAATCATTGTAAGGGATGAGTGTACAATAGCTCACAAGAAGTCATGGAAGCATTAACCCTTTGAGGGGCGGTATATAAAAAATATTAAATTTTTGCTAAAATTCTCCTGATATGGAATAATAATGTTAGAAGGACACAATATCAAGAGGTAAAATTAATTTTTATTTATTTCCTGATATTTAAGACCCGGTATAAATAATATACCCCCCCCCAGGACATCTTATTTGTACCCTCGCTCTATCGTAATCCTGTGAAGAAATAATAAATATTTTCATAAAAATTTATATTATTAGTTATTTTGAGAAATATTAACATTACAACACACTTTTGAAAAGATTAGAACTTTATGATACTGTTTTTTTTTTTTTTATTTCTAAGACTAATAATTTGTGCAAAAAATATATGCATTAATTTAAGTATAATTTTTATACATTAATAAATCTCAGAATAATGATGATATTAATTATTAAACTTAATAAAAAAATTGATTTGAGATTTATATTCAGTTTTATTTAAAGAGAGGCATATTTTCAATTTCATATTTCCATTTCAAGCTTTGGTAAAAATATCAACCGCATACAAATAATGTACATAAAAATATAAGAACTGTATGAAAAAACAATACAGTAGAAAAATTAGAGCCGTATGACAAATAATACAATATGTAAAAATTATACCTTATCCGGAAATATGTTCCCACATGGTAATGAATTTTTCAAATAAGTAAATTTAAAATTTATATTATATTTATAATAAAAAAGAAGTAAAAGAATAAATTCATTGAAAAAATGATACGCATTCACACACTATGAAATGTTTTAAAACAGCTTTCTGTTTTTTATTGCATTCATAATGGTACACTGCAATCCTTACACATCCAACTCGTTCTTTTTTGCTTTCTTCTCGAGCTACACAAAGCACACCTTCTCAAGGTGCACCTCACAGCTATGTGATCAGCATGCTTTAGCCTCTTTGACTCGGGTACAAAGAGCTTACGAAGAAGGGAGCTCTTCAAACAAAGCAAGTGCTTTCTCAATAGAAAGTCCCCGTCTAGGCATTCTTTTAAAAATATATTTTAGAATTTTATATACTTAAAAAATATGTAAAACTTGATTATAAAGCTAATTTAAATAAAATTAGAATTTTTCTGAAATAATAATGAACACTATTGCATGAAATCTGAAACAGTCACGAAAAAAACATCAATTTAAGGAATGTTAGATAAAACTAAAGTGCTGTTGGATGTATGTCTTCCGCAAGTGTTCAAAAACCAACCGTTCACAGTAATTGTTCGGATTCGATAAATGCCCTCCCAAATTTGTGATGAACAGACGTGTCAAAAAGAAAGCAGTCAGCACTCCTTGCTCTGAATTATTTACAGAAGGCGTATATAATTATTTTTCTTTCCTTTCAATCTCCGCCAAAGCGGCATTCCTTGATCTTTTCAGTTTAGAAAGAATCATCCTTTCTTTCCAGATTCAAATCTGGTGTCGTAGCACTGAGAGCTCTATTCTTCTTATAAAGCGGGTATCTGTTTGTTGTATTGTATCTTTTGTATACCTTTCTTCAATGATTTACATCTTGGTTTACTTAGATACTTTGTCCACCGCTATTGGTGATGAACTCCTACTGTCGCACCTCAATTGTCGGCAGCTTATCGTCTATTTTTATCTCATACTAACACTATATGTCCATTATCATAAGCAATTCTCATGCCTATCAACGACAACAAACCCCTTATCTGCTGTGTCTGGCCAATTCTATCTTAGAAGCCTTTAAAGACTCTCCCTTCGTCTTTGCTTTGTTCGATTTTTTTTTTGCAATAGTTTTGGTTTTGAGAAATCCTTTTCCCCCCTGCGTTTTTGTTTGTTGTCTTTTAGTGGGCAAGAACAGCGTAGATAAATTTTTATTAGCCTCCTAAGGGGCTATTGTTTTATGTAAAGTATTTTGGCGTACGAGATCACTTTTCAATTTTTTTTTATCAATTGCTTCATTTTTCACATTACACAGTCTTCAACAACCCACCGGAGGCGCTCTAAGATACCAAGCAGCTCAGCTGCAACTGCCAGTAAAGGTTTAGCCAGTATATATGTACATTATTATGAACAAAACTATATAAATAAAAATATTTTTATTAGTTAAATAGCTATACTGTTGACCTAGTAATCTTTGAATGTAACAAAAATTCTGCAGATAAACCTCATATTTCTTTTTATCTTACATACTTTAATTTAATTCAAAAAATAATTTAAAAAAGTCAATCAAAATATGAAGACATAAAATTGGAAATTATTGATAAAAAAGTTAACCGCAACATTAACGATAAAAGAGATTCATTTAAATTTCAAGTTAAGAAAATTCAATTCTGGAACGGCAACATACATACATCTATGTATAAAAATTTAATTACTAAGTTTATATATGTATGTAATGTCCGATATTCATAATGATGAGCACTTCGGCTTATTCGAAGCATTCTTATATACGGCAATCAAAATGTACAGACACATGAAAATAGTTAATTAAGAAAATTAAAAGTAATATCTACAACATAAATATTCGAAGACAGCTCATTTCAGCCAGGTTATGCTCCGTGTACTAATTCCGTAAAATTTATATGATGGTAGCTCTACAACATGACACAATATCACAGATACTCCGAGTGTCCACTCCAGCTCTGTAATGGCGTCTTCCCGAGCAAACGTCTTCTTTTCCCTAGCGGAATGTCACTTTACCAATAGCAGTGCCTTCTGGTGGTGAGACGGATTCCGTTTTATGGCCGCGTTCGGAGCGATAAGTTCCACCTCTATACACACACATAGATATATATATATCTGTGTGTATGTATGTAAAGAAATTGTTTCCTAACTTTCAAAATATATAAATATCGATTTAATTTTTTTAAAAATATTTACAGCTTGATAAATGTATGAATAATTAATTTTTGGTTAATTTGTTTAAACAATCTTACACATTCTATTGAAATTTAATTTTTTCTCAAAAAAGTAAGATTTTGAGATAATCTTCTAAAAAAAGAACTTTTATTTCTAAAATAATTTAAATTACAGTCAGTAGATGGCGATACTGGTTACATTATATATGATTCTTTTATATTGCTGTTTTTTTATAATTTTCAATATGAACTTTCTTTTTTACTCCCCACAAACATCGGGGAGGGGGGGGAGGAATAATTTTAACATTTTATATAATTATAAAATATTCTTTTATGCTATATGATGATCGCGCTCGTTATTACAGTAATTTAATATTAGATTGGACTGTGTTTTTACGGTAAGTTAGAATAAACGTATTTAAATTAATAATTTACATTTTTGTATATTTTTGAAATAGGGAATATTTGCTGTGCAAAGAGGGGTTTCTATTTTTAAAAAAAAATTAAGTTAGAATCAAGATATTTCTTTAGTAAGTTTTTTTTTTCAAATGTAAATTTTCATGCTAACCATTTTGTTATGAAGTAATTTGGTGAGTGGGATTATTTGAATCTATAAAACCTATTTATCCCGCGTGCATTTCAAATCTGAAATGAAGGATTCATATATTTTACATCTCTGGAAAGTAATTTCAAATCTACAGGGCAGTTTTTTTTATTATTCCGAATTAAATCATGAATTAATTTAGGATTTTTCGAAACTTCTATCCACTTAACAGAAATTTAATTAGAAATTTTTTCTCCAATTTACAAAAAAAGTTTAAAAATAGTTGCATCGATTTTGACGTCGAAAATGTAATTACAACTTTATCATCCCACTCACAAGATATAAAATATAAATTTATGTCTACATTTTGTTAGTAAATTCTCCTTTCACTAAATTCTATACATGTCTCATTTGTCTCAAATTCTTTCTTATAAAATAACAATTTTCATAAACATGTTAGTTAATATAATCTCATATTTGAATATTCCATTACCTATGTCATAACGTGAATATTATTTCCATTTGATAAATTTGCATTATATTTATCTCTTCTTGTTCTCAAAATATTTTATAATCAAAACCTAAAAGCTTATTAAGTTCACTAATTCTATAATCAATTTTAAAATTCCTTTTTAATTTTTAAAATAATTCATCATTCATCAATATATGTGGATCATTTACGAATAATTTAACCATATAAGTTCCGCCCGGAATAAATAGATCTACCTTTCTTATTTTCACACTATACTGCTTCGATTTAAAAATTTTAAATATATTATTCACTTATAATATACCAGGAAATTTCAATTGAAAATTATTGTGAAGTTAAATTTTGTAGTGAGGGAGGAATATAATTTCAGCTTTAAAGTCCTCTTTTATTGTTAACAAAATTTTTACATTGCAAGAGCTAGGCTTTCGAGTAAAAGAATAAAAAATAACTGTCCACATTTTTTTTATAAACAGTCGGACCTCGTTAACACGTGAGTCCGCTTTATACGCAATTTTACTTTAGTTTTTATTAACGTCGCACTAGAAGCAACACGAGGGCTATTGGCGACGGACCTCGTAATTTTGAACCACGGTCAAGTGACAAGGACGACACCTGAGCTGACACCCCCCTCTCCTAACATCCACAGCACGCCAACGGGAGGACTTTGGGCCCCAAACAGATTTAACGTGCATCAGCCCCGGCTACACGGTGGGTCTTAGGCGGCCAAGGATCGAACCCGCGACTGAACGAAAACCGACGGTCGCGAGTCCACAACCTCGACCACTAGGCTACCGTGGCCCTACGCAGTTTTACTATGGCTCATTCGATAAGTTACCGCTCGTGATGTTTCTAGACATTATGGTGCCACAATTCTTTTTTCTTCAAAGAAATCCAAATTAATCTATCGTTCGGATGATGTCATGATTTCCTGTTAAAGGAAGACATTATAACTGGTTTCCTCCCTCCCCCCTTTTTTTTATTTTATGTGTGGCTCACCTTTTCTCAGAAAGCGAAATATCCATTTAGGATTATTTTTTGTAGATTACTTTTAAAATCCCACGGTCAGTGATATTAGCAGCACATTTAACCATTTTGCATTGGTCAAATTTGATCGGTTGATAAAACAATAAACACAATTTTCTTTAAGTATATTAAGTTTTCTTTTATTAAATATTTTTGTAACAGGCAGTAGACTAAAATATGGTAAAAATAGAACATATGACCATAAACCTTCTCAAATTAACCGGTTACTCAGTAATTTAACATAAGTGTTCGTTACGCATAAAATTCATACCGAGTCATATCACTGGACATAATCGCTCAATTTAAATAAATCGTCAATAAATATCTTTAACCCGTTCACTCCCAGCGTATCACATGTCATACACTTGCTTTAGTTTAGTTTTTATTAACGTCGCACTAGAAGCAACACGAGGGCTATTGGTGACGGACCAATAATTTTGAACTCCGGTCAAGTGACTTGGGACCCCGACAGATTTAACGTGCATCACTTATAATATACACGGCGGGTCTTTAGTGGCCAAAGATCGAACCCGCGACTGAACGATGCAATACGCTCGCGTTTGCTCTCCTGTGTCCAGCGTATCACGGGCGATACGCTCCGTGAGTGTCTTCTATGGCCCAGCCTATCAATAGAGATACGCTCGATGAGAAAATTTTATTGGATTTTTTTAATGTTACTATATGGCGTTCCAATACCGCGAAATCTATATAGATAGGTTATTTGGAGCGTTGACCTTGGTGATATGGGCTTGGATTTCACTTCTGGCAATCAGGAGGAGGCACGTAATTGTTAAAAGCACGTGTTGCGCCGCGGCTCTTTAAATGTAATGACATAATTTAAAGGGTGCTCTTGATTTCGGCTTGCTTTTTTTCTTTTTTGTTTGCTTCTTAGAAGTTCAAATGAGAATTTATGCATGTTTATGGGGTTAGGGCTTTCGGTAGCTGATGCTCTCAGCTGTTCGTTTCATTGGGTCGGTTTTTATTTGTAGCGACAGTCATGAAGAAAGGAAACTATTTATCTGATACTGAGATTTTCGAAATAATAAATGAACCTGACAGTAATGTTAGCGAAAATAATCCAAATCTGTACATGGCCATTAAATGAAGAAAAAGATGATAAAGATGTGCCCTTTGCTCAAAATTTTGCGTGAAGCATCAAAAGTTGACAAAATATGAGCGTAAGACATATGACGTTGGACTATGCATTGAAGAAATTTTTTTTTATAAGAATACTATACATCAAAATAAGATTCGATTTTTATATCTTAATATTCCACGTAATGGTACATCATTACACCGTGAAATTTATTTAACAAATGTAAGTATCTTTTGTATTTTCTCAAAAGATATGATTTTTATGTATAAAACATACAATTTTCGATTAAATCTTTCTTTTCTTTCGTATATATTAAGTTTAATGCATTTGAAATAATATATGTAAAAACCAAAGTATTCTAATGAATAGCCGATTTTAGAGGAATCTTTTTCGTGAATTAGGCTTAATATCTAAAATCGTCAGGGCACAGCCAGACACTCCGCGATAAGAAGCCGCGGGCCCAGAAAAACACTTCTTTTTTCTCCCTCCGGTAGTGAAAGAGTTAACTCGCAGTTCACTTAACCCGCCTTTTGTTAACTATGGACTTCGACAGCCACGTGTTAACGGGATCAGACTGAATATAAAAGAATATAATTTCTATTTTACATAAGTCGGCTGCAATAGAAAATTATTATAGTATTTAATTTCTTTTATTGTCACTTTATTGTGTATTTTAATTTGTTTTCAATTTAATACTATAATATTCATTCATAAGAATTATATATTCAACAAAATTATATTTTGAATGAAAATAAACTCAATGTGTTGTTAGTTATTTGCCTGGTACTAGCTCAGTTAAAAAAAAAAAATCTCCATATTTTCTAAACCTTCTCTTATATAACTTCCTTGGTAGAGACTAATTAACGCTGAAATACATTCAATAACCATTTGCATCATAAAATCTGCTTCTTTTTATCATAATAATTTTTGTGCGTGTGACAAACAGCCAAGGGCGTAGCGAGAAATTGTTCTTGGAAGGGCGAGGTCTCACACTTCAACTCACACCTCAAAATTAATTTCAGATTTCATTGTTTATTTTCAAAGTAAAAAGAAAATTTATATGGAAAACAGAATTTAGAACATTATTTTTTTTAAAAAAAAAATTAGTATAAAAAATTTTTAGTTTTAAAATTGCAGTATATGGCAATCCTTATGGGGGTTACAACTGCTGCTGTTTGTCGATTTGAGAAAGGTTCTAGAACCAAATCTGGATAGATCATATTGAGGATTTCCTGAATGTATTTGTAAAATGTATACCTGAAATGTATTTGTAAAATTTTTAAAAGTTTCCAAATGTCGTCCTCATTTGTTTACATAGAGTAAAGATTTAAAAGCTGATAGATTCGTCTTCAACGCAAATTTTTTTCATACAAGGCAAGTTATCACATATAGAAACATTCTTCCCCCCCCACACACACTTTTTCGAATGCATTTTATTCCACCAAATTCAAAGCAGTAATCTAGGCTTGAGAAGAAAATTAGGTAGCTCTATAAGATTAAATTACGCTCGAAAATTCACATTGGCGTGTCGACGGGAGCCTTAATCTTGCCATGATCTGCGCAACCTTGTAAATATAAGCTATGTGGATCGAACCGGAACAAAAGCATGCACAGTGGGGTACCGTGTGGTTCACGTACTAGTTAAAAAGGTATCGGGAACAAAGTTATTAAGCACCTATTCCTATTATTAATACGGATTGATCTTTTTTTAAATGACATTAAGAACAATTTGTTGAACCATTTGTTAGTTGATTTTTAGTATTAATCAAGCTTTCCAGGGAGCTTTTGAGAGTATTGAAAACGGGGAGGGGTTGGGCAGTTGATCTTTAACACCTCTAAATTAGCCTTGGACAAAAAACGCCCCATTAAACCCTTCAACGCCCTGGTGTGTGATCTACTTTGAAAAAAACAAATTGTAAACAACTTTTCATTTTTTCTTTTCTGAAGTTACATCTCCTTCACAATCGAGAAGCTTATGAAATTCTTTACACAGATATTTGAACCTATAATTTCCTTTCGTATCGTTTTTCATTAATCTTTACCTTTCCTTCGCCTAGCTTATATAAATACTTCTATTAAACATTTTAGTTCTTATTTCATTTTCATGTACAGAAAAAAAAATTGCCAATAAATTACTACAATAAAAAAATGATAGTGAACCTGAATTTTTTAAAACCAAATTCAAAACCAAAGATTTTCTTTAGATGAGTCCTTGAGAGGAGATCGAGGCATCTTGCACTCGAGGAACCCCAGTGATCTTAGTCCATCTTTCTTTCCTCCCCTTTATTTTACCTTTGACATATGTTTTCTTTTGGGAATTTTTTGTTTATGTTTTTGAGTGAAAGTTGCACCATGTTTTCTAACCTGAGATGGTTTTTATTTGGAGGATTTTCCCCCATTTTTGTTATTCTGCTGTTTTGCATATTTATTAAAAATTACGAAGTATTTCAAAATGAAAAAAAGTTTAAGCTGTTTAACTAATACACTAACAGATCAGCGGTGTATCAATACCAATGTCCTGCATACCTAATTCTCACCGTAAGGAGTTCTAATAGTTTCTCTTATGGTGGTACTGTGCGAAGAAACCATTTGAGCTAGAAAAGGCCCTGGCTGGGGAAGGGTGTGCGGTAGAAGAGTTGTGTACGCTATCGATGGCAGTTTTTGAACGTTTATCTGAAAATGTCCCCAGAGGTTGAGGGCCTTAGTTGCGAATGGCCAGACGAAGGTTCTTCCGCCATTTCGATCCTCCTTGGCTCTGAGCACGTGATGGGGATACTGCCAATCACCTCAAAAACTTGCTATCATTGTAAAATAAATAAATAAATGATTTTTACATGCACATCATTATCATAAAACAAAATATCACACCATTAGCAAAAATTGCCAGTCAAAAACTAAATATACAAAATATAATTGTGCAAGAGTTGAGAACAATATAAAATTATTCATAAATATAAACGTTTTGGAAGTAATTATCATATTAAACATGAAATTGTCCTTCGATAGTCTTAATAATTTATTTTTTTAATTTTTGGAAAAGTTTTTACACAAATATTTCCTACTAAATAAAGTCAAAGACTGAAATTATATGAATATTGTAAAACTCATCATTATCATTAAAAAACAATTTTTTTAAATATAAAATAAAACAGGGGGAAAATAAAATATTTTCAAAAAAAAATATTAAATTTTGTTTGTTTTCGAAGACAGCAAGTAAATTACGCGAATATTTAAATACCACAATATTCGTGGATAATGAATTTTTTTTAAACAAAAAAAGTCTGAACGTATTGAATATATTTTTATTATACAAAGAGAATGAAAGAATTTTTTTTAAAAAAAGCATTTGGTTTCGAAATTTATTTACTTCCTAAACCTAAAATCTAAAGAAAGATTTGTATAGAGAGTGTTTGAATTCCTCTTCAATAAATCAGCATTTAACATGAAAATACTGAATTTAACAAATTTTTAAAAAATAATTTTAATGATTGTTGAAGTTATAATAACAAATTTGATCTTTTAAAATTATACAGATCAAATTGAAAGGTAGAAATTTGTAACATTATTTCTATCTGAAACAGATCTATTTTCCAAAGAAAAAATAGCCTAAAGAAAATTTTTAAAAAAATCATGAAATACCTGGTGGTTATTATAAAAAAATAATAATGCATGAAAAAACCATTTAAAAAATCAGAAACATAGATACTGATATGCATAGATACTGATGAAGAAATTCATACATTTGAAAGGAGATTATAAAAACGTATAGAATTAAAAATTAAAGAAAATTATAACTTTATTAGAATAGCTAGAAAATAAAAGAAAGATTGCAATTTTAAACATAAAAGGGAAATATATTAAGAAGGGAGATAGAATTCAATATACAAATATACTGTACATATGTCAGAAATAATTATTTTTAAAAACAATTATTTATAACACCAAACCTCAAATTATTCCAGAATTCTAATATTCAAATATATTTTATGGTTATACTATAGAAATACTTATTGATGAAGAAAGGGATTTTATATCAAGATAATCAGGATTTTCTTTCATTAATTGAAATTAATTAATTAGAAATGAAAATTAATAAATATAATCCATTAAATGAACCATCACATATTGAATGCTTTGATATAATTTTTAGAAAGCTGTATTACATACTGAAAATAGTGACAATTTTCTTGCTTGGACAGCATTCCTGAATTTTAAATCCAGTTGAAAAAAGTAATCATAATCCGGAAAAAAATCAGTAATTATAGTCTTAAAAATATGATGGATGAAAGACAATTACTTACCTATATCATTACAATATTTCAAAGAAAAAAAATTACATATCTATCAATGTTTTCAGTTACACAAGTAAATGCTAAAATTACCCTTTGAGATAAAGAAAAAAAATGAAACCATGTAAAGTTATTAAAGAAGATTAGTATTATAATTTTATTAAGAATATATCTAGAATTGCACACTCAATTAAAAAAAGCACAAAAAAATAACAATATCCTTAATTTTTCCTAGCTTTTGAACAAGGGTAGAAACTAATGTTCATGCTATTTTTAATTACATCAAGACAGCAAATCAAGGACCTAACAGGACCAAGAACTCAAATAAAAACAGTCACATCTAATGCAGTTCTATTACAACATTCATCAAACACAACATAAATAAACCTTTTATACAATTAAAAGTGTTTTAATCTATTGATACAACATCAAAAATTATAAACGGGGGAGAATACAATCCATATAATGTGAGACAGTAAATTAAATTATTTTCAATACAAATACATCTACTTTGCCAATGAACAAAATATAATGCAATTTTTTGTTTCAAAAACTAAATACCATTGTTATTATTAGCTGAATTTCCAAAGCTAATGTATTTACTGTCTCTTTAAAATTAAAGGCAATGTCAATCAAAATATTTCCAATATAAATGATCAAAAGTATTTTTTACAGAATTTGTTTCATAAAATAAAAAGGAAAAGAGAAATCTTAAATAAAAATATATATAAATTACATTTAATGAAGGAATAAAAGGGGGAAACATTTTTGAAGCATCCTCTTCAAACCAAAATTTTAAAACCAATTTCAAATTGAACTTTTAAGTATATAGAATTAACATTATACCATTATATTATAATATGGTATTATTACATTATACCATACTAATTCTAAGATTACAACTTCTTTCAAGGCTCTCTTGAATCAATCCATCTTATGCCATCTGTAAATAAATAAAATGATTGTTACAGAAAAATGACTTTTTGAGTATCTTATAACACTAGAAACATGTTCATTAAAAATAATAACTCAAAATAATGTTCAATATGATTCAATGATAACCAATAATTCAGTTTAAATGTATTTGTTTACTAATGTTATTCATTTCATTAACGATAGTAGGGAAATGGGGGGAAATTGCATGCTGAAAAATATTTAATTATTCAAACAAAATATATCAAAATAAGAGGATAACAATATAAATTTTTGTTTCATTACTTAATTTCTTGGATAAATGTTGAAATTCAATACTGATTTTTATATATATATATTGGGCAATTTAATAAAATGAAATATTTTTCATTCATTGATAGCATATATAGTAATCCTTCCCTTTACACATTAAAATTTTACAAAAAGCTTTTCTATCATGGGAAGTACAATGCAGACATATAATCCAGAATCATTGTTATCAGATCAAAAAAATAAGTATCACAAAACAGATAATATATAAAGAGAGTGAACGTACATCACTTTTTGCTAAAAGAAATTTTCAAAAATAATGAACCTACTTACAGAGCACATCACTTAAATTCATAAAGGTAACATTTTACTTATAAATTATATGTAATTCGATCAATGAAAAGAAGTGAAACTTTTCCAAAACTAAGAAATAAAAAATGATCACATTTGCAGAATGGTGGTCATGGTCACAAGCTCAAGTCCAACAATATTCCACATCATCAGCATGTTCAAGTCCTCTTTCCACTTAGGACCCATCATGTAGAGAATCTGGAACATGTTAAATCTGACATGGATCAAAGTCTTCATATTGGCATGGCATGAAAATATAGGGAGTGGAACATGGTTCAAAATTAGGAAACCTTTAGGTTAGGTTTTGTGGACCATTCAATCCAGCAGAATCGCGACCCTTCAAATTGGCATTCAATAAACAAATAAATGTATGAAAACAAAACGTAATAGCACTGATTTTTATTAAAGGACTATGTTAGAATTTGAAATGCTCAACTGATTATGTAGTATTCCTCTCTTTATATAATATTTGACAGCAAATATTTGAATTAAGCATCTTATCATCTTATGATCCTATTAAAATATGAAAGTTAGTATAAATATATTATGTTTAGTTTTTTATTTAAATAATGATAATGCAATGAAAAAAACCAGGGATGTATCTAAAATCACAGGATATCAAGCAATAATATTGGTCAGAAAATTCTCCTTCTATTAATTGTTTCAACATATTGAAAAGATCTTATATATTTTTCAGCAGACTAATATTTTCAAGATTTGTGAATGAAATTAAGGCAGTGTAAATAGGATTTTTCATCACAGGACATATACATTATTAAATTTAATTAACAATAAAATAAGTAAAACAGTTTTATAAAAATTATTTTGTTGTTTACAATGCAAGAGAGATTTTAATCTGAAAGAACATACTTTTGAGGCATATCACCCATTCAAAGTATTTCATAAAATTTTACAATCAAAAATTGTATTATTTAAAATAATTAACTCCTTACAGTCACTTAAGTGTATAAAAAGTTACAAATATAAATGAACTCTACATTATTCAAATAATATCTGGTATGAATTCCTGCTAATAATTTAACAACAGAAATAAGCAACCTACAAGATCATCAGAAAGAGAAGGAATGCACTCTTTTCCTAAAGGAACTGTGGGTGTTCTTTCTTTATCCATCCAGTATTCATGCAATCACCATTAAAAATGGTCACATAATTTATAACACTCTTAGACAGCTCTCTGCTTTTCTTTTGACCTATTCATTTACAGTTTCCTTTATACCATCAGTCACACTTTTTGGTCATAAGATTTGTCTTATTTCTGATTTTATAAGTTATAACATATTTGATATAGATATTGAAAATATGAAAAACGCAAGTTTCTAAAATTTCTGAACATGGTAAGATATCAGTATCAAAAATTAGAATTTTATATTTCCCCAGTTGAAATCAAATTAAAATAATCAAGACTGATGATAAAGTTTAAAACACATAAAATGTATTCATTAGATAGATTTTATGTAGTTTGTTTTTGAGCATGGTAAAATGTTTTATTAGACATTATTTCTAACAGATAAAACATATTTATGTTCATAAATTTCTTTAATAAATATGACACAATTTTCAGCACAACATATATTTTTTTGCAAAATATTTTCCAATCAATGTATTTTACTGACACACACCAAAATATCAAACACTCGTTTATACTAAAACAACTAAATATGTTTCTACTAAATATTAGGTGGCAAAAATTAGAGTTTTCTTTCCAATATTTTTACTCAAATTAAAATATAAAATTATTTGCTCTTAAAATGATTATTGTTTAAAGTATAAAGTTTTTAAAATATTTGGATACATAACATCTTGCACAGTTTTAAGTAGCTATCTTTTTTGAGATTAGGAGGTCTTGTAGCAAGAATACTTAGAATTCAACTGAACAAAAGAACAATTTTTTAAAAAGATTACAGAACAATTTTTTGAAAAAGAAAAATAGAATTATTCACTCAGCAATAAAGTTTTATTTAACATTTTTTTCATGCATTTTAATTTTTTATATAATGTGCATGATCAAGAAAATTCATTGAATCCTTCATTCATTTAGTGGAAATATATGATTCTTCCAGGGATCATCACCATTATTCAGATTAAAATTACAACAGCTAATAATTGCATTTTCAGTAACCATTTTGCTAATTAATCATGCACATTTATAACAGATAAATCAAGAATACCACACAAAAAATTTATGATTGATAATGCTTAAAATAAAAAGTTGAAAGCTTTGAAAGTTGACATGGATTTTGAAAAATACTTCAATGCAACTAATAAAATCAAATTTCACTGATTATAGGGGAAAAAAATTATGCATTCTGATAAAAAAAAAATGTACAACAAAGATACAGAAAAGTTAGTTACAGAGAGAAGAAAAGGTGTTCTTAAAGCTGTCTTCACATTAATATTCAGAGCAAGTTCCAAATTTAGAACACATTTTTGGGTAAAAAAATATTCCAGAATTAAAATAAATTTGTACAGTTATAACATCTACATTCATTTACCATCATGCATTTTTAAAATTTTGTAACATTTAGTAAATATGTAATTATTACTTTAACAGATAAATTTAAATATCAGTTTAGCATTATAATAAAGGAAATGAAGTATGTAGTATATTTTCTAATAGAAAAAAATAGATTGATTTACACAAAAATGAAGAGTTGTATAATCAAATATGTTGCTCTCTGTAAGATAGTGAAGCAAAGTGTAATATTAATGAACAAGTATTTTTCAACCTGGAAAGTATGCTGTCCTATTCTATAACATATTGAAACAACAGCTTCAAATAGACAAAAATCAATCAAAAAGGCCCAGTAGTACACACAGAACAGGGTAAAAATTAATTTAAGAAGTTAATATATTGCTTTTATTACATTAAAATTGTAACACTGGCAAACAGTTTTTTACCTCCTCCTTCTCCTCTTAAATATCATGGATCTATCTATAAGTAAATTAAACTTGATGTCATTATCTGGACAGAAAAAACTTTTTTTTCTTTTCAGAATATATATTAGAAATTTAATGCTGCATGAAACACTTATTTCTACATACAAAATAAATGAATTAAAATAAAAAGGAACTCAATAATGTAATGTAACACACTCAGTACAAAGGTTTTTTTTTAAAACAATGCACAACATATAAACAGATAATTGATAATTTATTTTCATATTTCAAAAATTATCTCTAAAAATTTTCAAATTTATTATTGCTCCTTTCATTAATTAATAATTAGACCTTTGCTTTTAAATGAACTAAAAATACCCAGTGTGATTTCGTGAATAGCTATTATATTTATACAGAATTGAAACAAGTGGATATATTAAAATCTTTCAATATAACATTTCATTAACACAGAAATACTCCAGCTAACAAAAAATTAAATCATAAACAAATTTATAATATTGGTATTCTTTAAAAACTTTGATTAACAGTATTTTTTTAAATAAAAGGGAAAGAATATTAAATATGTATATTTGTAATTGAAATTGATAAATTATTTACTAAAAATATGTACTGTAAAAAAAATACACATTTTATGCATTAGTGATAAAATCGAAATATAATAACTTATTTAACATTTCAGAAGCAACTAATAATATGCCGAAATATTTATATAACATAAAATGCAAAGAAACTTAAATCCATAACTATTACATTTAATTATTTTACCATTCAGCAATTCTTAATATGATGACTAATGACATTTTCCTCAGAAACAATGTGTAGTAACTTAATGAATGTTAGATGAAAATAGATGAGTTAAATTAGATGTACACAATAAATAAAAAAGAGCAATTAATATATATAGAGAAAATTGAGCTTACCAATAATCCCTCTTTCTATAGATTTTTTTTTTTTTTTTTTTTTTTATCTTTCATGGTTTCAGTGTTGAGTTCAGCTTACTAATAATCCTTCTTTGAACAGGTTTTTTCCCAAACTTTTAGAAATGATTTCAGTGTTCAGTTTTGATATTTCTTCATCTTAGAAAAAGAATTTCATCCTTTTTATTTAGCTGTGCAATATCAATGTGGAATATCTGTGGGAAATATAATATATATATATACAAAAAAAAAAAAAAAAAAAAACCATAAACATATACATTTTGTACTTAAAGAAAAGACACACTCAAAATTGAACTTTCAAATATTTTAATTTTAATAATATAATAGATATTATTATATTTTTAAATCTAAATCAGATGTCTTCATAATACAAAAAAAAAAATTATACCTTTTCCCTTTTTTGGAATAAACAGAAGCCTTTCTCACAGTAGCAAAATGAATGATTAAGTAATTTCTCAATCAATAATTGAAAAACTCATCAAAGTATTCAAGCCATTACAATGGACAGCATTCATCAAAAACTATTAAAATCTTCATAATAGATATTTGAGAAAATAAGCACATAAGGTAATACTTGACTAGCTTTTTATCAGTTTTAAATATAAAACTATTGAGAAGCTGTAGAAGATCAATACAAAATCAATGAACTTTCTGTTTTTACATAATAAGAGATAGGCTGTACTTTTAATATCAACCTTATTCTAATGGCTGCACAGTAAAATTTTGATTAGCAGTAAATATAAATAACTTTTAGAGTTGATTTTCTTTATGTAACTGTCATATCAAAATATGAGTAAGTAAAAATTACTTGATTAATATTACAAATTTAATAAAAGTGCAGCAGATTTTTAAGGAATAATAAATTTGAGACATATTATTTGTGACAATTGCAAACAATTTTATTGAAGATACAAAGATAGGAGTATTTAGTTTTTAAAAAATTACTGTATTTTTAACTTGATTGATGGGATGGAGTAACAAAGGGTTTATGGGATAAGGAGTAACAAAGGCTATTATTACCATTTCCAACATAAACATGATAGAAAGAATGAAAATAAACACTTTAAAATGATCCAATAATATTTTTCATATTTTGAATTTAATATTTAAATACATTACAAATCCAGCATTAAAGAACTGAATTATCATAATTTTTAAATACACAGTAGTATGTAAGCTTTTTATTGGCATTTGAATACAGTTTTGAATCTATTGTCTCCTTTTTCTGTCACATTAAATTACCAAAAAAAAAAAGTTACATCATCTCACATATTGTCATATATATATATATATATATACACAAAAGAATATTTTTTTAAAAAATACATTACCAAAGCGTCATTTTACAAATTTTCTATACGAATATAATCCAATTATGTATAATTTTAATGACCTCTTTTTATCAAATAAACATTCAAAACATTTATGAATTACATACATGTATATGTGTGTGTAAATAAAGAATAGCTAGAGATATAATAATTACCAATAAAAACTGCAATTGTACCTATAAATTTTATTACAATAAATTTAAAGTATACAACCATGATACCGAGACAAATTAAGAATATATGAAGTTACAGTGTCATTAATTATTATAAAGGATATTTAACAGGAGGTATTGAAAGATTGTGTGACTCCTTTCCCATTTCTAATATATTTTAATACTCATTATGAGTATAATTTATTTACTGCAAAAAACTGTTAATACCAGATAATTAATGAAACAATCAACACATCTCAGTTGTTTAATTTTGAAATGAATAACAAATCTCAGTACTAAATATTTGGAGAGGGAGAATGTCTCTTAGTATATTTTGAGAATTTACATCTTTATTGACAAAAAGGATAATTGTTTAAATCAAGTGAATGGCAAAAATTATTCTAAAAATCATGTCTATATTTTCCTATATATTATATAAAAAGAGTATAATTTATCTTATTTAATAGGAAATATGTTTCTTGAATAGGTCAATTCAATTTGTGCATTGATTTCTTCTTAATATGTATAAATTTATCTCACATACTAAAAATACATGTAAAAATCAAAACTTACACAATGAAAACAGTCTCAATCAAAACATATTAATTCTTGATAAAATTTAAGAAATAAAGTTCACCCAAAATTAAAATAAAATTTCGAAAAAAATCTACGTTAATATACGTAATCCCCCTTAGCGTAGAAATGTGTGTAACTGAACTAAATTATGGTTGTTAATTTTCTAACCCTACGTTTATCTATGAAATACCAATCAAACATTGTACTTTTTATTTAACAAATATTACCGGCAACCGGCAGCGCATTTCTACTAGCCGGGTCCAACACATTTGTAAAGATAACAAAAAAATAATAATTCATTTCTTAAACTTGCTTAATATATTCATCAAAGAACAACTAATTTTTCTGTCATAATTTGAAAAATCTGATCAAGTTTTATTTTCAACATTAACTAGGCTTTCCATGATCATTTTTTTGTAAAACAACGTGTTAAGAGTTTGTATACAATACCTAAAGTACTTCCAAATAATATATTTGTTTTAATTTCATTATCTTTATTTAAAATAACTTACACATTTAAAAGAATTATTCAAAGTTTTAAAAATTAATCTGAGTGATTTTTCAATATTTCATTATGTGTTACTATTTCAGAGAAATAAAAAAAAAAAATGGCATGAAAAAAAATCGAGGTACTACTTTTTCATCTCAGCGTTTCAAATAATTTGAAGAATGGATAAAGTGCCAAAACTGGCACACTAAAAATCTCCAGGTGGCAGCGACGGGAAGATCGATAAAAGTCGGGATAGAGAGAAGCTCCTTGGCGACAAAATTCTTTTGAATTGATAAAGCGCCAAAGGTGTCGACCTGTCTTTCTTCCTCTAAAAGTGAAGCTGAGAGGGAAATGGGAGAAAAATGGAGGAAAATGAATAATGGCGGGAATCACATTTGGAGAAGGAGGAATAATCTTTCACGAAAGTGGACACCTGCAGTGGGGTTTTTTATAAAAAGATTGCATAATTAATAACCTCATTATTGATTACTTAATTCAGTCAATTACATGGAATGTATATCATTTTAATTTATTAATTAGAATTTTAGCATACGTATTTAAATTATTTGATTTTAAGTAAAAACGGCAGCTTCGAAAAACATAAATTTTTGTAATAAGTATAAAGTCTTACAGAAATGAAGTAAGCACCGTGAAACACAATATTTTATGCTTTGTAACTATTTACAAAGGTTAATAATCATATCAGAAATTGAAAGGGTTTCTATGAATTCAGTCCTCCGTTTTTACTCGAACAGTTTTTGTATAGCTTTCTATTTTGTAACCAAGTAAACTTCTGAATTCGAATTCTGTTTCCTCCATTTATTCGTTAGCTAAATATTATACGAATAAATAATATTCGTAATATAGAGTAATATTCGTAAAATAAAATAATATACGAGAAACAAAACTACTTTTTTTTTTTATAAATATTAAATTTCCTATCGCACTTTAAAAAATAACACATTTATAAAAGAGAGTAGCCTCATTAATTCGCTTTAAAATTCAACAAAGGAATATTTGAATTCAAACTAATGCGCCCCATTATCTTATGCATGAACAAAGGGAAAAATTATTAGTGGTAGAAGTTCTATTAAAAATTTAATACCGTTAGAATTGTCATGGATATTAATGTAAAAAACAAAGCAATAATTAGTATTAAAGAAATTCTCCAATGAATTTCAAAACAAGAATTGTCTCTCAAAATTTCAAGATTTGTTTAGATTTCTTTTTTATTCGAATGCGTACAAGGTGTTTCAAAACTCATGAACAAAAACTTAAGAGTGATAGAATACATCTAAACAAGCATTTTCACAGTAAAATGTATAGGCGGAGAGCAAGCGGTAAACCGCTTGTAACGGAAAGCATAAAGCGCTTGTTTTCTTACACATCGTCATTTCTACCGTGAAATTCAGGATGCGTATAACCTTTACCTGATTACTGTATAGCCTTTACCATGGCTATACAGTAATCAGGTAAAGGCTATACGTCCTGATTAAAAGGCTATACGGACGTATAGCCTTTATCATGCTTCCTGAAATCCATGGTAGAAATGACGATGTGTACGAAAACTCTCGCTTTATGCTTTCCATTACAGCTCAATTCACCACACTTGCTCTCCGCCAATGCATTGTATGGCAAAAATTGATTATTCGGATGTTTCCTCTCACCCCTTAAATTTTTGTCCATGAGTTTCGAAACACCCTGTATGTCAAACGAGTAATGAAACCAAGGGAAGGCTTCAAGATTTTTTTCCCCTAAGCTATGGGCTTTTGCTGATTACTGTACGTCGCCATGCCTCCTGAAATCCTGGGTAGAAATGACGATGAGTACAAAAACTCGCGCTTCATGCTTTCCATTACAGCGCAGTCTAGCGGTTCACTGCTTGCTCTCCGCCTATGCATCCATTGTATGGTGAAAATTGCTTGTTTAGATGTTTTCTGTCATCATCGTTTTATAATATATCACCTCTAAACAACTTCATTCTATAGATATTTCAGACGCGAAAGCTAGAAATAAAATTTTCAAAAAAATATGTTCGTACAGCAATTTAAAAAAAAATCACTAAATGCTTTCAAAAGTTTTGTAATTATACTCATATATGGAAAAAAAATAATCTCATATATTTAGTTTCATCTCTGTGTGTGTTAAGTACAAATTTCTGTTCTTCTATATGAATTGATCTTAAGAGTCTTTTAAAGAACTGTTCTTTAACCTACTCTTAGTTCTTTAGATTCCTCGAACAAAGACTCAAAGATATTAGAAAGAATTTCACTCTATATAATTACTACACATTATTACTTTATCCATTTTTAAAAAAATCAAATTAGTTGAATTTTAGGGGGGAGGGAAATCACGTTTTTAACTAAACCAATACAAAATAGAACATTAATTTCTAATTTTACCATCAGATAGTGAAAATGAAGTGTTTCAGGTAATTTCTCAGTGCAAAAATTTTTTATATGCTTACGTATTCAAAATCAATTCATTAACTATAGTATATTTTGCCATAAAAGAATTTCAAGTCATTTTTATCATATAGTGTAGTGGGAATTTTTGGCAAAAGTATTTAATATTTTTATGAAAAAAAAAAGAAATTAAAAAATGATCTCTATGCTCTTTAATATGCACGCACATAATGCAAAAATAATATACACTTATTAAAACTCACAAAATAATATATAAATTTGTTTTATTTTAGTTTACGGTACCTGTAAAAATTAAGTACTAAGTGTATAAACTTGTATAATTTTTTTTAGTAAAAGGGACAAATTAGTAAAGGTGCGCATGAAATATATTAAACACTTTGATTCATATTCTATTCTTATCTGATTTCCTAATACACCCTAATAAGAATCGCAACAAAGAGAAAATTTTAATAATAAAAATTCTTTGTAAATCCATCTTAGATTTGAATAAAATCAGTATTGTATCAATACATGTGAACCTGTTATAGCCAAACATCTTCGAATTAGTCTCATAAGCTATAAGATACATGTATTATTATGCACATCGAAAAATGTAAACGATTTTTACGATTTCTAATTCATTCCTAATAAAAATGAGGGAATTTTAGAATCGATTCATAAATTTTAAAACAACAAAATAAATTAAACTGAAAAAAAAAATTTGAAAAATACTAATTATATATATATACTAGAGTGAACACGTAGCAACAAATGCATTTTTCAACATACAACCATGAATTTGATGAAAAAGGGCTTTTTGCGACCAGTACAGTGAAAAGGCAGCTCAGTAGAAAGGTGATTCATATGCAGATATCAAAAACTATGATATTAAAGGGGATGTCACGGCACGCAAACGCGGGGATTCGTTCAGGGCCAAGGCAACTTATAAAGGAGAAAGGATGCATTTTCAGACATTCCCTGGAAGTGAAAGTGAAATTGTACGCTCATAATGGCTACAAGAAACCATCAGGAGGCCTTTAAACGGGGTAGAATGATTGGTGAGCTTGAAGAGGGAAATAGTTTGACGAGCATTGTACAAGAGTTTGGAATTCACAAAAATATAGAGTCAAGAGCTTGGAAAGTCTTGCAAATGACAGATACAGCTGTAAGAAAGGTTGGCAGTGGTCGGTCGGGGAAAAAAGAAAAAGAAGGAAAGACCAAAACCAGACATCGGGCTGCATTGCTCATCAGCTGCTTACAGCAACCGGAAGACAGGTATCATAGTTCACTGCGACCAGACGTCTGCGTAAATTTTCTTATTCGCCCGCCTTCTTGAACGCTGCATATCATTAACAGCAGCCCTTTGGCGGCACCGTTTACAATGGTGTCAAGAACACAAAGACTGGACATCTCATCAATGGAGTCGCGTTCTATTTACTGATGAGAGTCGTTTCAGCCTAAGCAACGATTCTCAGCGCCATTTGATATGGAGGTAGGTAGGGACACGGTTTCATCCCGCTAACACCAAGGAAACAGGCCGTTTTGGTTGTCCTGCAGTGTTTGTGTGGGAAGGCATGGTGTTGAATGGTCGAGCAAAGCTCCCTTTTTTCGATAAGAACTCACTCATCGGATATTGTAACTGCAACGAAATTATCCTTTACACGTGCATTTGTTCCGAGGTGCCATTGGTTCAGACCTTATTTTCGTGGAAGACAATGCACGTCCATAAGGAATATCGGCTCTTTAGGAGTTTCTAGAAAGTGAGAATATCTGCAGAATGCATCTGGTAGCGTCTTAATCCCCTCGAACATGTGTAGGATGCTTTGGGGAAAACACCTGGTAGCAACATTGAATCCTCCGGAGAACACCAGGAAGCTCCTTGAAGAGTGGCAACTATAACTTCAAGAATTGCTAGATAATTTTCTATTGAATATGGATGGATGGTGTCACAATTAACCTCTGCAGTTAGGGGAGGTCATGTCTCGTACTAAGGGATTTTGGTTTGGTGCGCTTCCTCATGGCCAGACAATATTTTATACGAACACTCCATTCTGTCAAAAAAGCTTTTTTTTTTTTTGCTTCGTTCCATAACGCATGTGTACAAATGTGTACAATTCCTTTTGGCTACTATGCTTTTATCAGACTTTAAGTGCTTCATTATGCCTCTGTATATATATATTATTAAAACTTCTTTTTACTATGTGTCATCCTTACACATATACTTCCTTTTCTTATACTTTTTGTTAACTTAGTTGATAATCATTAGATTACAGTTCACAGTTGTCCTAAGACAAAAACACATCAGGTTGTATAACAACAGCAATTTAATTACACTCCTTACTACCGCTGGTTTACAACAGCTCCTCTCGGAGGTACGGTCAAGTCCCGTCTGAGGGGATAGTGGGACATCAAACACTCTTCCCTTTACAAATGATTGCGCTCTAGAGGCGGGCTTTAAGTAAAGAAGTTAACAATATACAAGGGGAGTTAAAATGAAAAGGTACGAAACGACACTGGGTATAAATGAAGACATTATTCGAAGTATACACCATAGGCCTGAGTACAACGATCCCATTGGTGAATGAGCCGAAGGAATCCTTGCTCCCGAAATTTCTGTGGCCGTGACGAAACCCAGTCCTTCATAGCATCCTTGAGTTCGTCGTCCGAGTTGAAGAGCTTCCCTTTCAGATGCTTCTTCAGAGGACCAAACACATGGAAATCGCAGGGCGACGTGTCAGGGCTGTAGGGAGGATGGTCAAGCTGCTCACTTGAACTTGGCCAGTTCCGAGCGTGTGATACTGGAGACGTGTGGACGCGCGTAATCAGGGACCAGAACCACATTCTCCGTGAGCAGCCCCGGTCTTTAGTTTTTGATTTACCTGTGTAGGCTTCGATGTGTCTCACAGTACACATAGTAGTTAATAGTTCTTCTGTGCTCGAGGAATTCAACAAGTAGAGGACCTTGGACGTCGAAAAAGACGGTGAGCAGCACCTTACTTGCTGAAGCCGCTGCTGTGATCTTTTTAGGGGGAAATGACGACGCGTACTTCCATTGCATGCTGTCCCACTTTGTCTCTGGCTTATAGTGATGACACCAGCTCTCATCACCTGTGACGATCCGCTCCAGGAAAGAGGGGTCTTTATGATACCGAACAGATGTTAAAGTGCTAGCTCCATACTCAGTTCCTTTTGTTGGTTGGTGAGTTGCTTCGGAACCCAATGTGCACACACCTTCCGATAACGCAACCTGTCTTTAACAATTGTCCACACTGTTCCAACGCTAACATCCACCTTCACCACCAACATTCGCAATGTGACACGCGAATCACTTTTCACTAGGTCGTCCACCTTGTCGATGAGATCGGAAATAATAACTGTGTTTGCCTGACTTGTTCTCGGGTCATCAACCAAACTTTCACGGCTTACACTAAAACGGGCACTCCATTTTCTCACGACTTGTTGGACACACAGTCTTCCCCGTATACGGTTACCATCCGGTGGTGAAATACTGCTGGTTTAACACCTCCCGCTTTCAGAAATCGGATAACGTCTCGCTGCTCCTCAATCGTCGAATTTTGCTATGTGAAAGCCATCATGTCCTCACACGCACTGCCGAGTCAGTTGGACGGCGCTCTTTATAAAAACCTTTGCTCTCTCCTGTGTATGTGGGCAACACGTATGCTCCTATCCATGCCGGAGACTCCATTTGCGTCCCTAGACATCTCGCTACGTTCTCCCATAGCTACATGGGCAAATATGTCAACGGTAACGTTGTAACGACGTTTCGTACCTTTTCATTTGAACAACCCTTATATATATATATATATATATATATATATATATATATATATATATATATATATATGTGTGTGTGTGTATGTGGGAATCGAACTTGACTTATCGCCCAGAACGCGGCCATAGAACGTCTCACCACCAGAGAGCGCTTCTACTGTCTCGGCGACATTCCGCTAGGGGAAAGAAGACATTTGTACAGGAAGACGACATTACGAAGTGAGAGTGGGCACACGGAGTGTCTGAGACATATCACTGGTAAAACTGTTTTACGAAATAAGTGCACGGGGCACAACCGTCTGACTGAAATGAACTGTCTTCATATATCTGTATTGTGAACATTACTTACGCTTTTCTCAGTTAACTATATTCAAGTGTCTGTACATATTAATCGCTGTAAATAAGAATAAATAACTTAGTATGAACGGAAGTATCATCATTGTGAATACCCGGACTTCACATGTATGTATGTATATATGTAGAATGGGGGTTGATGGAGATTGTTCATCCCGAATCTACGCTAGTATGCTCTTATGCATAGGGCTGGTTGTCTAGGGGTGTAATTTCGGATTCCATATAATGTTGTTGATAATATTCAAGGATGAAGCTTGCAGTAGTTTTACTCGTTTATTAGGAGAGATGATGAAGAATAAAAGTATTTACACAATGAAAAGTATTAGTAAGTTAACCAGTTCGTCAGATAAAGTTAGATGGCTGCCTCATTTAACCCATATTGGCGATGGGCGATGGAACGCGCTCGGGCGTTTGCAGTTTATTTCCGACGCGGGTAGCGAAGGAGAAGAGAAGCGGAGGAAGTGGCGGCAAAAGAGAGAAGAGAGCGCGAAAACGAGCTTCACTCAGTTTTGTTCTCGGATAGGTGGCGCTGCATGAGCTTATCACATGACTCTGATTCGTGGCGACATCTATTGAGTATCGGAGGAACTGGTTTTACAGTAGATTGAAAAAATAAAATTAATTGCATAATAATAATTGGATGGAAAATCCTACAGAGTTCGACCCCTCCAAATAGAGCTGGCCTCCAGCTATACTGGAATTTTCAAAATAACTAATAATACAAAATAACTAATAACACAAGATAATATCTACTACATAAAAGAAAAACAATATAGTATGAAATTAAATCAAACAAAATTCACCAATAACTATGTTTGATATCAAATGGTGTTGATAGAAAAATGTTTTATCATGTCAGCAGAAATGGTGGTAGAGTTCGGTCCTTCGTGATGACCAACCTTTTCTACTACATATCTGTCGCGAGGGTTGACTTTGGTGATTTTATATGGTCCTAAGAATTTCGGTCTTAGTTTTAGTCCAACTCCAAATTGAGTTCTTTGGATGGCTACCAGATCACCTTTTTTGTATTCCGGAGCTTTCTTTCGTTTCTTGTTGTAAGTTCTCCGATTTTCGTATTGTATTTTTTCTATATTCTTCTTAGCGTCTTTTCTTAAGAATTCTCGTTGTTCGTGTATTTCTTCGAACAATTCTTCGAGGAGCAAGTCTTTAATTCTGACATCTTCTTTGTTTCTCATTCTAGTACCAATCAAAAGTTCGAATGGTGACCATTTTGT
>BMAW01008231.1:80433-91235 GCA_019974015.1 Nephila pilipes | reverse complement strand
CTTCATGAGATAAAATTTTACAATGAATTAACAACTACCTCGTACATTATAACCGGGCATAATATAAGTATGTACGCTCCAAGACTCCGTTGAAGAAGACTGGCAAAAAGAAAATGAGTTTATTTGACTTTTCTATTCTTGGTTTAAAAATAAGCGAGCTTTTAAAAGTTTTTACGGTCTACAAAATAACAAATAAGAAAAGTTTTTAACAGATCAAAAACGATTTAAAAGTTCTAAAAATTCTCCCTCCCCAGTTACCAAAATGAAACTAATCAGTGACTCGAACCTAAAAACATGTCGTAAAACTGTGAAGAAATAACTTTATTAATATAAATATATTATCTTGAAATCATATAATCAATATTATGTGGATAACAAATATCAATGTTCTGTCATACTAAAAGATTACAAGTTATCAAAATCCGAGATCTGTTTTGACTGCTTATTGTAAATTTTATTATCTTGTTTCCGGAATTCTTACGAAATGCTCTTCGGAAAAATATTGCAACCCTAGATTTCCACGTTTCTACAAAAATCGATGTACTAATTCCTAGTACTTGTTGCTCTTTATATTCCGTTTGTTACCATAGATACTGCCCCCTTCTCTGGTGCGTCATCGGCGCAATGCGTCTTCTGACCAAAACAAGGCGCAACAGATGAGGAAAATGATGAGGGATTGTTTTGAAGATCTTGGTTCTCTATTGATTATTTCTTTTACATTGGGTCATGATAAGCTCCAGATAATAACTGCACCTTAATTAGCTTTGTAATTTTTTTTGAAAAAAATTTAGAATTAATTTTAAAAGGGGAGTTCATCTGAAGCCTAATGGTTTACCAAAAAAATTAATCAGGCGCTTTTTAAATAACAACCATGGGACCGAAAAATATCAATATCTATATAAAAATTTTAACACAGAAGTAACTGTAAATATTTCTTAAGTTCTTCAATTGGATAAAAGTACAAGGTCATTCAAAATGAATCAAAGAAAAATGTGGAAGTTTTATATTGTGAACAAAAGATGATCCTTGCGTGTTCTTAGAGAAGCTATTACACGAAAATTGTTTTAAAAGCTTACACGGAGCTACCTCGCAGTTGGATCGGTTGCAGAAGCCCAGGTGACTGTATGTTACACAGCTGGCCACCTAAACCCCCTGATATGGCCCCATGCGATTTCTTCCTTTGGGAGTTTGTAAAAGATAAAGCGCAAAACGCCATTATTGCCTACAAATTTATCCGAACTTCAACAACGGATTTTTGCTACTGTACAATCAATTACCACTGCCACTAAACAGGAATTTTTGGCATGTATTTGGCAGGAATGTACTTATCGAATTGACATTATACATGTAACTAAAAGAAGTTATATATAACACTTGTAAAAAAAAACTTTCGTATATTCCTTTTGCATTCATGTATTACTTATTCTCTGTCGTTTATTTATGAAAATATAGATTTTTGATATTCATTTTGAATATCCCTGTATTTTAGCACGCTTTATTTTTGCTGAATCGATTTATATTAAGATTTCACTTTATACGTATTTAACAATACCAGTGGAAATTGTTAGTGATTGTTTATGTCACAACAGTAAAAATCAAAAGAGAATTGATGGAAAACATTTCCCATAATTCTAGATGCTCTGCTTTATGCACTGTTTATAAGGGAAGAATAGAATTAGTTAAGGACACTGGAATTAAAAAAAAAGCCATTGAAATACTGAAATAAGAAAACGTACGTAGTTATATACCCCGTGAAGGGTTAGTGGTAGGATACACACTCTCTCTCTGCTTAAAAAATTATTCTCATAAGTTGTCATTCATCATTTCTCTTTTTATATCAAGTTCTAAATTTGAAACTTAAACAAAATCGTGATAGTTTGGGTTAAAAAATGTATAACATAAATTTATCACTCTTAACTCCATTAGAAGTGACTAATTCAAATTAAGAAAGGTAACCTTAAAATTTTTGATTTTAGTGACAGTAATCTCTAACAGTAAAGAAAGTAAGAGGAAAAAAAATCACTTGATCAAGTAATAAGCGTTTTGTATATTTTTATTTAATTAAAATTATAAACAAAATGGGATGTTAATTAAAAGTATATACATTAAAAAAATTTAAAAAAAGGAAAATATATTATTGCTATTATAAATTTTTCATTGATTTGAATGAATGATTTTGAAAGTTATTTTTTGTGTGTACTGAAAATCATTGTAATTTTCCCATCGTCTTCAACAGTTAATAAATAGAATGTGTTAAGAAAACTTTCGGAAACAGTAGAAAAAGGTATAGGTTTCCTTATGACTTTTCTTAACAGTTAATAACATTTTTTTAACATATACATATTTTTCGGATTAAGTAAAGCATATATTAATAAGGATGCATTAAAAACTTTTCAGATACATGTATGTCAAGAGAACGCAGTAAATCCATAAGAATTAATGGAAGCAAACTAGTTCATGTAAAAAATTAATAAAGATTCTCCTTTTTTTTTTTTTTTGCTTGCTTTTATGCTTTGTGATTATACTGATTCAATTTGAATTAAGAGAATAAAGTGTATTTTAACTGCATTGAAACGAAATTATAAACACAAAAGATGTTAAAATATATTTTGAATCCTAATTGCGAGCTTCATGAATCAACAATATATAAATTTAGCTGTCAATCAAGCACTATTTCATCGAAATATCTTTTACGCTATAAAATCAGAACAACATGTTGTAGAAAAACATGTCAAGCTTTTTCCATGAAAATACGTTTATTCAAAACATAACACAGATTAGTAACGAAGAAAACAGCAAAACAGTAACATCTTAGTTAGTATCACAATTACTCTCTCATGCTCATGTTCTGTTATCTGCATTCAGCAATCTGAGAATCTTATTTCAACTTGGTGCTGATTTCTGCAGGCGCCTAGACCGCTTGTGGCCTTCAAACCCGTATCATACATCTGTGTTAAAGAATGCAGTGGATGCAGAAATTTATCATGGTTGGCATAGCTTAAGGTCCGTAAAGAATCTATTAATATTGAAGCTTGAAGAGTTGAAAATGATGCATGGAGAACTCATAGATGAGACTTGATTTCTGCTGTATTATTAAATGAATGGAAGGTAAGGAACTAAACAAGCTGCCAGAATAATGGGGAACATATATTCGAGAAAGTTTAAAAGTTTAATTTGCATGCACCGTGTAGGAATGCTACGAAAAAAATGGATGAAGTAGTTGAGCAGAAAGGCTGGATTACGATTGGTCGGCGAGAAGCGAATTGAGTAGGCAAAAGAGCCATAGTTCCACCCAGTAGGAGGGGTAGAATGTTGAATGGGAAAGGGGAATTAAAGTAGACTTTTTAAAATTTGAATGAAAAATAGCAACATTGAATTAAAAATGGGACTTATGGTAGTTCATAGGAGACACGAAGTGTTTTTCTGGGTCTTTTGGTGAGGTGATGAATTGGGTATTGATCCTGTTCAAGAGTTTGAATGTTAAGATTATTAAAGTTGGGGAGAGATTATTAAAGAATTTAATTGAGATATCTTGAATATGTTTGTGAAAAATGGTTATTTTTAGAGCTCTTCAAAATTGAGTGCTTTTCATGAACTACCAGGCTTTGGAAATAATACGGATAAAGGAATTTTGAGCATTTTCAAGAATTTGGATGTTAGATTTAGCGGCATGAGCCCATATAGGATACGCATAGCTAATAACTGGGCGCATAAAGGAGGTATAGATATGCATCTTGTTTTTAAAAACATTTTAGAATTCCGGCAGATTAGGAAGTAAAGTTTACGTGTTAAGTTCCGAAAATTTTTGCGTTTTTGTGTAAAGTGCTGTTTCCAAGTGAGTTGTTTGTCCAAAATAACTCCAAGATATTTTGTCGACTGAGATTATGGAATTTGTTTGTTATAAAGTGAGTGGGTGGAATGATTTTTCTTGATTTAGTAAAAATGACTGCATCAGATTTTTCAAGGTTGATTTTTATTTTGTGTCAAAATACTTATCAAGAATTGCAAGGTGTTTCTTGAGAGTGAAGGTGATGGACTTTGGATTTTTGAAAAGGGCTAAGATGGTGGTATCGTCATCGTTGTTTTTTTTATATATATATAAGTGAGAGATTAGTTAGGGGTATCGTTTAAGAAAATTACGAATATAAATGATCCTAATAAAAAGCCTTGTGGAATACCTGCTTTTATGGGGAGGAGAGAGTGTTTTTGACTTTGATCTGAAAGGTTCTACCATTAATATACGAGTGTAAGAGATGAATGAAGTGAGGGAGGAATGGCTTATTAGTTTATAGATGAGGCTCTCGGACTAGACGCAATCAAAGACATTTTCCATATCCAGGTGAACGTCGCCTGTGTTTAGCCTTTTTTGAAAACCAGAAGTGATTGTTCCGTTAATTTAAGAGGATGAATTGTAGAAAGTGGTTTGATGACGACATATTGATTTGGATTAATGAAGATGTTATCATTAATGAAGTTTTTGATTCTATTGAGAATAATAAATTCAGTTAATTTGCCAAGAGTAGGTAGGAGAGAAACAGGTCTGTAGTTGTCTGTAAAATGTGCATTTGTACCAGATTTGAGAATGGGATACATGATAGCAGTTTTCCAGTTAGAAGGGAAGTGGTCAGTTTTAGAATAATGTTAATTAAGAAAGTATAAGAAAATAATTTTAAGACTGGAGTTTTTGATGATTGTGTTAATATTAGTTTCTTATCCTGGAGCTCTTTTAGTACAAATTTTTTTTGTTATATTCAGTTACCTTTAATGGTGATGTAGGGATAGTGGGTGGGGGGGGAGTAATTGGATTACGAAGGAAATTTTCAACAGTTTTATGCACTTTTAAAACAAAACTGGGGTCTAAATTGCATGGTCTTTTGTTACTTTGGAAATTTGGTTCGAGTGTATTTGCGAGAGCCTCAGATTTTATTTCATTTGGGCAGAAATTGCCTGCCGCTATGTGGAGCGTGAATATTGGGCTACTTTTGTTTTTTAGAATTTTGGCTTTGTTCCAAAAAGAGTTGTCCTGAGTGTTGAGGGAAGAAAGTTGTGTATGCCAGGATTCCTTAGTAAATTTATGAATTTCTTTTTTAATAATTTCTTGAATTCTATTAAGCTCAGATTTAACTGAAGTGTCAAGGGTTCTTTGGAATTGTTTCTTAAGGTTGTTTTTAAATTTAATAAGTCTTCTGATGTGTTGTTGGATGTAGGTTCTATTATTGTTTTCAATGGGGGGGGGGAGCCGATTTATATTCTAGGGTAGTTTCAGAGGGGAGCTCTTCAAATTTGGCTTCTAACTCTGTAGGGTTTTTGATATTCGAAAAATTTAGAATATTGATATGCTTAAGTCTTGAGAAAATTTTGACCAGTTGGTGTGGGTAGATCTATTTAGTTTTTCATGTTGAAGATATAAGTCGAACTCAAGAAAAACAGGGTTATGATCACTAAATAGGTCAAGGATGGATTAAATTTCGAAGGGATAGTTAAACTATTTGATAAAGGCGAGGTCTAGAGTGCTTTCAGAGTTGCAGCCAAAACAAGTGTGAGTTGGGGGGAAAGCTAATTGAAGATTATATTTGTTTGAAAATGAAATAAGATTTTACTTCTTATGGAATTGTGCTGACAGTTCCAATAATTATGAGTGGTATTGTAGTCATCAAAAATGATGTAATTTTTACTAATTCTGAAGAGTTTTTCAAGATCACTTGTGAGCTGGTTTTTATCAAGAGAGGAAAAGATGTAGATGGAAATAACGGCTATAGGAGAGAGGTTTGGGGATGGAGGTTAAGAACAATTGCAGAGTGGCTTCGACATGTTGGAGTCTTGGGGTTGGCAAGAAAGTCATGTGTAAGAGTGTTTTGACAAGGATCATCGTTCCTCCTGCAACGTGTTGTTAGGTGGGCCTATTGTTTCTGTATGGGGTGTAATTAGCAAAATAAAAAATTTCTTAGGTCTCATATGTGCTTCTTGAAGTAGAATAATGTCAGGGGAGTGCTTCTGTATGAAGTCTCACAGCTCAATAATACAAGACATTACTCCGTTTGCAAACCAGGATTACAGATTGAGGCTAATTGAGGAGCGATTATGTGTCTTACACGTTATTAGAGTCTAGAATTGCCTGATCTAAGGCTTATTTCTTTTCAGCTGAAATTTTTGATGATTGAATTTGCGGTAATCTTTTAATAAATCTTGGCATGTTATTAAAAATATAGGCAATTATTCTGACACTATCAATTGAGGTAACTAAATCTAATCAAAAATTTTCTTGGTTGTTTTCAGCGTTATTTTTGTTGTAATTTCGATTGTTGTTATTATTATTAAAGTTTGATTGATTTTTCTTTTCAATGAGGGGGTGGATTAGTTCTGATCGGAATCTAAGCCTCAATCTGTGTTGAGGTCTCTGATTGAAGAATATTAATCTGTTGTTCAGCTGGAGTTTTTGCTTTAGCTCCTTGGGGAAATCAAGTATTTTCTCTGATTAGGTTCCTTTTAAAGTTTGTGGCATTTTGTCTTGTAACCTTAGGTGGTTTTGGGTACTTGGAACATTCACCCCATGAGGCTGTGTGTCCGTGAGTTTAATAGTTTATGTAGAAAGGATTGTCTATACATTCTTTTATGTCACAGTCTCTCTTAAGATGCGTGCGACCTCATTTTAGGCAATTTGGTGCCCTTTGGCAGTTATCTAAAGTATGGTGAAAAAGTTACATGAGTAACACTGGTTACTCCATTACCACGATATTTTTCAATTCAAAAAGTCATAAAGCAAAGTCTATGAACATTGAAAATTTTTCCTTCGTCGTTGTTTCTTAGGTGAGTAACTAAAAAGACTGACAGAGGAAATTTAGTTCGACGATTAGCTAGTTGAACAATTTTATTTGGATTGAAACCCATCTCAAATAACTCCTACTCGATGTGATCTGGCTTAGTATCTCTTGGTAGGCCTTTCACAACAATTTTAAGGTGTCTGTTCAATTGAGGTTTTATAATGTATAATTGGAAGATTGCCCTTCCAAATATTTGCCAATTGCTTTGTATTCGTCATGTGTGAGGAGATATAGTTTAATATGTTCTCCTGAAAATCTAGTTATGAGCTGAGGAAAATGCTGTGATATAGTATTCAGTTTATCTCTGTATTGGTTGTGATCTTTAACATAATTGGAGGAGGGAGGCTCTTCTTAGGGAGACTATCGGTATTTGAAGTATTATTAATTTCATCAGAGACCTCTCTTGATGGTATTCATAACATTCTTAATGTTAGAGCTTGAAATTGATTTGAAGTATTAATTAAAAGGTTATTACCATTAGTTTCAGATGAGGAGGTTTTCCATTTCATAAAATTTTTGTTTAAGGGAGTAATAAGTCTTTCATTGTCTTGATCAGTTTCTTTTATCTTATTTGGATTAGGTTTAATTTGGGAAAAATGTATATGGCAACTTATTTTAGTTCAAGATGGAAATGATTTAAACTTATCTTCCATTTCTGTTCTGTAATTGCTGTATTGGAAGTATCGTTCGCAGTGTTCGGTATAGACCAGATCATCCAAAATGAAGGCAGTGTCTGTTTCTAAGATCCTGATATATACGCAGAGATCCCTTGTAAGATTGGAATATTTCCGAATGATGTTTCCTAGGTTTTGTCTTATTTCGCAGTTATTTTGAGAGTCAACAATGATGATGGGCGTCGCTGGTCTTAAACTATTTTCATCACTTTGTGCAATGTTTCTTGTTAATTCCATATTCTTGGTCTTATCCAAATTCATATGCAGGTTTTTATTCAAGAGAAGAAGTGAAGAAGGAAATATACCCTCTGATTAAAAACACTTAAAAATGAGGCCGGTGTATGACTAGATTGTTTAGAAATGCAATAAAAAATACATCTGCCTCCACCTAGGCCAGTATTCAAAATCATAATAATCCACATTTTAACTTCACATAATTACTTCTTATATAACCTCTTTGAAGCATTCAACTGGTTAGCTTCTATACGTCATGATTTGACGCCTAAAAGACGGAATTACGGGAATTTGCATTATTGACCTCCAACACATATGAGAAACAAAAACAACACATTTATAGAACCCAAAGGATTTATTCCACAAATTTTATCTTGAAAATCGTAAATTTTCAATCTTTTGTTTAAAGTATGTGTTAAATATACAAGTTAATTTTTTATCATATTGGAAAAGAATAGGGATTAAAAGTATTTCGTGCTTCTTTAAATTGTAGATTCCGAATATAAGTTCGAAAGTATTTGCTCAACAAAATTTGAGTTTACTTGGAAAGTTGCGACTTATAAATCAATTAAAATCAGTAATTTGATTTTTAATCTATTCATTTACTAAGAAATATTATTATTATTTCTTTAAATTTAGAAATAATACATTTAATAGAAAAATGTCTAGAACATAAATTCATTCAAACGCATGCCGGAACACTTTAATTTGAAAGTTGTGCATAAAATAATCAATACACATAAAAATACAAGGCAAAATTTTAAGCAGTTTTTGTCCAAACCTGAATTCATTAAAGACCCGATATGCCAAATAACGAAGAATTTGAGCATAAAATTGAACTTATTTTCAAATAATGTGAAAGATAACAGAGTGAGTATGAACTTAGATGTCGTTCTTTTCACTGGATTGTCACTCGTAAATAGTTTTCTTATTACTCTCGAGCAACGTTATAAAAGGGTCCATGTATACACATATTCAGAAAAATGATACTAAGTTAGTAAACATGTTTCTATGGAATACCTGGCATTAATGAGTGAATTAAAGGCTTATCACAGCCTGCAGTTTATAAGGTCTTTCTTCCAAGTGTAGATGAAATTTATTTTATAAGTAATAAAAAAAATGTAACGGAATGACAGACAGCAAAAGAAAAAGTTATGCGTTTGAAGCCAATAAACACTGCAAAGTGTAAAATAAGTGGTCCATTATTATTATTATTATCATTATTTTTATCAAAACAAGATATCTATTATTTCTTAGGTAATAGCATATGTATTTAAAAAAAGCACATTTTTCATAGTTTTTATTAATTTTAAAAGAACAAGACTGAACAAATGGAAATAAATAACTTTTGTAATTCTGTATTTTTCTGAAGAACCAATTTGCTTAATTATGTTTGGTTTTGATTTCTAATAAGAATGCAGTTCTTGACAGGATTTCTTAAAGTTTACTCCGATAATAATTATAAGTTTTTCGCTTGGTAGTTAATAAAGTTTATTTTGTATTTTTTCGCTCGTTCACAACTCGTTCATAAGAAAAAATACCCTTTCTACGAGACGTATGGTCATATAAAGTATCAGATATCACCATTAATTATTTTCAAACCAATATTAGTTCATTGATTCACAGGAAAATTACTACCAAATTTTTAATTTGGTTTTTTTCTTTCTTTGGATACATTTTTGTACGAATTGGCTTTTTGTGTGAACCTTTTAAAAAAAGAACGATTAATTACATTTTCAGCATCGTAATTATGCTTTGCGTCTTAGCATTTAGATCCATTTATTCTCCTATTCATCTTTCGAAGTTAATTGCAGTACATTTTTAAAAAACGTACATTCGAAATACTTACAACATATTAAAAATATTCTTACAACATATTTTGAAACATTTCTGAAGCACGTTAAAAATATTTAATGAACAATGTTGTCGATTTGAATAAAAAAAAACTTAATAGACAATAAAATAAAAATGACATAAATAAACAAACCAGGTGGGCTTTACGATGGAATAATAATATAGAAACCTTGCTCAACGTAAAATAAACTTTGTGTCCATACAATCGTGTAAATTAAGTAAGGTAAGAAATGATCAAGCTTTATCAATAAAAGCAAAACGCACTATTCTAAAATCATTTGATTCAACTCATCTTTAACTAAATACTTCAAGTGCAAAGAGTAAAACTTTCTTTCTGAAGCTTTAGATGAAGAAATCGGCGCTAGTTTCCTTCAATGTTCGTTTTTACGTATATTAAAAAATACTATATTTGCACCCCCAAAAAATAATAAATAAAATAAGGATAAAGAATATATTACCTGGAACATAATATTTTCTGAATATTGCTACAAGTTTTACTTGTTTCCCCCCTCAAAGTGTTCTGACTTTTTCACAAATTATTTTTATTTTTGCATGGGCCAATGAACATACCGTGAAGAATTTCTTACAAGTTTTATAAAATTTTTATTAGACGGGTCAAGTATCGTGAATATATTACGTAATTATACTTCAAGAGATCAGATATTAATATTAAATTAATTAATGTAAAATAACTATTGCTAACATTGTAATTGAAAGAATAATTTAATTTTGATATAGTTAATCAATTTAAGTGAATCACGCTAGCTAATACAATAAAATAAATTAATTATCTCAATTCAAAATCAATTAAGTTATGAATAATTTTAAATAAGAATAGGATAATATCCAAACTAAATTTCCCGTTATTCATTTATACCTTTTAACTTAAATTTGTAGAGCCGGTTTCTATAATCCCGCGTGCGATCAAGCTTAATTTCTGAATAAACTCACCTTGTCTATGACATAAGCAAAGAGCCTAGTTATGCCGAAAGTTTGAGATCAAGATTTTGCTTCTAAATTAACGTGGATTCTAATTTGACGAGGATGAAATTAAATGAACAATAATGCAAAATTAATTTTAACGATAAACAACATCTGATATATATTAATGAGTCACTACTGTATTAAATACAAATGACAGTGATTAACATTATTTTTAAAAGTAAAGGAAATGAATAAAAAATAAATGAAAATTAATGTATAAAATTAATAACATTAT
>BMAW01008231.1:17936-80333 GCA_019974015.1 Nephila pilipes | reverse complement strand
GTATATAATTTTTTGTAGTATATATATAGTTTTATAACATTATAATATTTTAGGATTTCATATATGTATAAACATGACACATTTATAAATATATAAATGCAATATATATTTATAAATATATGCATATCCTGTGTGTGCTTCCAGTCCTCTGTTTAGTAACCTAAAAATGCCATAGTCTCTAATTACATGCTAACTATTAATAAAGTAAAAAAAAAAAAAAATCATAAAAACTCAACATAATTTTACATTTATTAAATATAAAAATTCTCATTTTTTTTAAATTTAAATTCCATCTTTAATAGAGTAGAAGAATTTTGAAAAAAAATAAACGGAAGTATATTTTATTTTATTTTTTCCTTGTTTGCTCCGAGTTGAAAGCAAGGAATGTTTTGTCAAGCTCTTCATCTCTTACAGATTATAGCAAGTTCGTCTTCATTTTTTAATTAAACAAATTATTTTTAGCATGGAAGTTAATATACTAATAAAATTATAAAAAATGAAATGTGGATAAAAAAGAATCATCAATCAACAACAACAAAAAAAAAAAAAAAAAAAAAAAAAAAACAAAAGCAATAGGATATTTTAAACAATTGTGACGCTTCACTTAAAATTTATTTATTCACGCTTTCCAATATTGAGAAAATTCTTAGAAGGAAACAGACTCGGCAACCCTTCGGATGAAATTCCTTAAAATGTGCCAAAAAGGGCCAAGTTGGCTCCGAACAGCGTTAACCGTATATTAATTGATCGATTCGCGGTAAGAGAAGATGCTCCTTGTTGTGATTGGATGCGGTTCGGCCATATGAGATTTAGCGTTTCTGACAAGTGACATTAACAGATTGAATTCGAAACTGGGACTGAGCAACTGTTGATTCCAAAATAAATTATCTTCCCATTTATTGAATTCTATATTGCAAAACTACCTGTCTGTAATAAAAATTAGTCATTCCGAAATATGTTGTAATTCTGTGAAAGAGATATTGTTCTTGTGTGGTATATTTTCATCTCCGGAAAGATCAATATTTTAACAAAGAAATTTCTCTAACTTGCATTCAACAGGTAGCAGCATACGTTTCATTAGATATTGTTGCTTATTTTACTGGTCATGGCGGAAAAAAAGTTTTCTGTCTCTCAAGATCCTAATAATGGTGTCTGTATTGTAAAACTGAAGTTAGAGCATGATGATCATTCTAAGTCCGGCAAGGAGAAGCGTGATTACATGTTGAAACATCGAAAAATAGCCATGAAATATAAAAAGAAAGTTGGGAAAGGATCGTCGTCTGTTGTTGAAATGGAAGAGATAATGGAGGATGGTGGTGTGAAAAAACAAGTGATGAAAGCTGGTAAAGGAGATGATAGTCCTAAGGTAGGAGATAAAGTTGTGATTCATTATACAGGATGGTTATTGGATGGCAATACTACTTTGTATGAAACCAATCGAAGCGATGAAAAATTCGAATTCAGTCTTGGAATGGGTATGCTCCATTTCTGTAAAATAGTGCTAAATTTATTATTATTATATCATTGTTTTGCAAATTTTTGTATAAGCTCAAACATAAATCATTTTCTTATTTATTCCTACAACAACCAGAATGATTCTTTAATTTTGTAAAAATATGTATTAAGCAAATAATTCTCATGTTAAGCAACTAAAGGATGCAAACTTTTTTAGAACTTGGTAATAAAATAAACTTTTCAGTTTTGCTTTATTCTGACATGTATGTATTAATTTTGCACCACAATTAATTCAATTATTTTAGTGTTTTAGAATGACAATCAAATAATTATATATTACATGATCCTACTCTTATATTTCTTTTGAAATTTTGGTGATTTCTTCAGGATATATAGTTCTATTAGTCTGATAAAAAGTGTGACTAGCACATATTAAGATTTTATTTCATTGTCAATCAAGAATTATATAATATTAAACAAATACCTACCCCCCCAATTTTCTTTTTTATTTGTTAAAAGTAGTTTACTTAACCTTTCAAAAATTTTCAGTGTTATGCAAAATCATGTGATATTTTGTAGGTATCTATTGTTTACATTAATGTGTCAATGTTATCCTTTGTGTGTGTCAGTAATTAATATGTTGTTTATGCAATTGAAATTCAAAATGACTGTGCCTGTATTATTTAGTATATTGTGGATTCAGCATATTGATAAATTAGGTTTAAGAAAGGTGACTGGATTGAATTTTCTGGTACACTATTAACTAATTTTTTAAACTGGATTCTTTAGCTTCATGTATTGTTAAAAAGCTCATTTCTAGTAATGAAAAGTGCACAAACAGTAAGATATTAAAGGGTACAAATATGAGGTATAAAAAGTTCAAGAATTAGTGATTTTATTTGAAGTTTGTGTACTTAATTAGTTTCGCTTTGCTTGTTTCATTTTTGGTGATGTGTTAATTAATTAACAAAAGTAAGATAAAATGTGATGCATAATATTAGATAGTTTTATATATTTTTTCTATTATGCTTTGTAAAGATTTCAATAATAGATTTTGAACTATTATTATTCACATATATTTTTATTAGATTTTCTCTGATATTTATGTTGAAACATCTTAATTTTATTGATGTTTAATATCTTTGATTATCTCAGTCATTATTTTCAAAATCAAATAATGTTTTGAGATTGTCTTGTTACCTTTCTAATTCATTGCTTCTTTTTGATTGCAATTCTCTTGAATAATAATGAATTTCTAATTTATAAATTAGAAATAAGGACTTCTATAATGTTAAAATATTTTTACATGATATTCTTATTTTACTAGCCACTATAATGTTTTCTTAAATAGGATTTGATTCATTTTGTGATTATATCAAGTATTTCAACTATAAACTAGAGTTAATTGACTGGGAATTAGAAGTGGGGAGAGGGGCAAATGTTTTTATATCCACACTGTCACGAAATTTAAATAATTAGTTACAAAATAAGTTTTTCGTTTTCAGAGTGAATTTGGACTTTTAAGTAAAAATTGACAGTTTATACCAACTTTACTGTGGTCTAGCTTTACTAATAGTGCGTGATTGTTTTTTTTATTTTGAAATTTTTTAAATACTTTGCAACACAACTTTCATTAAAGTAATGATATTACATGCACATTACAATTAAATAGATATATTTTGAAAAATCAAAAATTATCAGTGATAAATTCATTGAAAAAGTACGGTTTGTTTAAAATAAATATCTATAAATAAATTGCCAAAATCCAACTAATGAGTTCTCCTCAAGGTCTTGTTTTATATCCTATTATACTATAAAATATGCAAGGAAGAATAAAAAAAAAGAAGAAAAAAAACTTTTATAGATTGCTTGTGTTAAATAATATTTAATTAAGTGTTCAAGGAAGTACTTTTAATAATACTAAATAATGAAAGATATACAATGAAAAATAAATAAATCAGAGACATATATTTGGTCTCTCTGTTTTAAAACTATGCTAAGTGTCTTTGTCATCACCCGACTTATACTTCCACACATTCATCCACTTTGGGTACATAATGTTACATAAAATTCTTTGGCAAATAGTAAAATATTCTATATCACATCGTTATGACAAATAATTAAGAAGGAAAAATTGTGCTCGATTTCACATTTTTCAGTATTAGTAGAATATAGCACTTTCTGTTATAGGCAGGATTTTGCATTGTTTAGCAACATTTTCAAGTTTGTGTGAAATATTGATAATTTAGTGACACTTTTCATTTTTGGCAAAAATTTTCTGTTTTTGTGGAAATGGTCAACAGGATTTTGCATGAATACTATACATTTTAATGGTATCAATTTCAAGTTAATCATTATACTTACTAACCCTCATGTAACTTCATAGTGGTTTTAATTCAAATCAGTTTAGTTAACCTTTAGAACTCGGCCGATTCTAAGTCAAAATATCCTTTCCAGTTGGCGCTTTTAAGATTGAGGAAAATTTTCTTTCCCCCACTGTTAAGTTCGAGTTCACGACATGTGGTAAGGTTAGTTTTCTAGTTACAAAGGAGAGATAGTAAGGGTTACTGATTTTTAGTCAGTAATCATTGACGAGAAAGAAAGATCCTAATATTTGGCGCCGTATCATATCATAATGATTTTTTCTGAATTCCTGGTTCCCATTATTAATTGAGTGACTTACAAACTTTCAAATGCATATTTATCATAACTTAGAGTCATGTATTGCGTAAATTAACATTTTCAAACAAAACAAATAACAAAGAAAGCGACAGCTATACCATACTACTAAGATATTTTCTAGAATAATTTATTCGGTTCTTGCTTATATATATACAATATATACATATAGGTGTGTAATCACATCGCTTAGTGTGCAGACTTTATCTGTGGTCATATTGCAACTTACCTACTTAATTGCAATATTGAACCCATGTAAAAGTAATGCCTCATGTTTTCAAAATTATTCGACGGAATATAAAAAAGAAGGAAAACGTTAAGAACAATACTTTGAACATTATTATTAAACATTTTATTTTTTAAATTAACATCCTTTTAATGCACAATTATTCAATATACTCCAAATATTTTGATTTTACATTTTAATAACATCTCATTTTGAAACAATAGGAAGGTTTCTGGTGACGGACTTCATAAATTTTAACGATGGTCAAGCAATGAGGGCAGCATCCACTCACCAAACTTCCACACCACACCAACATCAGGATTTAGAAACTAGACAGGCTTAACAGCCGGTTTCGATTCAACAAGATTTGAACTCACAACTCAATCCTGGCTACGAATTTGCGACCTCACTCGTCAGCTACCGTGGCCCTTTTGTGATTAAATATTATCAAAAGTGAGATTTAAAAAATAATTTTTAACTTAATTGAACACGTTTCAAAGCTGCTGAGTAAATATTAAGTACGTCAAATTAAGGCAAAAACTTCAGTTAATTCATGCATTCTATTGAAAATATTTTGAAACACTTTTTTATATCAAATATTTCTATGAATCTTTAATCTTAAAGAAAAAAAAAAAGTATTAATTTTTTTTTTTAAATGAAACTTATATCTTAAATTTAAAAGTTCTTGTAACAATGCTTTTGAAATGTCTGTTTTAAAAATGTAAAGTGAATTCTAATTTTTAAAATTTTTGGCTCTTAAAAGAGCCTTTTTTGTTTATTTTTTTTATTTTCTTTTTATTAAAAATGTATCAGTTTTAATCTTTTTTATTCTGGTCTTTTGTTTTTCATTGGTTTATCTGATAAGAGATTTTTAATTAAATTGTATGTTATTCTTCGAAACAGTTTGGTAAATACAAAGAGCCACATTGCATGCCTTACAGATAATAGTAGTTCTTTTTTTTTTTTTTGTATATTCTTTTCCGCACAGTATGTGAAATTTCTTCCTTTCTTTTCGTCAATTGGCCTAAGAGAAAATTTATTATCATTTGTCTTCATTTTTTTATTACTGAAGGCTCTGCAATTTTATGATTTAATTTTCATATAAGAGATGTTATTAAATTCATTCTAAAATCTTTTAAACTGAGTTTTTAACTTAGTTTGGCACGACTTGAATATCAGAAACACAACAATATCGATGAGGCTAAAGAATAATTTTTTTGTCAATTTCCTAGTTTGCTTACCAAAAGTATAGGTGGATGCCCTGCGGTCTCCTAAATCAACATATTCCACTTGTTTGTGGTAATCTGCCACAATTTTTTGCATCGAAGTGGTTAATTTTTCTTTTTCTCATTCAGCAAAGTCACCATAAGATTTTTTTGGGTGTTTATCAACAAAATTTTCTTCATCTATATCTTTCCTCAAATTCTCAATTTCTATTTCTGAGAGCAATTTCAGATTCATTTTAAAAATTCAAAGAAAAAACAAGAGAAAAGAAAATTCTATCTATCATAAACTGCATAAAGTCATCTAATTGAGTATTTTTTTCGAATTTGGTTGTTTCTAAAGGTCGCCAATGATAAGGAATTCGCACACAATTGATAACGTTGGCGAAAAATATCCCCACCCAATTACGGACAATAGAAGCAAAGTCGTAAAAAAGGCAAGGGAAAGTTGTAAAAGGATCTGCTGGAAAAAAAGGGGGAAAGAACTGTCTATAGATAGCTTGGTACAGACGTTGTACCAGAGCCGAAGCGAGAGACAAAATTTTTTTTGGTACGACATATGTACCGCCGATGTTTAAAGGTTAATCATCACTCAATGCAAACATAATTGCATGAAGTTAGGAGAGTGGGGTACTAGCTCAGGATGTCATCTCTTTCTCTTGTCAGTGGCACAAAATTATGAGGTCTGTTGTTGATAGCCCTTGTATTGCTTTATAATGTTTAATAAGTAAACAGTCAGTACAATAACTATTTAGGGCTGTAAATTCACTTCTTTGCTCATAACTTCGAAATACATCATTCTATTGGCATTTTGAAAAATGCTGTCTTCTGCATTTTCACCAGTGTAATTCATATTCAGAATATGTATTACGCTGTTTATATATTGATATGATGTATGCTTTACACAAATTATCACTTATAAAATTTTTTTTTTCTTTTACCTGTTGCTATTTATGATACTACTCATGAGAAGTGTGGCAACGAATGATGAATTTCTGTAAACTGACAGTTCCTGCTATAATTAAATTTTTTCTTCTTTTTAATTCAATTGTTTTTTGAATTTTAAACTTAAAAAAGTACTGAGTCAAGCATAACTATACTAATTAAAAAAATATTGAGTACAAGTAAAGCTATACAAATTTATAACAATTTAATTCTGATAAGATTTATTCAAACACATATATTAGACATAAAAAAATTGTTTAAATGTAAGAAGAATGCATTAATTTCAAATTGAATCAATATACTCTTGAATATTTTCCTCTGACTTTTAATAACAAATAATCTAAAGAAGAAAATATTTTGCACTTATAAGCTAAAATCATTATTTTAATATTGTACATGAGAAAAATTTGATTATTTCTTCTCTTTTATGTAACTGATTATTTCGAAAAGACACAGACTGTTTTTCTATTTTCATTATAAAATAACTATTTTAAGGAAACAGATTATAATAAAATAGAGGAATTGGGTGCATTGCTTTTTTTTTTAAACTCAGAAATGAGTTTCTGCTGCTGTTTGTGATGGAATAAAGGTTAAGAAGTTAGGAATTCTTAAACAAAAATCTATTAAATAGTTTTTTTTTAAAAAAAATATTTACAGCAATATATCTCTTGTATATTGATAATTTTTGTGTGTAAAAAATGTATTGCAAGTAAAGGTAACTGTTATTGTTTTGAAATATCAATTTTAGCACTTTCAAAATGTTTTTATTTTGCATGGCCCTTTAAAACATTTTCCTGATAAGTGTTCAAAAGGGGAAGAGAGCAACCCTTATAATACAACATATCTCTTAACTAGCAGAAGTGATTGATTGATTTATGTGAGATGTAGAGCAACAAAGGCTCCTGAGCGGAAGTGAAATATAACAATTCAAATTTTTGGGACAAATATTGTCTTCTTTACAAATATTGTCTAGAGATATGTAAATGAGAGTAAGAAATTTTTAAATCAAATTTTTAATTTGTTAAGGAAAAACATTTGACTGTTTCAAATAATTTCATGTATGTTCATTTTTGACTATGAATAATTTGTCTATGTTTGAAATTTTTTTTGAACTGTTTATCACCTTATATTTCTTTTGCTTTATTTTTTATTGTTAAGTAAAATTTTATTTAATCTAGTTTTTTTTATTTTAAAAAGTGCAATTATTTTAACTGAGTTTGTTACAGGGACAGTAATGAAAGGTTGGGATATAGGAATAGCTTCAATGAAAAAAGGTGAAGTTGCATTGTTTATTATTCAACCACAGTATGCATATGGAGCCAAAGGAAATCCTCCTAAAGTTCCACCTAACATGTCATTGATGTTTGAAATTGAACTATATGATTGGGAGCTGGAGGATATAAGTCCCACAAAAAGTGGGAAAATTTTACGTAGAATTATAGAGAATGGAGAAGGAACTATTTTTCCAGATGAAGGCTTTGAAATTACAGGTAGGATGTGAATTGTATCAATAAAGTAAAATACTGTAATTTTGGGTAGATAAGCCCCCCCCCCCCGGCACTTGATATCTGACTGAAAATAATGGAGGTTCTTCAGATAATTCGCTCCTCCATATACACCTCAGCAACCCACTGAGAAACAGGGCAGTTAATATTCATTTATTCTATAGTTTCTTTTCATATTGATTAAATCATCCTTGATAACATTTACAAATAACTTAACAGTATCATACTCATATAAATAAATCAGGAAAACGCAGATGATAGAGTTCAGCAGAAAGTACTTAAATTTTAGTATCTTTACATTGAGTGCACCCAACCATAGTAAGGTTAGTTTTATGCAAGTATGAACTTATTGTACTGCTTTAGCACAACCTTAGTGGTCATGTCAAAATATTGCAGTGAATTCTACATGAATTGTTTTGCGTGTGCATAAGTTCTCAACTAGAAAAGTTCTACAGACAGTAGAAAAATAAAATTCCTTGAGATACACTCCTGGCAGATCCTCTACAGATGTTAAATTTCAACTTTTTTTTTATCAAGTGTACGTTATGGCTTATCTACCAAAAATAATGGTAATTGAAATTTTAAAATATGATTCTGTTATTTGAAATCTGTTAAATACAATTTTTTTTTTAAAAAAATATTAGTATCTTGGAATGATCAGGAAGCAAATATGATATTTTATTATCTAACTTCAGTCCTGAGATTTTTTTTTCTGAATATATCATACCTTTTGATTAGTAAAAGATTTCCCATGCTCTTCATAATTCTGTGCTTTTTTTTGCTCTTTTTCAAATGCTTTTTAATGCTGTGATTTTGTTTTAAGTGTGATATAAAAACTAATGAATTATTATTTGTAAAAATAAAAGCATCAGTCTAACTTCCATTTGAATTAAATGTTTAAATATGATATTGAATGCAAAAAACATGATTTTCATTTGTCATGATCTGTATCTTCTAATAAAAAATAGACAATGTGAGTGTTAATTTTTTTTCTTTCATATTACTCTGATTAAAAAACATGCAGTATATTTTTATAATGGATATGTATTGCTTATATTTATTATGCAAAATGCTTTTCCTAGTAAAAATTGATGACTATCTTGAATATTTTTAGTCCCGATAGTTCTCGCATGCTCTGTTTTATATTGTAGTATTATTTTAAGTCAAAATAAAGGTATGATGTGTATGTAGCAATTGGATTAAGAATTGAATTTAAGGGAAAGAAGAAAAATTTGTTTCCTTGTCCTTATGATATTCTTACTGAAGGGATGTGAATGGGATTTATTACTAAGAAAAAGTTGTGTAAGATGAACTATTTAAAATAAAAGTATTTTTGTCATAGAATATGTGTAAACTCAGTGGACTGTGTGTATTGGGAAATGTGCAACATTAGTGAATATAAAAAGTGTATTAAAGCTGCTGGGTCATGGTTACTAAAATCCTCTCTCAGTGCTAAATGTTATTCTTATGGAATAAGAGTAAAACTTTTATTTCATGCACGTAGTTCCTTTTGGATTTAAATTAGACCAGAGTGTTAAAATTAAAAATAAGGGCATGTTGTTTTATAAATAGGTGCAATTTTGTTCTACAAAAAAAAAAAAAAAAAAATATCAGAAAAAAAATAATTTCGTTTATGCACTAATTATCCACTTAATAAGCAAATTTTGTATAAAAACAGTGGAAAAGTATTTAAATATTTCTGTAATTAATGTTTTACACGATAGCTAAAAAAGTTACATGAGGCAGTAGTCGATATTTGAAAGGCAGGCATGTTGGGGTGAGTTGTCTTGCAAAATCTTTCTAGAATGAATATTCCTATTTAATCAACATCGTTCAAGTTAATGTTTTCTTTTCCCTTTGATGAGTGTTTAAAAATATAAATGGCATTTAATATTGCAATATTATTTCATTAGCACATATATTAAATTTTTGATGAAATTTCTTCATTAGTGAGCTATAATATGTACACTTATATTTAATGTATGTTGAGTCTTAATCTTCAAGATCAGAACTTTTTGCAAATGCTTTTTCACACTTCAGCTGAATTTTTTATTGATTAGGTGATACTTTTATTGGTTTTTTTGGTGTTTGTAGGATTTTAAACTAATTTATTTTTTAAATTAAGGAGTCTATTTTTTTAAATCTGCAAGTATTGTTTGATATAGGAAAATAAGTTTTTATGAGACATATTTATGATTTATTCTTAAATAAATATTGCCACACACATCATTTCACATTGTATGAATAATTTTTTAATATCATTTTTATTTACAGTGAAGTATACAGGTTATTATAAAGATTGTATTTTTGAAGAATGTGTAAAACAGTTCCCTTTGGGGGATGGTATTTGTGCGGAAATTCCGGAGTCAATTGAAGAAGCTCTTTACAGATTTCGTTTGAAAGAAAAGTCCATGCTCTTTATGTCAGGCAGATATGGGTATAAACCAGGATCTCCTCAATTTAAAATCCCTCCTGGTGCAGACATTAAATATGAAGTAACATTGCTCAACTTTGAAAAGGTGGGCTTTTAACATTTTAAATGCTATGTTGAAGTAATTTTTGAAATTATGCTTTATTTGTAGTAAATGTTAACTTATTTGTAGGAATTTCAGTTTAGTTATGTAAAGTTTTCTTCTATATTTAGATTATATTGCTATCTTTCTTTAATTTCTAGTATCTTTCTTAGACTCTATTGGCTACTACAATCTTTTTTAGTATCATTAAAAAGAACTTTTCACAATCTTTTATTCCTGTTAGAATTTATTATTCTTTTCTTTTTTATTATAAATTGTTGACATTATGATAATATATTATAAATTATACAAAACCAGCAGGAAAGAAAATATTCAATATTTAACAACTTTACCTTTACATTATTTGTATTTTCTTGTTCTTAAGTATGAGTATGTAAATTATGAGTATTGGTTATATGCTCGTATGTGATTTTTAACCAACACTCATAATTTCCTAAATAATTTTATGTATGAAAAAATTATCCAACTTCTAATTTTTATAAAAATTATTCATAAAAGTTTTTTTTATTATTATTAACAAATCATTTAAGCACTGATTGATTTTAAATAAATTTGATATGATTTATCACCAAATTTTCATTTTTGTAAAAGAATTTCACATTTAATCTTAAATGAATTTCTTTAGTAATAATATATTTTTAGGTGAGTTAAGTTTATCCTGTGTTATAAAACTATCTACTACAAAGTTATATTAATAATTTAAATGCATTCTTCAATAGTTATTTTTATTATTTAGGTCAAAGAAGTTTTTGAAATGAATACTGATGAAAAATTAGCGAGAGCAAGGCTAGTGAAAGAAAGAGGAATTACTTTGTTCAAAGTATGCTTTTATTTGAAATGTAAAAAGTCACCTATTTCCTGATATTTAATTTAATTAGTTTATCTTCAAACTTTAGTATTTTGAAAGTATATTTTTACTAGAATGGCAATGAAAATTATAATGAATGTTTAATCTCAAAATGCAATGTATCAAACAATGATTATTCTTACCCTTTGAATACAAATATTATTTTTTCACAAATTCTTGTCAATATCTTTTTGATACATTTAAAAGGAGTGATTGTTGTAGGATAGAATTTTTCAGTTAGAACCAACAATCAACATAAGTATAAACTGGTTTGATAATAAACAGTTTTTTCTCACTTTATATTCCATCTTTTGAATAGAATCTATAGGCACATTTTTATTGCAACAGATAAATATAAATTTGTTGTATGAAAAATTTGTTCGATATATAGAAATTGTTTTTTTTTATAGTAAAAATTCGAGATTCCAGAAAAAAAGTTTGTTATATATATACGCACACATACCCATAAACTTCTATATACCGAACTTTCTTAGGAATCTCGAATATATATATAAATAGTGGAGATGCTAATTGTTTATTGTTGAAGGTCTGGACTCTGTCGCCATTTATATGTATTAATAACCTAAGATACTGGAAAGAGTTTAAAAGTTTTATAACAAATTAGCAATGTTTTGTTAAGTAAACTAATTGATCTAAAAAATTATAACATGTTGTAAATAAGTCAGTTTTTTAATTTCTTATCCTTTATGGGTTACTATTGTTAATAAAATAGTTTTTCAAATCTTTTTTTAAAAAAAATTAAATATCTGATATAATGTCAAAACTTCAAGGCTGTGATAAACAGGAGAGAGAAATCAAGACCTGGTGTTGAAATCTATTATATTTTATTGTTTATTAATCTACAAACATAAAAGAGGCAAACTATGAGTTTTCAATATGAAGATTTAGTAATGCACAGAAAGAATATTTTAGTCTTATGTTAAATCTTAAGCATACGAAATGTACTATACAACGAGTGCATACAAATCTTGATCGGGTTGTAGATCCTCTATAGTTTGTATTGTTCCAAATATCTTTTCATTGAGAAGGATATATTTTAAGGAAAATCGCCATTGTATTAATCATCTTTAAATGTGAATTTCAGTTAAATTTTTGAACAAAAGTGTCTCCTGTGTTTTCGGATTCATTTTTCTGAATCACTCTACAAGTTTTCGATACAAATATGATGAAGATTGCAGGCTGGCCATTTGAAATGACGTGTTTAATTATTTGGAATCGGTGTTTTTGTTTTACAAATTATGTAAATGTGAATGTTATTTTGCTTGAAAATCTTTCTCCTAATTCTTATGTTGAAATTTGCAAAATATGGTAATAAATTATGCCTATGTGTTGACTCTCGTATTTGAAGTTTTAGAATCCCCCTTCTTAGAACACGTAAATAAAATTTTTCTTGCCATCCAGTTTGTCTTCAGTCAATTTCTTTTTATTAAAGAAAATTAACCTATAGCCAATGATTATACCAAGACATTACTTACTTGTACTAATATTAAAGTACTTTGTGTCTGTTTAATGATTGAGGCTTAAGCTACTCCATTGTATAAAGAGAACTATTGAATTAATAAATAGTATTTTAAATTGTTTTTTTTTATGAACATTTCTTCTATTTATTATAATAGTTCTCTTACTTGAATGTTTTACATTTGGTATTAATCTTAAAACTAATTCTACAACTGTAGATGACAAGGCTTGTTACTCCTTTTTTCCACTCTTAGGCTTTAATATTTTTCTCCAACTTTTAACTTCCAAAAATTATTGATCATTTTTGAAATACAAGTTGGAACTGCTTCTCAATTCTTAGAGACTCACCATTGAATCTTATCTTCTTTTAAATTACTTTGATTTCAACACAATTTTAATAATAATACCATGTCAAAAATTTACTTTATTTCTGTAAGTATAAAATTGTAACTATATATTGCATCAAAAATTAAAAATTCATAAATTCTTGAAAAATTTTATTGTAATGTTGTTAGGAAGTGAGTAGGCTTGTCAAACAACTATTCATCTTCTTAAAATATGGATGTTATTTTTGATCCCTTTAATTGATTGGTTTTATTAGCATTACAGTAGAAGTGATTTAAGGGCTATTGGCAATGGACCGTTTAATTTTGAACCTTTGTCAAATGATGAGGATGACACCTGTGAACTGGTACCTTCCTCTCGAAACTTCCACACCACACCAACAGGAGGATTTTGAGCCATGACAGATTTACTGTACATCAGCCCTGCTGGTCTTGAGTGACATCAAAACTCGGAACCCACGACTTAACAAAAATCGCTGGTTGTGAGTCCATGTCCATGACCACTGGGCTACTGTAGTTTTTGGTGTCTTTAAGGGATGGATGATTAGAAGATTTCTAAATATGATATTTAACCATGAAATGTATGATTTGTATGCATAATTTTTATGATAATAGATATCTAATTTTGTGTATAACATAACCTCATTATTGTACAAATCTGGACCTTAACTGTGATTTTTCGTGTGTTTTCAACTGATTTTTTATCAATTTTATTTTTAACCAGTATTTTACCATTTTAGGTTGGACATTATAAATCTGCTTTGAAGCAGTTTAAACATATCCTGTCATGCTTAGAAAATGAACCTGGTGCTGATCCTGATACTAAAGAAGTTCGAACAGAACTACTGAAATCAGCTTATCTTAATATTTCTCTTTGTCATCTAAAGACTGAACATTATTCTGAGTGCATCAGATATTGTACCAAAGTACTTGAAATGGATCCAGTGAATGAGAAAGCTCTTTTCAGAAGAGGTCAGGTAAGGGAAAAAATATCTGCAACTATAACTGTTGTTGAAGAAAGAATAGATTTTTTTTCTGATTGATTTCATTCATGAAATGTTGAATCTAAGTTTCAGGGATACAGTAATTTTTTGGGTTTTTTTCTATTTTTTAGTGTATTATGTTCAACTTAACCAGTAATTCTATTCTCAGATTTTTACCTGAAATTGAACATCCCTTACTTAGTTTATCAGAATGCTCTCATAGCATTGAATTTTCAATATATATATATATATACAGTGGCTCCAAAAATTTTTTGTACACTTTAAAAATCTGTTGTAAAAACAAAGTATCCTGAAATTTAATTCGAATATTAAGTTCAATATTTTTTTCTCATCATCTCTATGTAATTCTAAATAAAATCAAACATTTATTTAATATATTGATTAATTTTCTTTTTATATAAAAAGGTAAAGAGGATCTAGAGAAACAAAACATCCCTAAATTTATCGTGCACTGAAATATTTTTAGAGAAAATCATAATTGTAATTATCGACCCTTTCTTACCTTATTGTCTTCATAACTTTATTTTTGTTTTTGCATTTTGGTGTTTAAAAAATTGTTTGGCTTTAATTTTTGCTTGTTTACTCCCTGATATTTTTATTGTTTAAAATTTGCTGGTAGTCATAAAGAATCAACAAACAACATTCAAAAATTAATTATTTTTCTTCATAATATGATAAATAAGTTTCAAATATCTCTAAATTAGTTAATTTATTCAATTTTGTGGTGCAGTATGTGATAAAATGCTTTAAAGAAGAAAATCTGATCTAACATAAGGTAAGAAAGGGTTGTCCTGCGAAGATGACGAAAAGTGATCAGAGATTTATAATCAGAAAATTTTTGAAAAATCAATGTTTCTCGATCTAATGCTGTAAAATTTTTGCAGAATTTAATAAAAAGTTTTCTTTTTCAATACTGAATCTGTTCGACAAGTTCTCAGAGCAGCTGGATTAAATGGCGTTCTGTCCGAAGAAATTTTTTTGTTTCTGCGTATAACAGAAAAGCTTTCCTTCCCAAAATCAATGATTAATAAACGTAAAACATATTGGAATAATGCATTATTTGCCAATGAATTCAAATTTAACATTTTTGGTTCCAATAGATGTATAATTGTGAGGAGAGAAAAAAAAATGAGGAACTCAATCCCAAGAACTTAGTTGGAACAATTAAGCATGGTGGTGGAAGTCTCCTTGTATTGTAGTGTATGTCAGCATCAGGACTAGTTGATTTAGTATTTATTGTTGTCAAAATGAATCATAATCTTCATTTAAGTATTTTAATAGACAATTTAAAGTTAACAGCCCAAAATTTAGGTATTGGAAACGACTTTTTTAAAATCAAGATAATGATCCTAAACAAAAGGCTCTTGATGTTTGCTTCTGGTATCTCTATAATTGTCCATAAGTTTTGAAAACACCACCTCATTTGCCAGATATAAACCTGATAGAATATATTTCGAGGGAACTGAAGGTTAGAGTACAAAAACACCATATTAAAGCAAAAAGCAAGCTAAAAACAGTTATGATCCTAGAATGGAAAAATATGATGCAGAAATTACAAAAAACCTGGTAAAATCCATTTCCAGACATTAAAAACCTGCGTGTATGCTAAAGGATATCCCTTTAAATATTAATTTAATTGGAAAAATTAGAATATGTAAAGATTTTTTTAAAGTGTACAGACTTTTTGAGATAAAATTTTTGTTTCTTTTTGGTAATTGATTTCATAAGAATTAAGTTTCACTGTGTTTTTAAAATATTTCATGTAGTTTTGTTAAGAATAGATTACAAATCACATTATTTAGTACCATTTCTGAAATATTAGTTTTAATTAATGGATAGAGCCCTATTTCATTAAAAAGCTTAAGTGTATGAACACTTTTGGGTGCCACTGTGTATATATATATATCACAAAGCTTCAGAAGAACTTTATTATTTTTTGTATTGTAAAGAACCCTTTGGCACGTTGGATGTTCATAAATATGCTAATGATATTTTAAATGTTATTTGCCTTTTTAAAACTAGATACTTGTCATTTTTTCAATATTAAAGATGTGCCTGGATACATGGGAAATAAGTTTTCTTACTGGATGGCTTTTATTTACATATTTTTCACTTAACTAATTCTTCATCTACTGAGGAATTTCATTTTCAATCAGATAAAATGATGATTATACAGTACTGAACAACTGAACTTAAATTATATATGCTTTATTCAGTGATTTTTGTTTTTGATCCAATTTACAAACATGGAGATTGATACACATTAATTAATTAGTTGTGCAGGTTTTTTTCTTCTGAAACTTAAGCAGAGAAAATAATTTTTACACAAACTCATTAGTCAAAATTAGAATTTAGAATATATGTTATTCTAAGTTTTTAATGATAATATAAATAATATTTGCTCTGATTCAATTTTTTAATACCTAGAATGAATTATTATTTCAGAATCAAAATTCCAAAAAAATTATTTGAAATGTGTGAAGCAACTTGTGAAACATAACTGCCAATTTTTATCATTTGAATTAAGACAATAAACAATGAAGATTACCTTAATATCTCATAAAGTGTGGACTCGAATATTTTAATATTGTATCTATTTTAATTAGGTACATTTTAATGATTTGAAAAAGCTGCATATTTTTATAAACCTGAATATTTTTATCAATGAATTTATCTTAATCTGAAAATTATTCTTTCTGTAAAGATATAGCCTTATTTTTCTTTGTAGTTGTCAGAATGAGATCCCATTGTTAAGTGAACTTAATTTAATACTTAGAGATATGGCTCTTTAGAGACAATTAAAGACAAGAATTTGTGACTGACAATAATTAAAATTCTTTAAATACAGTTTTCTGGATCTCACAAGGGTTTTCTAGGATCTGAAGATATCAGTTGTGTTAATACAAATCAACTATCATTTTGTTTTGCATATCTTATCTTTAAAAATTTTACCTTATGATTTTGAAGGAGTTTTTCTCCCAAATCTAACAAGGAAGAGAAGGAACTTTGGTTACATAATAAAAAGTACTTGTTTATCCCCAGATATTGTCTAACCCTTAGAGTTATGTATACCAACATTTGAGAATCACTGATCAATATTCTTTTTATGTTGCTTATAATAACTTTCACCAAACTGATTAAATATGTAAATATTTGTCCATGTAAATGCTAATAATTTGTCTTACTTTTTATTACTGAAACCAGAATTTTATACTTATCCATTCATTTAAAAATGTTTATGATAGCATTAAGATATAGATGGCTTTTAAAAGTAATTTTTTGCTATGGCAGATGTTAATGTTAATTTTTTTTGATATTTTTGTACTAAAATCAAATATGTAATTTTTGCAACATATTATTTTTAACTGAAATAAAACTTTAACTAAAAATACTGTGTTACATAGACAAACGTCAAAAATTTGTTTGAAATGTAGTTAAGTTAAACAAATGTAAATTTTGTAAAAAAGGGGTTAATGAGTAAAATTAAATGTAGCATGAAAGCTGGCACAAATCCAGCTGATTTTACACCAATAAAACTTACCAACCAAAATTGCACTTTCCATTTGTGGCAGAATATAGCATTACTTGGTGATATTTTTCTGGTTTTGTGTAAAGGTTGAAGAGATTTTATACAAGTATCTAAAGAGGTAATAAATTTGTGAGTTTTTCTATCATAGAAGGTATTCTCATCATATTTAAAATAACTATGGCCCAATCTTCAAAAAGTAGAAGACTTTTAAATCACATTTATAGTTCTTTCAACCACATATGTTCAATGGTAATCACTATTGATATGCTTAAGAAAGCTAAATTCCAATTATGATGAATCAATAATTAATATTTTATCTTCATTGTACTTGCAATTTAAAAAATATCTCAACAGATAGTGAGTATTTTTAAATGCTGTGATTGTAAAATATGAATGGAATTCAGTAGTTAGTACCAAAAATTTAAGCAGTAAGTTTTTGTGTCATATTGCATGTATTGGAAATAGCAAAACTATTATAATTTTTTGAGTTATTCAGCAAATATTGTGAACAGGAGATTTTTTTTGAGAAATCAAAATTTAAAATAAGTGAATTATATATATATATATATATATATATATAATATTATTTTTAAGATTATCAGTTGTTATTGATTATTTTATTCTGGTTAAAATTACATTTCAATCATCAATAGGTATATTAGTTATTTAACATTAATTTTTTTGGATGTTTTTTGTTGTTAATATATGATTCTGTTAGTCATTTATTACCTGAGTTGATGTCCATCTGTTCATGTAGAAGTCTTGAGTTTTAATTATTTTCATTTAGTGTAACTGAACTCATTTCTAGTTGGATAAAATTTCAGATAGGGACTTTCAAATGCAGAAATTTGTTTTGATACATTTTGTGTTGTTTCTGAAAAGGATTGTTAAAAATATATTCTTTTTTCAAATTTTATTATCATGCATTCAGAGTTGAAGTTTGTACCCAGCTATCCTTTGCTGACTATCAACTCAAGTTTGAAACAAAAGGGAAAAACAAAGTGTTAATATTAAGTATGTAAATTTTGAATTTTACAATGAAATTATGGGAAAAATAGTCTGATGAATATCGTTATGGAAGTAATAAGTAAGTGTATTTTTGAATAGTTTGGTTGCATAAATTGGGCAATTTGGATTCTATCTGATGCATTTATACAATCTTAAGAAATTGATACGTTATTTTTTTGTTATTTTTAATTCTCATCATATCTTTCAAACATTGGCATCATTTTTAGTTGATAAACTAGCTTCACTATATGTAAATTATCCTTTATTTTCAAAACAATGCTTTCTGAAGAATATTTAATTAATTTTTTTGATCAGATTGATTAGAGCATGATTTGATTATTTTTATCACTCTTATTTTTAACTGTCGTCAGTTTTTATAAAAATTTGCAAAGCTCCTTCTATAAAGTCAACTAATGAGTGTGACTGATTTTTACACTGCAAGCTCTGATAAGGAATGAATAGGAAATGCATTAAAAATATCTTATTTTTCATGCAATTGATTTATTTCGGTAGAATTCTGTCTTTATCAAGACCTTGAGATAGAAACTTATATGATGTAATCAATTATTTTTTTACTAGACAACGATTTTAACAAAATAATTTAATGAGTGATTTTCTAATGGTTTGGGGATATGCCTTTGAAACTGATTATTAGATTCAAGTGAAGCTCTAAATCACTAAATCTAATTGCAATAAAGGCATATTGATCAGAATAGAAATTAACCATATCAATGAAGTTAATAATGTTAAAATTCGGTTCTCTTTGAATTATTAGCTATAGTATCAGTTTTGTTTTGCTGTGTTTAGAGTAGCAAAATTTGTGTAGAGTGTCCTCTTTTTGACAATTGCACCTTTTGAGAAACAATGATAATAACTGCTTATCTTTGTTGTCTTCTTTATTTTTTATAATTTTCAGTTTTTTAATGGAATAAAATTTTTGTATTGTTGTAGAGCTGTAAACATAAATGTGTTAAAGAATAATTTAGTAAAAACATTTCGCTTTGTGCAAGGTTTTAATTTTTAATGAATATTTTTAAATTTTTTTATTTGTATATGCTCATATGTATGGAAATTAAAAATTCTTTTTTCAGCTGTTCAGCTGTTTATGAGTATATATGATTTATTTGTTTAAATGGACCCTTAAGTACTTGATCAAACAATAAAATTAGCATCAGTACAGGTGTACATAATGTATCTATTGGGAAGAGGCATTCCTAGAAAATGTTTTCCTGTTTCTCAGGGAGCTTTGTCTTGTAAAAAGTTTTACCATTAGTTGCATTACACTTGTGACTACTGTATAGCATACATGCATGACTGAATCACTATGAACCTGGTATCATTAAATTGAGCTGACCCAAATATTACTTGCGATAACACCAATAATTGAGGTAATGACATTCTTTGTTAAATGGAGAGTTGAAATTTCATCTCTTAACTTCTTAATATGATTGCTATCTGATCTAAAAGAGAATGTGAATTCAGAGTAAAAAACGATTGATTCTATTTCAACTTATTTCATGTCTGAAGGTGACTTAGCTGTATATTAAATAGGATTACAGTATATATAATTTTTTTTTCAAGAAAGTAGGTAGTTAAACTAGATATTGTATTTCTGTTTAAGGCATGTATCTGTGTATAGCTTTATCTAAAACCTTTGTAATGCTCGTGGGCAGTGAAAGTAGTTATCTCCCTGTAAAATATCTGGAATTATATGCACATATCTGACTATACTCTCAAATGCCTACAAAGTGTTACATCTATGTGACAGCCCAGAAATGCAGTTTTTCTGAAAATCTTTTAATTTTGCAGTGTTAAATTCTCTAGTGCATTGCTTTGAGCCCTGACATGCTTCTGCTGTTGATCATTTGCATCTGCCTGAGACAAAATCAAAAGCTAGAAGTTTTAGAAAAATCTGGCAGTTCTATCTAGTTATGTTATCTATGCCACTGAGGGAAGATTACCTTTTAGCTTAAAAAAAAAAAACGAAATTGACTCTATATGAGAGTTTTCTAATTAGTACATACGCAAATATCTATTATTTTTACTTGTACTGTATGTTAAATAATGAAATTAATTGAGTAATAGCTAAATACTAAAATATTAATTTTCTGATATAAAAATTTGCATTTATCATTTTAGGCCAATATGCATTTCAATGAGTGTAATGAAGCAATGAAAGATTTCCACAAATTGAAGGAACTTTATCCTGAAAATCAAGCTACAAAAAAATCCATGTATACTTGTCTTGAGAAAATGAAAGCTGATAATTTGAAAGAAAAAAATACATACAACAACATGTTTGAGAAATTTATGAAACAGGATCAGGTATAGACATAACAGATTTTATATATTTATGAAAGCTTTGCAATATTTTTTACTAAATTTAATTAAAACAAATGCATCTGTTTATTATCTTTTGAATGTAATTGAAGTTATTATTGTATGTATATGAGTTATCTTTGTATAATTTTGATATTTTAAAATTACTTTTATCTTAATGTGCATTTTTCTAACATTACGGTTAACTTAAGATTGTGTATATTTTCAGTTAGGCTTGTTTGCTCATGTAACAATTATTCTAACGAAGTGTATTTGAATTTTATATGATTTTAAAGGAAACATTGGTTCTTATAATGAATAAGAATGTATAATAATGAATAATTATAGATAACTTAAACTTTTCTGTTTCTTTTATATAATTTCTGACTGCTTAAAAATAGATGTACATCCTATTTTAGGAGAAAATGAAACATATGAAAACTGAAACAGGTGTTTGGGAGGATGGACAAGGATGTTCTGTAGAAGAATGCAAAAGTGAAACTCAGCGTCTGATTGAAAGAAATGATGATTTATTGCGTGATGCAAATGTTATTGAACTGTCAAATACTGCTTTATAATTTTTGTTTAATTTCTTTAAAAGTATTGGATAGCTAAAAATTTGTGTTCAAAAATCAGTTTTAAATGTGAGAAATATATTCAAATCTGATATATGTACTAATTTTCAATTTTTTTTTTTTTATCATGATTCAAAGATAGAATTTTTCAACCATTTTGGAAGAATATTTGTTGTCATTTTTGAAATCCAGTTAACTGTGAGAAATACTTTTTTTTTATCATTTAATTTTCTCGGTGTATAATGTCATTCTCATTGAACTGGATATCTGTAACACAATTTATTATTATCAGTTCCTTAATGATGTTATTGTTTATCTTTTTCTTAGTAGTATAAGGATCTCTTATTGTTAGTAGTGTAGTAAAATCTTAATGTAGTTAACAGTTGCAGTAGATAATTTTATTACAGTAGTAGTAGTTTTATAAAAATATATTGGAGTTTTAGTTTCATTTGAAAAGTAAGTTAATTATAAAGAATTGACATTTCAAGTTGCTTCCTTCATGTTGTGCATTCTAAAGATTTTCAGTTAAGATATTAATTGTTCTATCGAATATAATTCCAGTGGATATTCACCTTAAGAGACTTAAGCTTACAATTTCATTAATGATATTTTTTAAGGATTATTCATCATTTCATATGCATGATATGATTTACAAGCATTATTTTGTCAAATTTCGATTGTATGATCTGGATTTTGTATTTTGTTTAATATATTATTTCTGATTATGACTGCTCTGTTTCTGTCTTAAAGTATTCATACATGACATTTAAAAAATTCAGCATAACATTTTCATACTCTTTTAAATATTGTCTTATAGTAATTAATTTGTTACCAGGTTAACAAAATATATATTCTAATGAAGCTTGAATGATGAATTTTCTTCAAGTTTTACTATTACTTAAGAGGATTTGATAAAAACACCTGACTTTCATAGATTTTTGATTTTGTTTTAAGGAAATTTTATTGATTCACGCTATTTAACAAGTTGAAACTATATTTTATGAATACAATGCATTGATTATAAATGCTGATGAAAGTGATAAATTCTTCATTCTATTTTGTTTATCTTGCATCCTTAAATACAATTTGAGACATAATAGTCTTTTAATCTTCCGTATTTTTTTTATTGGTTGGTAACTTCTCCATGTAGATTATGTCATTAGACTATTATTAGTTTTCCTAAATTTTCTTGACAAGTTCATCATTTACAAATATATATGCTAATGATGAAAAATATATAATTGGAGCAATACTGCTAAAGCAGTATTATAGTTTTTATTTTCAAATAGCAGATTTCTTTGTTATGTCCTTTGCTGTATTTAATTTCTGTGTTGTACATCAGGTTCATATTTATATAAGCAATAATATTTCCTGTTAATACTTTTTCCTGTCGTAACCTTTTTGTTAAATGTAGTTAATTAGTTTGTATATTTTTACCATTCATTTTATGATATTGAGGTGATGTTTGATTCATTACTGATTTAAAGGAGAAATTATTAAAATGTCCAATTGATGTCGTAGAGACAAAAACAAACAGTTTCTTGATATCAAATTTCATCATTCACACTTTCTGTAAAATTAATTACCTTGACAATTTTTTTTACTTGTTTTTTTTATGTAGGAAAACTAGGTTTGCTTATGGTATGGCTGGAATTTTGAGGTAAAAGTTAAAGCATATATTATTAGAATTTCAAAAAGAAAAAATAAAGTTATGAAAATGGGCAAACCTTTCTAGATTTGATGCAAAATAGAGCATATGGATAAACTTTTGAGATTTACAACTTCTGACTTAATGATAAGGATTAGAAAGGTACTAAGCTCTTCTGACTTTTGGTCTGTTATACAACCCAATTCCTAGTTTATCAAAAGGCCAGTAGCTGAAATTAATTTCAGTAGATATTTTTTTGTAATAAATTTTAATTTCTTAGGATCTGATCACATATTCCAGATATTTTAGTTTTAGAACAGAATAAGTCTTGCATTCACTTAATATGTGAATGAAAATTTCTTCTGCCTTGGTTGCAACACTTTAATGTAGGATCATTGCTCACACCAACCATAAACCTTACATGTAGGATTATTGTTCATGCATACAATATTCATGTGCTTTTATAAGTTATAGTGATTTATGAGTATTCTATTTTTACCTTGACTTCATTTCTGTTAAATTTCAATTGCTCTTTTTCCTGGATACACATGGTTGAGCTTCTTTGCTTGTCTTAAGCTCTTTCATTCTTAACAATTTAAAATAACATTTCTGCTTTAAAGGAATCTTTCGTAATAATTACAATTCATATCATACCTAATACAGATTTCTGTCCCTTTACAGATGCCTTAGAAACTGTTCTTGGTAAAAAAATCTATTTTTTTTGTTGCTTTGAACATTGCAAAGATCAGAAACTGTAGGTGAACCTTATTTTTTTCTTGCGAGTTGTGTTGTAATACTTAAATCTCTACTCAAAACAGTTTTTTCTTTATTTAATGTTGCTCAGATTTTTGTCCAGGAAGCAATAGCACACTTTCCCAATGGAGAGCTTTATTTGATTTATCCAAAGAATAGAAAGCTCCTTTATCAGTACAAGTTGACATCTTTAGGCAGTAAGTATGTTCCATATCTTTTCAACATTTAATCTGTTCTCGTGATGTGTGAGCTATTCAGCTAAATCTTCATAAAAAGTTAAAGTTAGTAGAATTCAAAAAATATCCATGCAGTTTTAGCTCTTGGACAGCAAGGATGTCTTCGATTTCCACTTGCATATTTAGAGGTGGCAACTCCTAATAAAGTGTTATACTTTTATTTGGAGTAGGTATAATAGCACCTGTGATAGCTACACAACCCATTCTCTGTTAATTTTGAAAATTCATCTTGAGATGATTTGGCAAGTATTTTAGACTGTGAAGCCATTGCTTTATAAGTGATCATTGTACATTGAAATTCTTATGTATATTCTAAAGATTGTGGAAGGAGAGATAACTCCCATGTTCTCCCATTTCTCTTCTTAAGGACCAAACAAATTTTCTTTCTTTATTTTCTCATTATTGGGGATCCAATTTCCATCAAAAAGTTTTCTCTAACATTATTCCTGAGATATTTACATCTGTTTAATATGTCAAAGGCTTGCCAAAAAAGTTAAAAGACCCTACTATATTTAAATTTTTTGTTTTAAATATGAGATGGATCTTTTTATTTGGCTTAACTGTTTTCATAATATCAGTTACTGTTTTATGAAATTTGTCATTCACATTGACTTTTATGTTAAATGCATATCATAAGCATCAGAATCTCAAAGATTTGTGGCTTTCACCCTTAGCTAGACTTCTAACTAAAAAATCGAAGTTTCAGTTGATTTTCCTGATTAAAAAGCATATTGATTTTTGGACATGAATTTTTCAAGATTCCTTCTTGGAAGATAGATTTTTCAAGATATTATTCCTCTAATATATGTAATGGGTTTTTTCTCCTATTTTTAGGTGGAGAGAAATATGATTGAGATATAGATCTAAATTATATCATTATCAGATAGGACTTAAGTATTTTACCAAAGTTGCTTCATGACTCCTAATTTAGTATTACATCAGTAACAACTCTCTACAGCAGTTTTTCCCAACGTGGGGCCCACGCCCCACAGGGGGCAATTTGATAGTTAAGGGGGGCAATTTAAAAATGGACTCGACACGACTTTAACCCTTTCGCATTGGGTTATTTAAATGCAATGCTAGGTATCGGTGACAAATTTAACAAAAAATGGAAATTCGTAAAAAAAAAAAAGAAAAATGCTGTAAATATTTATTAGGTATAATTTCGTTTTACGTTACCAAAATATCAACGTGGTACTTAGAGTCGTCAAGTGAAATTCGTCGGGGATTCACCGCGGAGTGTGCCGCCTATCGCGGGGAAACCCAGACGTTTTAAAACTCGCTAAACAATGTCGTTGTTCGCTCCTAATTGGCTCAACTCAACTTCTGTAGTGTTTCACATCATTCATTTGGTGTAAAATTGAAATAAATGTCTGTTAATTAATCGTTGATTTAACAAGTATATTCATATATATTGTATAATAATAGGTAAGTATTTGGTTTTATTTGTATTTATTTTAATTTTAGAACCATTTAACTTTAAAGAAATTTTTGTACATATTTACTACACTGTATTCGAAAGAGGCAACTAAAATGGGTACCCAGCGTCTGGGGGGTATAGCCGGGCACCCAGCTTCTAGGGATTATATCAGGGGATCTCAGGGACTTACCTTCTTTAGGTAAGTATGGGCATCATGACCCCGAGGTACCTTAGTGAAGTTCTTAGTGTTAGTTTTTCTTAGTGTTAGTGTTAGCGAGGTACCTTAGTGTTAGTTTTTCTTTCCCATGGGGTTTTCTGTTATTGGTTAACACGGGTGACGCACACCTGGGATATTCTAGTGATCCTTCTCTATTTTCGACCCTCCTTCTTGTCAACCAATTTTTGTCTTTTCTTCACATCTAGACCACAGTTAAACCTTGTTTGGCGCAGCATAACCACATCTGGCTCTTACGCCAAAAACATTTACATTCACTCACTCACTTACTACACTATATTAACTCTATTTCCACTAAAGCAAATATAATTTACTAAATCCTTCGATATTCACTTCAAAATCAAAGGCTTCAAATGCACGGAGAAAGTGGAAGTATATGACTCCTAATATCTCTAATTCATTCGAGTTGGAAGTGCTTGTTCTTACCCAAAATTGTCTCCCTCTTCTTGAAAATCTAGAATAACATTCTTGTGCACATCTGCATTTTATATAACCCACCCAATTTAAAGCATTTATTTCGTCTAGCATCCCCTTTCCCCCACATATATGTGTCCTCCTGGTGTAGCCTAGTGGTCATGGTTTCGGATTCGTGGCCAGCGGTTTTCGTTCAGTCGCGGATACGAGTCTTGGCCGCTAAAGAGGAGGAGGCACGTTAAATCTACCGGGGCCCAAAGTCCTCCCGTTGGTGGAGTGTGGAAGTTAGGAGGGGGGGGGGGGCCAGCTGAGATGTCGTCCTCGTCACTTGACCGAGGTTCAAAATTTCGAGGTCCGTCGCCGATAACCCTCGTGTTGCTTCTAGTGCGACGTTAATAAAAACTAAACTAACCCCCTTCACATATATATTGTTCCTCTTATCGTTTGTGAATTTCGTATACCATTGTTCGAAAGCCTCGGAAAATACTTCGAATGAAAACCTTCAAAAGGTAAGAGAATCGTACATGTACATTTTAGATTTCTTCCTAAAGAAAAGGGCGTGCGTTATACGGAGGATATACCTAAAATTAGAAAAAAAAATAGCTTGAATTTATAGTACGCATTATATATATATTTATTAAGAGTAGTTATAAAATTAAAAATACAATTGAAAAGTATCTAAAAGCTAACTAAAAACATTAAAGTAAATAAAAAAGACACGCAATACATGCTCAAATGAATCGTTAAAAGCAAAAACTAAAATAACTAAAACAAAATTTTAATAAAAACTCAAAAAAAAAAAAAAAAAAAAAAAAAAAAAAACCAATCGGAACAATTTTTTTTTTCGTGTACAACTCATCACGTGTATGAAAGCTACAAACATGATGCACAACATACACTCAAAAATGACCACACATTTGGACATAAACTTTCAAAAGATATTCAAAATTAGAAAGATTCACTTACATGTTGAGAACCCATGTATGCTAAGTTTCAAATCATACAAATACTTGAAAAAGCATAAAAACTGAGTTAAAATAGTATTGATGCTGACGACACAAAATATTTTTTCATGTAAAGAATAACAATTTCTGGCTGTTGCCAAAATGCCATTACTAAATTCTGGAATCAACCAATCAATTGCTCAAAGCTATCACAAAACTTCATAGAATATTGAATGTTAAAAAATAACTATTAAAAAAACAAAAATTATTGTTAATAGAAACAGAATAAAAACTTACCAAGATCAAAACTGATAAAAAAAATCCTAAAAGACATAACGAATTAAATACGAAAATTAAAGATGAAAGAAAATCAAAAGATAACACCATCTATCAAGGTAAGTCTTAATTAAATAGGAATATAAAATTTTATAAGAACTACATTAAAAATATAATTTAATTTAAATTTAATCAATTGAGGAAGCTCTTTTTCCAAAAAATTATTATTAAATAAAAAATTATATTTATATATACACTACGCGACACTGAAAATGTAACACCAAGCAAGAGAGGCCAAAAAATTATGTAAATTTATCATCGGGAAATACTTGCAAATTGACTTATGCAAATTTATCATTCATGAAATATTATTACTATCGTGATTGAAAGTTATTTACAATGAGATTCGAAAGGATAGATAACGTAAAGTATTATATTTGTAAAAATATTGAACTCTTATATACACATGCACGCACATGTTTATAATGTGAACTGTAACAATTTTATACAAAAGTTTCGAAATAGTAGTTAAAAAGCCGCTAACAGATGGCGCTATAATCACAATACTATAACCTATAAATAGTACTTCGAAGCCCAGAACGACCAGTTCCAACACTTATCAACATCATACATACTTATCTCACAAACAGGAATTACCAAGTCAAAATTAATAACACCCTCTCAGACTCACATAACACTAATTATGGAGTAGTTCAGGGATCTTTAATTGGACCAATTTTATATAATATCTACCTAAACGACATCCCTGACTACAACCTAACCATCATAAACATGTATGCAGACGACACAGCAATTCTTGCAAAATATAAAAACTTAAAAACCATCACCTTTGCACTGAACAAGCACCTAAACATCCTCGAAAAATATTACAACGACTAGAAAATAAAGATCAATGTCGAAAAATCGGCTGCGGTCTTGTTTTCCAGAAAAAGAATACTCAACACACCACCACCCACATTTTACAACATTCCAATACCGTGGTCTCAGAAAATTAAATATCTAGGACTAATTTTAGATAAATCACTAACTTGGAAACATCACATTACACACACGCGAGAAAAATTCCGGAAAGCCAAGTGCAGTATCTACCCCTTAATTTGCCGGGATTCTGAAATGACCTTAGAAAACAAGCTGCTTCTGTACAAAGCCGTTCTCAGACCGATCATAACATATGCATGTCCCATTTGGGCGTATGCGGCAAAGTCTAATATTAAAATTCTAGAAACAACACAAAGCTCAACACTCCGAATGATTACTAAAGCAAGATGGTACACAAGAAACAATGAAATACTTAAAGCCACTAAAATCCCCACATTTAGAAAATTCATACAAAAAATAGCAAAAAAGTTCTTTAATACTCTAAACACAACTAATAATCCCAACATGATTAATTTAGAAAATTATACACCCAGACATAATTCTTAAAGACCGCGCACAGTATTACTTGATTCTTATAACCCCCCTTAATTTAAATTCACACTCTTAAATTTTTTTTTTTTCTTCACTTAATTGTAATATCTAAACATTGTTCCTAACACACCTAGCACACTAGCAGCAGTATACGTCCAACTACAAAGTCACACCCACACCACAAACACGGCAGTCAGTGGCAGCCAATGGGAAAGCTCCCCTCCGAGAAGCAATAGCCAATGGGAAAATCAGCTACCAGCGCCACCCCTGACCGAAACCTATACCTCCAAAGTGCCTACTTTACCAGACAGCCAATCACAGGCCTACCTCTGAAACCATCTATCAGAATGCTCAAACACCATCTTTTTCGATGTTCAAATGCTATATTTCACCGACCCGAGCTTAAGGGCCGCTCCGCGACCTATGTGCTCGAATAACATTCCAGCGTAAAGAACGACCAGTTCCACTGTTGATAAGTGCTAGTGGGGAGATTGAAATCATGTATTCCATTGAACATCGTGTTTTTCTGGTGCTGGAATATTACAGGTTAGAACGAAGTCCAACGGCAACGAGGCATAGTTTTCAAAACCGATTTAATGTTCCACTAGACCCGATGCATAAATCATTCGCAAGCTGTTCGCCTAATTCGATCGAACAGGCAGCGTGGTTGATAATCAAGTGACAAATGTTGGACCCAGTCAAACTGTAGTAACTCCTGAAAAAGTCGCCATGGATTCCGGAATTTTTCAGCAAAATCCAAGGAAATCCATCCGAGGAATTCATCAGAGGCTGGTTTGAAGCGTTCCGGTACGAAGAAAATTATTGAGAAACAGCCTACATATGTTTCCATTCAAAATCCAAAGTCATTAAGCCATACCTATAAAACCTGTACGACAAAGGGTTGAATTTGAGAACCAGATGTTCACAATGATTGATAACGAAAGATTTGATCTTGGCTGCACCTGGTTCACAAATAAAGCGCATTTCCATTTGAATGGATTCTCGAATAAACAAAACAGAAGATTTTGGGGTTTCGAAAATCCCCATTTGTGTGAAAAAAAATTACTGCATTCTCCCAAAATTACTGTTTTGGCTGCTGTATGCAGCAGAGGCATTTTCGGACATTTTATCATGCGAGAAACGATAACTAGTGTACGTTATGTCACAATTTTGGAGCAATTTGTCGCCATACAGATAGCGTTGGAGGATCAACAGGGTATCGAGTGATTCATGCAAGAAGGGGCTCGACCACATCGTATAGAAAAGGTGTATCTCTTTCTTCATGAATATTTCGAGAATAGAGTCATTGCATTGGATTATCCCAAATTTACTGACACAGGAGTGGATTGGCCTCCATATTCGCCCGATCTGACTCCTTGAGACTATTTTCTGTGGAGTAGATTGAAAGATACTACTGTCTACCGGAACAATCACACCACGCTGGACGAGCTTGAATCGTCAATTTGTGTGGCATGTGAATCCATGTGATGGCAAACTTCCTTATTCGCTTGCGGCATTTCTGTAATTCAAACGGAGGACATTTTGAAAAAAAAAAAAAAAAAAAAAATAGGAAGTGATTGTAAGGACTACTTACAGAGAATGAATTTATTTTTACAGGATGATGGTACGGTAAGCTTTGCGGCGTACAGCAATATCTGTTAGCAAAATTTCTAACTAATATTTTAAACTTCCGTATAAAATTCTTACAGCTCACATAACAAACACACCGTTTGCTGCATTATTTTATTGATCTTTGTTTTTGAGATTTTTAATTTTGAAATCAGGGTCTTTTTCGTTGGGCCCTCTGTATACCCCCCCCCCCACACACAACGCGACACTGAAAATACAACACCAAGAAGGAGTGGCCAGCAAATTACAAGAATTTCGGGGTAGACGCACATCATCGAGTTATGCGAATGATGTGATAAACAGATAAATCTGGTTAAGTTCATTTGAAAAATTCTAAGATCGTCAATATATCTATAAAACTTGGAATTGTTATTTTCTATAAGATTATGTTCATAAAAATGTAAATATATGAATGTTCAGAAGCTAAATATATTGGAGAACATGTTTAATATTTATTGCATAGCCGATTTTCTTGTATAAAGCTTTAATTCTATTGGTGATTTTTCAATCACTATTATTAACATTAATAAAAGCATTATTTTTTTTATCATATGTTTATTATTCATATTAACATATAATTCTTTATAAATAATAGCATAATTACCTGGAATCTTATCAAGAATGAATTCATCTTGTAATTTTTTATAGAATCTTTTAGATCTATAATTTTAGTGCTATCTTTAGTCTTAAAATTCAAATATTTAAACTCCTCATTAATGTAAAACTTATATTCTTCAGAGCCTCAATAGGTGAATTATATTCAATAGCCAACATAATTTAAATTATCAATATCTTCCTTAATTCTTCTTTTAATATTACAATTATTACAAGAATTTATAATTGTAAAACTTGTACTCTCTTATACATAATATATCTAACGTTTTTTATCCTAACGATATTTAGATTATCAGTAATCACATGTTAATTCTATTCATTTATGTATTCTTTATAATCCTTACATTTGCAAACTGTCTTACTTTTGAAATCTTTACAATTATTATACTTATAAATCAGGTGTCCCATATTTTTATTAAATTTAAAAACTTTTTTTAATATCAATATTATTGATATAAATTTTTAAGCTTATTAAGTACGAACGTCATTCTTAATAAGTCCCTGAAATCCAAGAGAGGGGGCTCACAGCATCAAAAATGTTTTTTTAATAAGCATCGTAACTCACTAGATAGCTGTCTAACTTTCAGTTACTTGTATTTGTGATAATGACACCTTTTGTACCCCAAAAATCCTTCGGCATAACTTTTCCGGCTGATGAGACCATCCTCGCCTTCTGTGGAGTAGATTCACTAAAAGCAACCTATTGTTTTGATTTTTGCTGGGTTTCTAGAGCATAATGATAAATCCAGGTCTCACCGACGGTGACAACTCGATGCAAGATGACGTCGACGCGGCAGCAATTAAATATTGATTTGACAGCAAATGACTACCAAATCAAAACGAACTTATGAATCAGTGTCAAATTTGCTTCGGTTGCGTTTAATAGAAGGCAGCACCCAATGGTAACAACAATTTACCTTAATGATGCCATCTGTCTCCAAATACAAGTACTTTTTGAACCATCCTCGTATATTGTTAAAATTTATATTATCATAGGATTTATTCATAAATCTTCTTCCAGTTTTTAATTATCATAAGTACAATAGTAAATTTTATATTTCTGAAATAAATGATTTCAAATATCTTTAACAATATATAGACAAGTACTACCTATTTTTATTAACTTCAAAAACAAAATCCCTAAGAGTTTTAATTTCTCTTTTCCTTAGTCCAATAATACAGTATTTAGTACTTTTAATATTGGAATCCATCCATCTGTATATATATATATGTATAATAGCAGCGATATCCATATATTTTCTCTTTTTATTTCTATCCCTTTTTCATTATTAACATTGTTGGAAATGTTGAGAATATTGTAACTACATTTGCCATAAAAGTATCCTTTGTTGTCACTTTATTTAAGAATTTGAATAATATTTTTTTATTAAATACAGCATTAAGATCAACCATTTGAGTATAAATTATTGTAAGCTCTAATATTATAATTTTCAAACCATAGTCTTCTTTTATTATTAGTTCAAATTTATGTGTACAAAAGTGTCGAATTTCAATTTTATTGCAGTTTTTATCAACCTTATAAAGTTATTAGTATCATGGCTATTTAGATTTAATGAATATTAACAATAATTATGCATTTTTGTCCAATATATTAATTGTCACATATTTTTCTTTCTAATAGGTAAACAGTTATTATAAATTTTGCAAAAAATAAATTTGGAATTAATATTTAATAGTTCAATTCATTTTTCATATTTTGAGCCTCTTATTGTATCATATATTGTAATTTATTTTAATATTTCTAAAATTACAATTGTTATTCATTATTTTGTATACTATTAACTTTTTTATGAGTATTTTTATTATGTAGACAATATTACTATATTCATCCTTGTATTTATATTCACTATTCCATAAAATTCTTTTTTTAATATTTCCCATGAGTTTATCAATAACTTTTACATTTATTAAATTATCTTTAACAAATTTATGACATGGATCATAGATGCAAACAATTTAAATCCTATCTTTATCAATAACAGCACGCATATTGCCTCCTGCAAACTTCTATATAACTCAAATTCTCATTGCCATACATCAATTCTCCATAAAAAATTGTCTCTAGCCAATTTGTAACACAAATAAATTTTGCGACATTTTCCAAAACCACTTATATTATCAACCATTTTATATAGAATTTACCAATGACCAAAATATAAATTAATCTATGATTATAAATTATAGAAATATAACCCTTACATAAACAAACCTTCAACTATGAAAAATATCCCCAAATGATAACATAAAAGAACAAAATAAAAAACGTTTGTAAGAAAACACTCTAACATTATCAGTTCAGACAAAAAATTTCTAATCTCAAAAAGACAAGATAAATATCTAATATTAATACTCCCAATTAAAATTTTTTGAAATTCTAAGAAATAACAAAATCACCAACAACAAATAGAAGGTTCTAATATAATATCAATTACTTGCCATCAAAATATACAAAAAAACTAGGCGAAACTAATGATCAAAAATGGTAAAATGTTGACAATTTTACATATATCATTGTAATGTAATACCGAGAGTAAGCTAATTAAAAACAGATTAGGAGCCAGTCACAAAATTTGAATCCCAAAAGATCTCATTCATAAAAGTATAGTAATAAAAATAAAACAATGGTATCATAAATGGTTTTGATTTTACTTTCCTCGATTTATTTGAAGATGCTGCGGCTTATAAAGTTACCTGAGGGTGAAATGCGAACAATTTTATTTTTTAAGGTATTGGTAAATCTGTAAGAGAAATCACTAGGCTTAAGAAGCGTTCTAAGACTGTCATTCACATGCTGTAAATTAGAAAAGAGTGTCTGTGGAAGAAAAAGAATTTTAACAGCACGGGGCGATCGACAAATCTTTCACAACTAAAAAATGTGTTCAATTCATAAAATTTCGGAGCTTTTCAGCAAAACATTTTACATGTCACAGTTTGGAAAATATCTTAAGGTATCTGTACATCTTCGGAGAAATTTTTTTGGAATACATTGATAATTGCTATCAAAATATTTTTTAATGTTAAAATATAACTAAAACTATGAAAAACACTTTTAATAATCTACTTTTAATGCAAAAAAATTTTTTTTGGAGTGAAAAACATGGTGAAAATAGTACATAAATTGACTACCAGAATAACGCTCATAACTCAAAAGTAAACAAAAATATCATTTTTCTGTAAATTTTATCTTATTCATCATAACAAGTTTTGGGGCTGGTACTATTTTCATGTTGAAAATCATATTACTACAATTTTTATTGTGTTTCGAGTCAAATAACAATGAAAAATCAAGAAAAAGTTATAACAATACATGATTTACACCTTTGTTACTAAAACCGTATCAATTTTACAACCATGAAAGTAGTAAGGGTTCTTAAAAACTATATAAGGAAGATACTTGTAAAATTTAAATTAATTTGGTTCATAACTTTTTCTGATATCTATGTTGCCATATGTGAATATGTTGAGAGAACTCATTTTGAGAAAAATCAAAAACAAACTTTCAAATGCAATTAAAAATTAGCTACCGAGTAAAATTCAAATCCCTGTAACTTAAGTTCTAAGTAAGGTATATGAAAAATTCAAACACTATTAGAAAGAAAAAAGTTTAAATTTTAAACTGACATTAAATAAAAAAAAATTTGACAAAAAATGACGTTTTAAATGTGTACGGATACTTTAAATTAAATACTACTAATAATATATATAAAAATAATATAATATTGAAGGTATTGAAACATCAGGAAGGAAGACTGAAATGGGCTAAAAATGTCATGTTATGGAACGATAAATGGGAATAAATTAAATTTTCTGATGCAAAGAAATTTAATCACGATTGTCCCGATAGCTACAAACACTATTGCATGAATTAAGGAACGAACCGAAAGAATGTTTCAGTTGACAAATAGGAGGAGTATCAGTAATGGTTTTAGAAGCCTTTAGTCAGGATGCATTGTGTGATTTACAATGAATTTTGGAACGTATGGATTTTGCACAATATCAAGGTATGCTATGTGATCATCTGATACCTTTTGAATATTTCAGCACCACAATGCTTCCTGACGTACTTTTAAATCCCCTCAGGAATGCTTTGAAAAAGAAAAAAGTTAATGTTTTGCATGGCCAAGTCGAAGTCCAGATTTGAACCTCGTGGGAATCCTTTGGGATATATTATATCGCAAAATTTATGCTAATAATAAACAGTTTTCATCAGCCCACAAAATGGAAGCAGCCACAGTAAAAGAATATTTCTGAAACCGAACTTAGCCCCCAAGAATCATTGCAGAGAACAACAGAGTGTTTGAGGCTATCAGGAAAAATGAAGGACCAATATTATACATATTTTTAAACTTTTTTTTCCTTTTAGACAAGTGGTCTTTCGATTTGTTAACAGTGATTCTTCATTTATTTTTAATATTTTTTGTTAACTTATTAATTTATTACATTGATCGAATTTTTTGAAACCTATAATTATGATAAAAATATGTAGTAATATCATATTTCCCTTGTTTAAATTATATTTGGAACTTTTATTTATTTCATAACTTTCGAAATTAAAATAATCTTATAATTCCTTTAAGGACTGTATATGTATGAGTATTTTTTAAAGATTTTTTAACTATAGATATCCTTTCTATATTTATTAATAATATATGTATTTATATTAGTATTTAATTTAGGTAAGTTATTTTGAAATAATTACCTTTAATTTTAATCTATTTTGTATTATTTTTGCACTCTTGAGTGCAATATCTTGGAAATGTTTAATTTTCTCTCATGTTTGGTTGCAATGTTTTTTTGATATTTAAAAGTTTTCTTATAAAATAAATGCTGCGTGGGAGGATTCGGACACCTTGAAACACCTTTAACCATGAATCTGAGACACAAGCTAAGCTCAGTCCAAGCAAATTTTAATTTATTATCTTTACATTGTTACTTTATTTTCTGAGCTGATACTAATTAAAAAATTTTTACGCCTTTGATTTACCTTTTCCTATGTTTTATGAGTTCAAATTTAAATCATAATTCTTAAAATCTAAATAATTATATATATATATATATATATATATATACTAGTCGAGCTCGATCTGGCAGACCTACTAAGGTAGGACAGCTAGTTCAATCGGTTGATGTATTAGCATACGTCCTCGCATATCCAAAATGTAGCACAAGAGAGATAAGTCAACACTGTGGCCTCTCCAAAAGTCATGTTTGGAAAATTCGAAGCGAATTAGGCGCTCATTCATACCGACCAATTACTTCAATTTTGACTATTAGAGGGATCATGTGATATCTGACCTGTAACCCGAAAATTATCTGGTGGAAAATAATGTCTCAATCTGTTAACATGAACTATATCAACGGGTTTATTTGAATATTGATTTGGCTTATCTATTTCAAAAATTATTGATGACAATTGGCTTAATATGATGTAAGGACATGCAAAAGGTGGATTAAGTTTCCTCGTATTAGAGTACACAAAATCTTCTAAACTTTTTTAATCACCAACTTTATAAACAGAATCAGCAAAACGTTTAGCATATCTAATTTTCTTCTTTTCACGTAGGGCTTGGGATCTTTGAACTGCTTATTTTCTTGCTTCTGCAAGAGGAGGATATTTGATTTGTTTACATTTTTTGAAGGTGAGCTTAGTGGAATTGTTCCAAACTTTAAATATACAGGTGGACATTTCCTTACATCAAGCGGTAAGCTATTGTAATCTGCTGTAACATCTTCTATTAATTTAGTTCAAGTAATTTTATTAGAGGTTGAATTTACTTTACATCTTAATTTTGCTACTAAAGTCTGATTTACTCATTCATTTCCCCCCTTATATTGAGTTCTATATATACAGGGGTTAGTAATTGTTTAATATTATATCACCTCAGAAATCTTTTGAACCGTGATGAGGTGAAAGCTGCATTCTTATCACTTACTGTTTGTTCAGGGACCTGGATGCTAAAAATTTGTTTCAAATAATTTGTATAAGTTTCGGTGGTTACACTCTTGGAAGGAAATGTCCACACATAACGTGTGGACATTTCCACGACACGTTATGTGTGGAAGACACGTTATGTGTGGACACGTTATGTGTCGTATGATCAACCGCAACATGTAAATATTTCTTTTGAGAGTTATAGTAGTTTAATCCATCCACAATATCTATTGAAATTAATTTGAAATATTTATTAACTTTTGGCAGAGATTCAAGAAATCCATATTTCTTTTGATGAGATTTATTTGATTTTGTAGATTTTTTTTGATTATTTTTTAAGTTGACAAGTGTCACAATACTTTACAAAATTAGATTTATCAGTTACTGTATCTTCCCAATAATATACAGGAGAGATCAAAGACTACATTTTCTTAACACCTGGGTGTCCATATTATTTACAAGTTAAGTTAATTAGTTTTTACCTCAATAAAAACGGAACTACAATTTTAATTAATCCCTTTTTGGCAATTGTCCATACCCCTTGAATTTTCTAAAATTTTTTGCCTCTCATATTATTTGCTTGCTGCCTGTCTTAAATTTCTTCAATACTTAACAATTGAATTTGCTCGGCGATAAAGCGTGAAATAGGATTTTGGGATAGCATATCGGTCTCTATATTGCAGCTACATTTCAAATACTTGATTTTATAATCATACATAGAAAGCTTAAGGGACCTCCTAAATAATCTACCAGTTGAGTGTTTAATATTTTTTAACCATTCATAAGTGCGAATTATAGAGTGATTTTCATGTAAGTAGCAGTGGAACTTGTTAATAACATCAATAATTCCCAAACATTCTTAAGCGCTGATTATATAATTTCTCTTATAATTTTTTTAATTGTTTAGAGTGGAATGCTATTGGGTGCAATGATCTGTCTGGGTGCCATTAACTTCATTGCTTGCATCAACGTAAATATGATATTTATAACTTGGATTATAGAGTATAACAGAGAGAGGTTTTGATGTGAGTGAGTTTTTTACTGCTGTGAATGTGCATTTTGGCAATCTTCTGACCACTGCCATAGAATATCTTTTCTCAATAATTAATTTATTAAAAGTACTCGAAGTTTGGCATAATCTTTAATGAACTTTCTATACACATTTACGCTTCCCAAAAATCTGTATAACTCTAACATTTCTTAGTGGGATTAGTTTTCTAACGGTCTGAATGTTAGTGTTAGCTAAATAGCAAGAATTATATATGTTGAATTGCTTAGCCTAAAAAATTAATTTTTGTTTTAGCAAACTTACATTTTTTCTGAGTTAACTTAATTTTTTCTTCCTCACAGATTTGGAAAAGCTTCTTTAAGTATTCTAGGTGTTGTTCCTACGAATTTGAATTTACAACGATATAATCAAAATAGATTTTCGCAAATTTGACTTCATGTTTATTTTAAATCTGTCTAATGCTTTTCTGAAAGATTGCGTGATAATTTTTAAAGCCAAATGGTAAACGTAAAAATTCATAAAGCTCAAAACAGGACGTGAAACCAAACCAAACCTTAACCAAATTTTTCTGTATCTTTTTCATGAATTTTAATTTGCCAGTACCCTGAGGTTAGATATATAGTAGAAAAATATATGGCCTGTTAGAGATGAACAGTCGCGAATCTTCTACTAATGAAATCGGTTCTGCATCTGATTTTGTAATTGCATTTAATTTTCTAAAATCTATGCATTATCTAGTTCTCTCAGTTTTGCCCTTTTTAAATTTCATAATTATTGGGTGGGGGGGGGGCACACGGTGAATGAGACGCTTTGATAATCCTCGCCTTTTCCACAGTTCCTCTAAATGTTTTTCAATTTCTAAATTTTCTTTATGGAATGTTCTACAAGGCCGTTGTACTATGGGAAGTTCCGATGTTTAATGCACTTTCTGAGGTTCGAGATTCATACATCCTACGTGTTGTATTTATTCTTGGAGAAAATATGTTGGTAATTTTTCAAAAGGATTTGAATTTGGTCTCTTTGTTTAATTGGATTTGGGGTAAACCATCCCCATTGTTACCGGAAGGGCTTAGAGAAGGTCCATGTTTACCGGCTAAAGGTTCAACTGACTGTTAGCTCATATGCTCCTCCGAAAAATTTTCAGCAACCCTTATGCTGGAATGGTTACAATTATCATATAATAAGCCAAAATCATATTCACTAACAATTTCATGTTAATGAAATTTATTTTGCTCTTGATCTTTACTTGAGGTTATGTGTAATGTTGTCTCGTTATGTTGTGATCTTACAAGAGATATTACTGTTTCCCGTTGAGTCACACATACGTTTTCACAGTTTAACTTAAATGATCTACAATGTTTTATTTAAAATGATTCAATCTAACTTTTGATAAATTTCTTCTCTCTTGATTGAACATCTCTTCAAATATTCCTTTTTTTCTTTTGTTATCCTGTTATTTTTTCAATATTTCTTCTCGTTGAATCTCCAACAATTTTGTCTTTGTATTTTTACTTATTTTTCAATCAGCATTTCTTCTTTTTCTTTATTAAGGTACAGGTTTCATTCCGCAATTTTTCCAATTAATTTAACAGATTAGAATTTCATTTTTCTTGCCATTAAGTTGCATTTCTATTGCTAATAACGTATAGCGGATATAAATTCAACTTATACTAAACCTTCCTGCATATCAATTCAAAATAACACAACTCTATAGATTCTTATACATAATAATAAAAAAGGTTACTTATCTGATCTGTAGAGTTGTATTCGGGAAGCACTGATGGTTATTAAATTATCACTGTCAAAGGACTCCCCAAAACGTATTAAACGAGAATGAATAGCTTTAATAATACTATATGCAGCACAATTTACACCCTTGTGTAAATTAATTCAAACGAACTCGGAAAAATTGAGAAAACTAAGAAGAAATATTATTTTAATTAAATTTATACAAAATCAAAAATTTTTAGTGCATAATATGATCCCCATGACTCTTTTTTATTAACATTTGGAAACGATTCGGCATGGATTACATTAATTTTTTACAATCATTTATCTATTTGTGTCCTTGTACCACACTTCAATTAGTGCCTTAATTAGCTTCTTCATAGTTTTACAATCCGTATTTAATAGGCGATTCTTACATATAGCCCATAGATTCTCTATTGGGTTGATATCAGGATAGTTCCCAGGGCCTTCCAATGTCCCAATTCGGTTCTCAAACATGAATTTCTCGACCATTTTAGGCTTATGACACGGGGGCTTAATCCTGTTGAAAAATCCCCGTTCCATCAGGGTAACGTTTTTTCATTTTTGGAACAACCTTTTTATCCAGAACAGTAATATATTGCTGAGAACACACCATACTGTCAACAGGCTGCAAATAAGCAACCCCATTGTAATCGAAACAACCCCAAAACATCTTTTGAGGGTGTTTAATAAATTGGTTAATGTGGCAATCTCGAATACTTTTGCCTGTCGATTTCCGCACGTGTTAAGTTTCCTGACCTTGGACAAAAAATGGCTTTTGTCTCTAAATAGTTCTTTTCTTTAATTTTTGACAATCCAAATGTTATATTTTAACGCCTATAAGTGGTGCTTTTTCTTCATTGATTGGCTCAGAAACTGTTTCTTCAGAGGTCGATAGCTGGCCTACCAACTGCAAGAAGACTCCTCCGAACAATAGATGAGCTAATATTTATTCCATACTCTTTTAAATCTCTATTAAGAACAACACTAATCTTTCTGGGTGTTTTTTGCATTGTGTAAATATAAAAGTGTTATCTCTTGGTGTTGTTTTCTTTTTTTGGCCACATTTCTCTCTCCGCTTTAAGAGATATAGATCCTGTTCCTTTATTTTGTATTATGATACAGCTCACAGTTACAATACTAACGTCGACTATCATTGAAATCTCTCTCTGAGTCTTTGGCGTATATTCGGAGAGAGAAATAATCTTTGTACGAATTCGCGGCGTCACATCCATCTCTGACAACAGTGAACTCTCAACTGATGTGATCATAGTTGGAGCTTTGATCTACGAAAGTTTCTGCGCATGCGCTCTCAGAACCCCTCTAATTTTTGAAAATTGCTACCAAGCAAATGATTTATTTATCCCACCCATATTTTAACATATTTTAGTACTATTATTGAAGAATAATAGGAATGATTTTAAAATTCACGAAAAAAATAGCTTGTTTCAATTAATTGGCACAAGGGTGTAACACTAAAAAGAAACTATTTTCAGGTTTTTAAATCAATGTTAGGTCATTCAGTCGCATATACAGAATTCAAACTAAAAATTTCTATAATAAGACTCCGCACGCATGCATAAAAAAGAATCTCTAATCACATGCGGGTAGAAGAGCACTAGACGCAATATTCTCCTACCTTTGAGTTTCTAGAGTTCGAAACTTAAATTCTACGTTTTAATAATCGTCCATATCTGGATTGGAGAAACTTCTTCTCAGAGCCAGGATTGACATCAGAGGAAGAATCATTTGCATCTCGACGAACACCAGTCCTTTGGTCAGGAACATCTGGTTCTATGGTCAACTCATTCCCCATTTTTCATCTTCACCATTGTGAGCCATACATGTCCATCCCTAAAGGGGAAAAGTTCCGTCACTCGAACCAATGGCCATTCCATTTTCTTTACTTTGTCATGGAGATCGAAAACTACATCAGCAAATTGAATTTGTTTCTCATGTCTTACACCTTTGGAGGATTGTCTTAAACTTCCATAATTCTTCCTTCCTCATTCTTTTCTAATCCAATACAAGTCGTCCATAGAGTCAGACCAATAATATGCATCCATGCCCATGAGTCGTAAGTTTTTTGTTTCTTTATTCACAAGCCTTGCGCCATTACTGCAAACAGTCAGTTCTAGTCGATGGATACTAATAGACTTAAGAGGTGCCACTCTAGATAGGGCTTGGACGAGTTGTAATGAGACTGTGGAAACATTTTCGATCCTCAGGAAAACGTAAGTAGCATAAGATGTCTAGCAAATATCACAGAAGGTATGTAACGACAATTTTCCTAGTTCAATGGAAAGATGAGTTAGTATACGTGGTATCTTTATTTTATCCAAATCAGGAATTTAGTTTTTCCACTTATTGAACTTTTTCATAATATCATCAGACAGTTTTATATCCCATGAAGTTTTAATTGACGAGCACTCTTGCAAAAGTATTATTGGAATAAGAGTAACAGGACATATGAAGCTGACAGGATCAAATATCTTATGTGTGAGGGATAAGATTGTTCTTTTGGTGACTGTATCATTTTGTTGTAATGAACCTCTGTAATCACAAGATAAGGTGTCTTCGCGACTATTCCAGAGTAGTCCCACAACAGAAATATTCTCATTGCCTGAATCTATCAGGTCTTGTTTATCATCTAAATTCGGAGGATATTTATTTCAGCTCTATCCCCGTAGGTCAAATTGTGCAGATGCTAAGAACCTCTGATATTCATGTCAAAAATATTCTAGTTTTTCCTATAGAATTAAAGCTGGCCAAGCAGTTATCCATATATAAGGATTCTTTAAGAGTTTCAGTAATAAGTCTCATATTTTCAGGGACTTGATCCAAATGATGTATAAGGGTTGTAGTCAAAAAAAGAGGGCTATATGTAACACCAAAGACTTCTCGACAATGCCGATAGATAATCGCATCCTCTGGATTCACATCTTTTCATCGGATAAATTTTAAGTAATCTCTGTCATATTCATCTAGAGATATCTGCAAAAAGGTTCTTCAGATATCTCCAGTCACACCAATTTTTTTCTATTCTAAAACGATTTCAAACTGAAGGTATCAATTCAATAAGATTCGGTCCCTTATTGATACAGTCGTTTGAAGAAAAGAAACCCTTAACATGTGTTGAGGCGTCAAACACAGACCTAATTTTTGTTATAAATTTTTGTTTGATCAATGCACGATGAGGTAAGTAGTGAATCGCGCCTCTGGTGTACAATTCTCACTAGGTTGTGTGAACACTTTCAATAATTTCCTCATTTTCCCATTCGTTAAGCACTTGTTCATATTTTTTCAGATTACCAATAGATCTAAGAATCTTTACAGTATTTTTTAGACCCTTTTGTGCCAAATATTTGTTATCTGGAATATTAGGATATCCATCTAACCAAGGAATGCATACTTTATATCTACAATCTTTCTCTCAACTTATTGTTTCTTCGAATTGTTTGAGTTCTAGCTTTTGAGGTCTGATTGTTTTTTGTTTTTGAGGTTTTTGAGACCTTTCACCAGGTTTTTCACCTGGATCATTTATAACCCAAAGAATCCAAGCTCCATAAATCAGCAATTTTGACTTCCTTTACGAGTATAAAGAAGGAATTAAAGGTAATATATCTCATTTAGTTTCATTTAAAACCTTTCCCATAACGGTACATCCCAAAATATACTGCACTGCAATTAATCCACGAGAAAGATGTTAAATTTTACCTGTAAGTAATTACCTGCAACATCGGCACCCAACAATATGAGTATCGCATTGACATTTTCTTCATGTAAACAGTCTCGAGGTTTCAAACTTAAATCAATTAAAAATATTTCTTTTAATTCTTTTTAACAATTAACATTAATAATTTTAGATATAGAATCACAAATTTTCCTTTGAACCATAACTTCAATTTCTATATTAATTTTTCTATCTAAACTGCTCAGTTGTTTTTTAACGATTATGACATTCTGTTTTTTCGATGACTTCAAAAAGTCTGTGAGTTACAGTCTCTTTATCTATACTTTTTAATCCCAATTTTTCCGCCAAAAATTTCGAAATATAACTCTTTGTCGAGCCGCTATCTATAATTAGAAGCACAAAATGAACTAATCTATGATTGGAGATATGAACAACTAGGGTTTGTAAACAAATTTCATTACAAGTAGATTGATTCGCAAGAACAGTATTATACGTTTTGACCCAAGTTCATCAATTTTTGGATTAATAGTTTCAACATCTTTTTTTTTAATATTAAACAAAAGACATCAATGGTGAATGTTTCCCCGAATAATGACAACATATTATATTATTCTTACAAAATCTAGATACATGTTTTTTAATTTCTAAATATTTAAAACAAGTTCCCTTTCTTTTTTAGTAATATATCTTTCCTTTCTTTGATTGATAGCTTATTTGTGAGATAACTCTCAAAACTTGATTGAATCGATGAGTCACAAAAGACGCAAATCAACTTTTTGCTATTTGTTTGATTAAAATCAATTGATATTAACTGAGGAGTGAAAAATTGTTTTTCTCTAACTGATTTATTACTTTTCAGAACTTCAAGTACTGCATGCGGAGAAACTCCAGATGATACTTGCGGCAGTGCACAAAGTGGAAAACTCTTGACGATTTTCGTTTTGACCCAGGTTCATTAATTTTAGTATAATCAAAGTATATTAAAGGCGAATGTTTCCCAGAAAAATGACAACATATTGAATTATTCTTACAAAATATAGATATATGTTTTTTAATTCCTAAACATTTAAAACAAGCTCCCTTTCTTTTTTTAATTATATATATCTTTCCTTTCACTGATTGATAGCTTATTTGCAAGATCACATTCAAAACTTGATTGAATCGATGAGTCATAAGAGACGCAAATCAACTTTTTACTATTTGTTTTTATGAACATCTGTAGATATTAACTGGGGAGTGGAAAATTGTTTATCTCTAACTGATTTATTACTTTTCAGATCTTCCAGTGCTGCATACGAAGAAACTCCAGATGGTACTTGCGGCAGGGCACAAAGTAGAAAACTCATCACTCATTAATAATGCTCTTTCGCGCGATAGCGAAAGAAAATTTAATAATACGTTATAGTTTTCGTTTTCTAACTTACTAAATTCTATCAGAATGCCCTGTGGCAAAGCCTTCAAAATAGTTGTGCATAAGACTATAGAAACACTTTCCATTTCCCACCCCAAACATTCCGAATTTCTTAATTCCGCTCAGAAATTTTATCATAAAATTTCCTAAATGCAACAGTATCATTTGATTGCTTCAAAGGCCTAACATTTAATGTGTTAGTCATATAGGTTTTAATCAGTAAATCCTTTCTATCAAATCGTTCCTTTAATAAATCTATAGTAGCATCATACGTCGAATTAGAAATGGAAAATCTCTCAATTGTTTCTAAACCAGTGCCTCTTAAGTAAATTTTCAAATAATTGAATTTATCAACTGGATTCAAACGGTCATTTTTGTATATTGCCGATTCGAAACTGTTCCAGAAATTCAAACATTGGTTTACATCACCATAAAATTTAAGATAATTAATTTGGGTAATTTTATCCTCACAGTATTGACTTTGGTATTTACATTTAGTTCGCCAATTTGATTATTTTTCTCAGTGTTTTGATTGAAATGAGAAGCATTATCACCGACACATTACGGCACAATTCCCGAATACGCCTACTGGCTCAAAATTTCCAAATTGTAACTTTATCATGGTATTATTGTTCTAATTCTTTATCTACTCAATTAAGACTTTCAAATTTAGTTGTTAGAATTTCCAAGATTTCCTCTAATTTGTTAACTTCTAATTTTCCTGTTTTTGAAAGCTTATGTTCCAATTTTGTTATGTTATTAGTTACTGCAGCTCTTAGAACGCTGCTTTTTTTTCTTTAATAAATGTATTCTATCTTCCAAGATGATTATATATATAATTCAAACTACTTCCTTTTTTAATTATATATACTCAATATACTCAAATCAAATTGGTTTCAATACACCGTCAGATATATTGGCAGGGATGCTAGATGTCGCAGAAATAAATTTAACTTGTACTAAACCTTACTGAATATCAATTCAAAACAACATAACTCTACAAATTACTATGCAGAATAATAAAAAAAGATTACTTATCTGATCTATAGAGTTGTATTCCGTGAATGCTGATGCATATTAAATCATTACTGTCGAAGGATTCCAAAAACGTATTAAACCATAGTAATAGTTTTAATAACACGACATATAATAGCTTAGTAGCTAGTCTCTGAGCATTCCAACAGGTGCAGAACGGACACTTGTGAAATTGGACATCTGATGCCGGGGTGTTCTTGGTTCTCAGGAGAATCAGACTCTAAAAGGTTTAAGTTCATGAGTAACAAAAATGTTGTTTGTCCTTTTTCAAGAGTTCAGCGTTCTGAAATGAGGACCTTGTCCGGATGGAAGGGGGACCTCTAATGAACTTGCTTCATGTGGTTGCAGCATCCTTAACCGCGGCCGAAAGAAGTTAATCAACAACAGAAAAGGATTGTCTTGTTGTCATCTGAGCAATCAACAAATTTAGACCTCATTGATTTGGAAAACTCGTTAAAATCGTAAAAGATCACCACTCTTTGTGTCGGCTAGCCAATGTTACGGATCCATGAAGAAAACTTACCATAAGGCTATGAGGGACATGAGTACGACGTAACTATCATCTATAAGAGCGGCCACAAACATTTCGATGCTGATGCCCTGTCAAGAACATCTGTCTTCAGAGCAGAAAGCGAAGACAGTAATGAAATTCCTTTCCTAACAAACATTACAAATTACTGAAAAGAACATTTGAAGGACAGTCAGTTGAAATTTATATATATAAAATCCTTAAGAAGGATAATGAATGTCGAAAAGCTATAAAATAGGAGACAGTAAATTGTACAAAAGAAACTATGACCCTATGGGATAGTAAGGGTTCTTGTTTGTACCAAAACAACTTCGACATGATTTTCTAAAAGTTCTCCATGATGCCGTTAATTTCGGATTTCTAAGACGTATGACCGAATAGAAAGAAAGCACTTTTAGTCAGGATTTCATGACAGCATTTGCCGATATGTGTCACACTGCAGAGAATATCAAAGACAGAAATTTCCTCCTCAACTTCCTGCAGGTCAACTGCATCTGATAAAGCCTCTTATTGTACCATTTAAAAAAATTGGAATAGATCTACTATGACCCTTTCTCGTTACATAAAATGGAAATAAGGGAATCATTGTTTGTAGAGATTTCCTGGAGAGGTTCACAGATACAAATCATTGCCAACTGCTGAGGTCATCAAAGACGCTAACTTCATTGTCGAAAAAATCATACTGCTGCACGGTGCTTCCAGAGAAATGATAAGTGACCGAGGACGTTCGTTCTTATCAAATGTTGTGAAAAATATTAATTAATTATGCCAGACTTCACATCTTCTGACAACGTCCTATCATTCCCAACCTATGACTTGATAGGAAGATTTAACAGAACATTAGTGGACAAGATGTCTATGTACGTAGATGTCGAACAAAGAAATTGGGACAATATTCCACCCTTTGTGACCTTTGCATATAATTCAACAAAACAAGATAATGTGGGATTCAGTATATTCTTTCTTATTCATGGTAAAGATATCCAGACGCTTGACATAATTCTCACAAACAATACTGATACGCACGACAATTATGTGCAACATCTTATCGCCAGGGATGAAGACTGGCAAAACCCCACGTTCTCAAAGCTCAGGAAGATGATAAACATCGATATGATGATAGACATCGACCAGTCATCTATAAGGTAGGAGAATTAGTTTGGGTATTTACACCAGTACCTTAAATTGGACTAACCGAGAAGCTCTTTAGACGTTATTTTGGTCCTTATCAAATAATTCGAAGATTATTTGATGCAACGTATGATGCAAAAAGTACCGAAAAAACCCGTAGATGATGAAGTTCAAAAGATGTCAACCCTATCTTAATCCAAATATTCAAAGTGATGTTTAGTTTAGTTTTTATTAAAGTCGCACCAGAAGCAACACTATTGGCGACGGGCCGCGTAATTTTGAACCTCGGTCAAGTGACGAGGACGACATCTGAACTGGCACTTCCCTCTTCTAACTTCCACACCACGCCAACGGGAGGACTTTAGGCCCGGACAGATTTAACGTGCATCAGCCCAGGCTACACGGCGGGTCTTTAGCGGCTAAGGCTCGAACCTGCGACTGAAAGAAAACCGCCGGCTACGAATCCAAAACCATGACCACAAGGCTATCGCGGCCACATCAAAGTGATGAGAAGAGAGGACCTAAAATTTCAAAGAGACCTGTTACAAGGAGTGAGACCAGATTGCAGCGAGGCGTTATTTCTTTCTAAAAAGGAGGAAATGGAGCGAAACTCATTTTCTGAGAATGGCTTAAGAGCCAGATGGGGCCCTTGCGCCATAAACCTACATTCATTCATTCATTTTATCCGATTAAATTTCGATCCGTAGGTTGCCTTCTATTATTCTTCGATTACCATGGTCGAGAGACGAAAGCCGATGATCTCACGTTTATTCTCGAAAACCTATACAAAGAAGTGTGAATGGTAGTGAAGTGAACCCTAAGGTCTTTTCTGTACTCGTATATACCTCTCTCTAAGCAGTGAAGTCGAGATAGACTTTTGATTTTTCATATTGTTACGTCTTGCATCTGAATACTCTTATTTATAATTGTTAACTTAAAGAACAACATCATACTTTTATTATTTCTATGAAACTGATAGTTCATGAGAATCAGTTTAGCGAATCAAATTCTCGAGTTGAGAGTATTCCGTACTCTTTATTTGATTTGCCTATATTTTGTACGTGACAGTATGATAGTTTTTAATAATGCTTAAATGTGTACCTTTTTGAGCAAAATAAATGTTTTTTGAATGAAAATACAACAATGCAAGTAACTACATAGGTCTTACGCAACAGACAATTTTGACAGTTTATTTTCCGTCAATAAAGCTAATCAAGAATAAATTTATTTTTAAACACATTTTTTGAACATGTTTAAAGTGTTTTAAATTTCGTTGGTTTTTTTTATTTCCTTATAAAAAATAAAATTTAGTCCCGTAAGGAACAATAAAATCTCTTTAAATTTTGTTTACAGGCAAGACATAAAAACGCGAGAAAATATAAGTAACTGAAATAAATATGAAATAACAGTATTATGTAATTAATCTTTGTAACGCCCTGGAACCATACAAATCTACCAGAGTGCGTAGGCCCTTTTTGGACATATTTGTCTGGCATATGTGGTTGTAGTTTTGTAGTTTTTGGATGTACAATCAGTTTTTTTTTCATTGGGAAAGGTTCATTGGTTGATTCTAATTTCTGGCACTGAATCTTCATGAGATATATAGTGCCAAACACACACAAGGTCAATAGATTACTAAATGTTTTCAAAGTAAAAACAATTTGAAATTGAAGATGAAATTAAAGATCACAGTAAAATTAATAAACATGCAGTAGAACCAATATCATTTTAAAAGTTTAATAAATTTGGTTAAGGATTTTCCCGAATCAAATCAATTAAAGGAAGTGTAGGAGAATTAAAATGTTTCATTCGAACAGAGTTAAAAACAAATCATTCAGTTATAAAATATGCCTCACAGTCAGAGAACAAACGCAATATTTGCACGTTGGAGGAGCCTGCTCCTGAAAAAGGTTCCTGTGTGTCAATCTGAAATCCATGAAAGGTAAAATCACTGTTATATGCAGGATAGACGCATATGCGATTCGGACAGACAGGGTTTGATTGCAGTCTCTACTTTTGTGCCCTACGACGGAACATTGGACTAAAGTTTGTTGACTACTGCATGATGTAATGGAATGCCCTAACCTTTGGCATTTAAAGCAGCACAAAGGATTGAGTATGTATGGTCGGATAGGGCAATTCCGGAGACTAACTTGATTGACTTAGGCAGATAAGGGATATTGAAGGAAGGATTTAGTGTTTAGTATTAATTATTTGACCACCGCGACGGATTGTAATTCGTCGGACGGCAAAAACAGTTTGATATTTTAAAATTTCTTAGATGTCGTCATTTGTGTCGTAAAGAAATTCAGTTCCGATACAACTCCACGTGATAAATTTAAGGAAAAATGAGGTGTCGCTGTTACGGAATGTGTGCCTATATTTTTTAAATTTGAGATCATTTCAGCCTGTTTGTTATTACCTTGAAGCTTACAAGCACCGATGGCTCAGAGGTAAAGCGATCGTATATAGAACAAGAGTTTTGAGTTTCAATACCTAGTACTAAAAACTATTAAGTTGCCCATTACAATATTGTTTAATTATTCTCTCTTTTCTCCAATAATTTCTATAACCTTCCAGAAAATTCTTTATGTTTCCATAGTAGTGTTCTGGAATATTCTCACAAAGGTGATAGAATAAATATAGATGCAATATTTCCTTTGTAAGTGTAGCTTGCTCCATTTGGAGACTGAGAATCTGAAATAAATATACCCTTCACGTTTAATCTCATCGAATAAAACTTTAGTTCTCAGTGTCGAGTCAAACACAATGGAAAGGCTAGCTAAACTTTATAGCTCAGGCTCTCTGCTAAGAAAATATGAAGTGCGATTAAAATATAAACTCTTCACCACCATATCCAGTTTCTGCTAGAAACATGATTCCCCTTTCTCTTTCTCCTTCAACAAAAGGTACTTGAATTTAATCATGTTCTGATATCTTATAGTAAAAATAATAGGATTCCTAGGTTTAAAAAATTAATATTTAGTCAAACGTAATGTCTTTTTTATTCGTTCGAGTGCTCTAGCCCCAATTCCTGATCGTTATCTCTTTCTCTCAAGCTTGACAAACCACTATACGATTTTTGATATAAAATTTCATCGCGTCTTAAATGTTGATTTTTAATTCCTAATTTTATTAATCGGGAAAAGAGAAACGTTTCACTATTGTCTTATACTTTCGGAAAGTAGGAGTTTTAGTTGTGTTTTCTAATTTCTGTATTTCTAATGTACCATCTTGCTTCAGTAGTCCTTCCTAGGATTAAGTTTTCAAAGTTCTCAAGAAGTTCAATGTCAGACATTGTCTCTGTTACGTCACTGGACTAGTATAGGAAAACAATGGATGTAAAAATGGAGGTGTACTGATTCAGCTTGTTTTCAATAGTCATTTTTGAGTCCTAGCATATTAGGGGCTAGATTTTACATTTTATTTTCCGGAACTTTTCTCACATTTGTGTAATATTTTGTTTCCAAGTTAGTATAGATTCTAGAAAGATTATATTAGTTAGTATAGATTCTAGATTCTAGAAAGATTCCCCTAAATACTTAGTAGGTTTGAACCACAGGATTTTTGTATTGTAAATAGGAGAAGGAACTAACTACATTTTCTTAGAGTAAAAAGACAACTGTCGACTTTACGACCTTAATTTTAATTTTACCATTATCAAAAATATTTTTTAATAGGGTCATAAGCTCGCTGCTACTTCACCTCTCCAGTCTATATATTCATGTGACGCAGTGCTAGTTCCCTCTATAGTACAGCAATAATAGTGGTAAATGCAAATTTTACATACATACTTACTGTAAATTCTCCAGTTATAACAGTTGCTAAAAGCTGAAATTCACTCAATATAACAGTTACTAAATGCTGAAAAGAAAAAGATTCAGAAGTAAAACATTTCTATTTTATCTACTCTACTTGAAGTATTATCTCTGGTCATACGAATATAACTCTTAAAAATAAATAAAAATCATCCATAAAATATTCAAAAGTTTTAAAATAATAAATGAAATTTACACGTAAACAACAATAATTTGAGAAGCTCTTGAATATTTAAATAGTTATATCGCCAATAGAAACAGTACTAATAATAATATTGTTACAAATAATGATTTATTTTTTTTTGAGCGAGGTTCTTAAGCACACACTAGCTGCAGATTATCGGAACAACTGGTGCTTAGAAATGATTTCGTGCAGTAAGGATTGGAATATATGCTGGAAATAGCGTTGCATTTTCTTCAACGTACAGCGACGGCTCTTCAATATACGCTTTCGCACTTTCTCCCCAAGATTTTCATTGAGCTTGGGCGGTCGGCCAATACTCACGTTATTATAAAAATTAAGCCTACCATCCGAAAATTGGCGATATCAATAACGGATCATCTATTTAATCATCACATCCGGTCTATGCACGTGACACAACTGACGATGAGCTGCTATAGGTTGTACATTCAAAAACTTGATTACGGATCTCTCCGGGAGAAACGGTAGAAGGAATGACAGTTGAGAGAGAGAGAGAGATAGAGACATCCTCGATTGATACTACGATATAATTGCGAGCGTTCGCGTCGTTTTAATTGACGCATTCGATAACCACACCTCTGAGCAGCCGGAAATGTTCACTTGCCAGTCATCTGTGGTAGGTGTGGGAAACTGAATAGATACATTGAATATTTAGATAATATGTATCATACACTTTATTTTTTTATTTTTTTTAACAGCAGTTTATGATCGCATGAATATATTTAATATTGTCATCATATTACATGTTAGAGTTAACCAATCAAAATAACAAAGCATATAAGTATAAAACTTTAATGTTTACATTATTATATTTATTACACTTGCTCTTAATAAGCAATGCTAAATGGTATCTATCTATATATGTATTGTGTACTTAAAGATTAAATTGTTTCTTAATATTTTATTGAGGACAGGCAGTTAACAAAGAAAAATATTATGATTGACCAAATGGCCAGTAAGTTAACATTCTCTCTTGAGAATAATACAAACTAAGAAAGATGTCCAGAAAGTTAGATTTCTGAGCTTCCAATGCTCAACGAGAATTGTTTTAACAAAGACGACAAAGAAATTTTGAATTCAAGATCAAGGTCTTGGAAGTAGTATAAGCGTTCGTTTGATTTAATCGATTGAAAATTCATTTTATAGTGCTGTGTTGAAACGAGTGTCATGATTCCGAATCCCTTCAACTGGGCCTGATGCCATTGAATACCCACCGTGTAGTGAGGCTGATGTACGTAGAATCTGTTGAGGTCCCAAGACTTCCCGCTGGCATGGTGTGGAAGTTTCTAGTTAGAGGGAGATGCTAGCTCAGTTGTTTTCCTCGTCACTTTCAAAATTACGATGTTCGTTGGCAATTGCCCTTGTGTTGTTTCTAGTGCGACGTTAATTACACCAAATAAACAACAAATCGCCGTTAAACTCTCTCGTGTTGCTCCTCAATGCGACGCAAATAAGCAATAAACCCCCAATCAAACACCTCAGCGGTGAGTTAAGGAGCGTAATCCGGTTTCTTCGCGTGAAAAGAAACGCGCCATTCCAGAATTGTACCGAAATAAAGATTATTTACGGAAATGATGTAACGAACCGTACTAATCTGCACAAATGGTGTTGTGAGCTTAAAGATGGGAGAAAAAAAAATTAAAATAAAAGGATTAAAATTAAAAATTTAAAAATAAAAATAAAAAATAAAATAAAAATAAAATAAATAAATAAATAAAAATCCATCACAACCGTTTGTTTGGCTTCTGTCTTTTGGGACCGCAAAGGGATTATCATCATTAAAATTTTGCTCCAGGAGGAAGTAATTAATGCCAAGAATTACGGATAAGCCTTAAAAAAAAAAGACAGTGGGCGATACAGAACAAAAGACTGAAACTGCGAACGAAGAGAGTGTGTTTGTTGTATACCAATGCAGGTTCTCACACAGTCAGTCCACAAAACAACTCTTAAATTCATTAGGATGGGACATCTCACCCCCTTCTCTCTCTCACCTCCAATCTTGCATTCTCAGATTCTTATTGTTTTACCTCTCTGAAGTCGTTTACGGGTAGAAAAAGGTTTCCGATCACCGATGAGACCCTGAGTGCTGTATAACAATGGGTCAAAAAGTTAGTGGAAGACTTTTTTGACGATGGTGTGACAAAGTTAATCTCTCACCTAATAAACTGTAATATGAAAGAAGACGACTATTTCGAAAAATAGCGTTTGATATACGTAAAAGAATTTGTTTTTTCAAATATATATTACCTTTTCCATTTTTAAAAAAATGAGTACTCTAACATTCTGGAAATACTTCTTATCTTTTAAAAATAGATCCAACTGTGTAATCGTTAAAATCAATACTGCTTAATATTTAAAATATTTTAAAGCACATAATCCTTTAACCCAAGCCGTACGTCAATTTAAAAAAAGGTCCAATTACTTAGAAAATATAACATCATGTGTATGTCAGACTCGTACTTTTACTTTTGTTGACAATTGACTGCTGTACAGTACATGAATTAAATCCTTGTGCTTAAGGAATTATTTTTAGAAATGTGCTTGATTCTTAATCTCATCTCGTTTCTGAAATTTTGTGAATATTATTGAAGAAAAGGTAAAGCGATGAAGCGAACCGAAATATTTAACAACATAAAAGGAATATTTGTGAATAAAGTATGCTTTACTTCCTTACTGGAATTGTTTAGAATATATTACCTTCTATTAATATTGGTAAAGAGAGGGAGTAAATTGTTATGTTTATTTATTTTGTTTAACAATCGTATGAAAGTTATTACCATAAAATATTGTTAAGATAAAATATATTGACATGTACAGTTATTTTTTTCTACCTGTATGAAAACATGCGAATTAAAACGTATTTTATTTTTTAATGATGGAATTTTTATTTATTCTTGGGTTTCATAATAACATTATATTCGTCACAGAATAATTATTATATACAAGAAAAAAAAAACCAATACAACATAAATAATTTCAAACACGCAGGGTACCACAAAATGTGTTCTTAAAGTTATATTAAAGGACTTAAGCGTAATTGTAACTTTTTACAAAAGCTCAGAATTGCAAAGTCATTTACCAATAGATTGTCGACTAACCAGAGACCAATATAATACAGCCTGGCATAGTCCCAAATGTATACAAACTGTGCTCTTCATGAAAGAGAAAATTTATCTTAATGTGCTAGTGAGTTTTCCAAATTTTTCCATCTAATGTTTTAAATAGTAATTTATTTTAACATTACCGTCTCGGTGAGACTGCATAATCAGTTTAAGCAAATTTAGTGTTTATGTAGAGATCCACGTAATTTGCTTATACGAAATCTAAATCTTAATTTAAAGACATCTAGACTAAAATGTGAATCTTTTGAAAATTGGAACTGGTTTTCAATGAGAATAACATTGATTTACTGCTAAGTAAAGAGTTTGAATTTACATTAAGATGAAGCATGAAAACTGAGATGTTATTTTATACTATTCATTTAGCTACTTAAAAAAGGAAAGGCAAAAAGTAACACATGATAAGCAATTAACTTTATAGATAGGAATATTAAGTGAAAAACATCACAATTTGAATTTTATGCTTTAGTGATTTATGGAAGTACTGATTCTTCAAGTGTTCGTTATCAACTTGTTATTTTTATTGAAGGATCCAAAGAAAAAAGTATTATGTAATGCTATTTGATTTTTTATTAAAATTCTAAATATTCTTGAAGCAGCAAAAACAGCTCTGACAGTTTTCTTTCACCTTAATGAGCATATCTGGTGTAATAATTGAAGATTTTATGAAGATACTCGATACAAAAAAAAATCTAAGAAAATTAGTGGTAGACGGTATTTCAAAATTCGTGAAATAATGTGATGTGAGTGTAATACGCGCATAAAAGATTTTTGAAAAAAACTCAAAATGACAAACATCTGGCTATCATTAAAGTGACTAGTTTTATTAGGTTCAAAAGAGATAAAATTATTTTTCAAAAATTTTCTGTATACTTGCCTGCTAAACATAAATAATTGTTTGTTTTTCTCATTTGTTTGATTTTAAAATATGATGTGTAATATATGATTAAAACAATAAAAAAAAAACACTTAGTACTCTTTTTAAGAATTTGCTTATTTGTTAAGAATTCGATTTTACATCATGAATGTTTTTTTCTTATTATCCCTTGCTGTAGTTCAAGTAATGTTTTTAAACAGAAAAGTATGACTTTTCAATCTATTAAAACCATATGATTAAAACTCATACAAACGAATATTTATTTACCTAAAATCTATTGTTCTACATCCAGCTGATACAAATGAATGCTTTAATAAAATGAAATGTTCCCTATGTTTGTGTATGTTTAATTTATACTTTCTTATGAAAGCAAATTTTTCAGTTCAAAGTTGTTATCTTCTCGAAATGAAACAATTCATTCTGTTTCAAATCGGTCTATTTTGATTAACTTAATAATTCTCTTTATAATTTCGTGTATTGAAACAAAAATTATTTTATTTATATTTTTAATATATATGAATAACTGACGAAATTCGAAAGAGTAAGGGAAAAACCAACATCTCCGATTTTATCGGTAAAAATATGAAAGATAGAATTCTAATATTTGTATAGTATTTGACATCTTGGGCGTATATTCCTCATCTCAAATTTTCTGATTGCTCTTTTATCATTTATCTCAAGCATACTAATCTCGAATTTCTCATTCGGTCGTATTCCAAGATTTGATCTCCGTTTCGCAATTGCTGATGATTTGCTGCATGTGATTGCTGCATATTCGAGAATGATTGTCCTAAATTGTATCGAATTGATGAACTTGACTAAATAATCAAAATTTATCACTGGTTTCTCGCGTTGCAGTGAAATGGGTGCATTAAATGTAAAGGAACATAGCCAAAATATTCTACGCATTAAAAATGAATTGTACATTATTTAGAGAATTGCATTATAAGTACATATAGTTACAGCATCATACATACAAATAGAATTACAACACCATACATACATATATCATATATACATATATATAATTACTATATCATACACGCACACACATATATTTATATAGAATTATTATGTCAGAAATTCACATGCAGAATTTACAGTATCGTACAAATTGATTCAATTTCTAATTAAGCTCTTGACTCCAATCAAGTTATTTACCAGAGTGAGGAGTTCAATCTTACTCATTATCGAGTTTTGGAAATATTTTTGGATCTTAAACCACAGGAAACCAAAACGTGAGTATCACAACAGATGAAGCAAAATATATCGCTGGAGGTTTTTTTTAAATTTCAGAAAGCCATAGTTCAATTATCTTACACATTGAGGTTTAGAGTCAAATCAGATTAGAATTTAAAATTTAATATTAACTTTTAAGTTTGCTACTAAGTTAAGGTAATAATTTATAGCAATATATATAACATTGATTTTTGAAATCATTGTTATATAAATATTAATTAATTAAAGTTGATTTGAATACATGTATTATTATCATTGGGGCATTTTAAAGAATCTTCAAAAATAAAAAAATAATAATGATGTTAATGATGATTGATGCCAGATTTTGCTAATTTTTTTTCATTTGCAATCCACAAAATCACACGTGAAGGACATAAAAATATATTTATTTGTAGAATTTATTCAATTACGTGCACATGAAACTTGTTCTTTTTTCCACAACACTTGTGTTGTTTTTAATTTCCCATCCACTTCTGAAGTCACAGTAGAAATGAGCTTCGTTTCCAACGGTTTGTGGGTATGAGTTCCAAAAACTCCAAAAATATCTTGTGAAAAATGGAACTACCACTCATTAAAGTCATCTGAGTCTCTTATGTCCTCGCTTGGTGTAGCGAGGAAGTCACCACACCTTGAAAATATTAGGTCATACATTATTCAATTCATAATACTCCTGATGTCTCTAAAGATCCACCATGTAGCGAGACTGATGCAAGTTAAATCTGTCAATGCTTCAAGTGTTTCTGTTAGCGTGGTATGGAAGTTTGGAGATAGTGGGTCACCAGCTCAGGTTTGGACTTCGTCAATTGACCGAGACTCAAAATTAATAAGTCCATCACCAACAGTACAGTGGGTGAGAATCATAGCGTCAGCTTCCTCTGTTTCAGAAAATCGTGACATCAATGGAATACTGATTAATATGCATTTCAAAAAAAAAAAGAAAGAAAAATGAAAAAACGGGAAGTATAACAACTATGATATTGCACTCTGTGAACTTATTGTAAGCTTTTATTTATTTTTGAATTTCGAAATTATGTAATATCCCATGTTCTTTGTTCTATCATGTACTGTTATATCTTACCCTTTGTTGCTGTAAGAAATTCTCTTTACCAAAAAATGCCGAATGCGGGGAGGATTGTCTCTCGGGGCCAGTTTGTAGCTTTAAACCCTTTGGTTGAGCTCGGTCCCATTGAGCATTCTACCAAAAGCCCTCACGTTGCTTCTATGTGCAACATTAATTTAAAAAAAAATCAATAAAAACAGTAACAATGACTCACAATACGAGGCCAATCGCCAAAAGCTCGTTGATTAACTCTAACATGATGTTTTTTCAAGAAATCCAGGTCATAGCTCTTCTTTCTTACATATCAGGGAGAGCTGAAAAAATATTTCGGAGAACTAATATTTCAACGCTTTAGGAAAAAAAAGTAGTTGTAATTGCTTAAGTGTTCAATATTGTCTTTCGATAATGACAGCAATAATATTTTGAAATTGTTTCCGAGCTTCGGAAGTTAGAAGATACTTACAAAAGATTATCTTGTAAATCTCCCCTATGATTTAAAATTTACTTTAAACACGACTGAGTTATAAATATCAATTTTAAATCTTTTGAGTATATTTGAAACTCTGGAGGCTTATTGCTTCAATTATAAAAGGGATAAGGAATTTAAACTGTTTTCGTAAAGAAGAAAGAAAAAAAAAATCACATTTGAAGTGACAAAATTCGAAAATCCAGAGATCTGTTTTAGCCATTTAACCCCAGATATTTTTAGATCTTTGGTGTGATAAAAAGGAAGTTCAATGCTAGAGGAAATGCGCATAAGTTTATTATATCTATGTGCATTAATACAAACCCAGTTTAAATTTCCTATTAAATGTAGAATTTTATCATGAATACCAAAAACGATAATTATTTGATTCAAATGACGCGTAGGCACCGAGGCAAAGGAAGTACTGATGTTCTACGTTAATTGTACTTCAAATAGCTCATTATCAGCGTTTACTAACATAGCTTAGGAAACAGAGTTCTAATACGTGTTAAGACAGATTAATGATATTTCCTAAGTTCAAATTACTAAATTAGTTGTCGTCCAATTACTGAAATAAGGAAACTTTGACGTAGTTTAATGACCAAACTACAGGATTTGCTATGGAAGCATGAAATTAGCGTGAACTCTATAATGAAGCATGAGAATTGTTTTAAAAAAACTTAACGTAACTTAAAGTACATATTTAAGGAACGATTTTTTTTTTTTGTAAATTCAGTTTATGCGTGTATAGTTTAATGATAGTGGTATTAAAAGGCGAATAAAACACAAACCATTTATTCATAAATTTATTATTAAAACTATCTCACCCAAGGATTTTTTTCTCCTATTTTCTTAATCATTTTCGATTTTACGTTACTCAATCCGCGGTATTTAAATCTTTCTCCTCAACGTCCTCCATAAATATGATCTTCAGTCTGAAGAAACCTTTGATAATGGTTAATAGTTTAATGTAACCTTACAATACAATATCCGAAATAGTGGCGTTCATAGCTTTTGAGAAGGGCGAACGGTTAGGTTGTTAAGTCGGAGTTTTGCACCTACGTTAAATTAATTTAATCAAGATTATGTTAAAAGAGTTTCGAGTTTGAAAAGAAATGAAACTGTCTTTTAACTTAGTCTTATCATTGAGAGATTTAATCCTCTGTTAACCATTTTTTTAATGTGGGTTTACTAATTTTTCTTTACGTCATATAAAAAACGAAGTAAAACTTTTTTATTTTATTTCGAAAAAAAATTAAGATTATAATATAGGATGAGGTAATATGCATCCGAAATTGTACAAAAAATTAAGCGAAAATAATTAATAATGAATAATAATACACAGAGTAGATCCATTTGAAATATTTTATATCTGATGTGTTTTTTTGGTAAGTGAATGCTCAAACAAACTGGAAAAACAAATAGTGTGGTGTCAGCCTTCTGTTAACAAAGACGTTTACTATTTTTAGATAACAAATCTACTTGATAATACTATCCAGAGAGGTTTTTTTTTACTAGGATGATTAGCAGCTATTTTTTTTTATTAGAATACTAAAAGCTATCCCTTTTTTGCTGTTTTTTAATTATTTGAAAGATAAATTATAGTAGCCTTTGATACTGCATATTTTACTTGTTAAATATAATTGCGCGGGATTGTCTTTTATGGAAAATTTTGTAGTGTGGAGGGGTATTTTGTTTTTTTTCCTTATCAATTCAGTAGTTCTCATATAACCTTGTTCATATCAATTGAGAACTTTGAAGTAAATGGCTATAATATTTGAGAGTCACTGTTCTAATTAACTTTATTCTGTGGTTTATTTAAATTTAAATGTACAGGGCCTAACTATTTTTAAATACTTTAAAGTTTCAAGGAAATCAAATCAAAGTTTATTTCATACAATATTTTTTAGGCCTTATACTTTTAACTACACACATGCATACTCACGCTTATTTGAAGTATTTAAAACTTAAAAAAACTTGCTTTTGCCATCGTTCAATTTTTTTCTTTCTTTTATTCTATTATGTTCTTACAGCTTTTGTTACTTCTGCTTGTTATTTTTGAGAATGCTTGTTTCACAGAACTTCTAATCTTTTAGAAAAAACTCAGTCTATACTTCGTAGATAAAGGCAATTGTATTACAAAACGGAAAGTAGTTCTGTAATCTGAAGCTTCAAGTCATTGGAGATTATTTTCTTTCTGCCCAATTTGTTGCTAATGCCGTAAAATCCTTAAAAAGCAGAGAAAATAGTCCTAAAATGATGAAATAACTAACGTAACCTTAAAGCAGCCAATTCCGTGTAATTGGAAATATTAGGTATATATTAACGAAATAATATAAGTTTATTATTTTCTGCGAGTCGAGATTATGACAAATAACTGAAATATATTTCTTTAGATTTAAACTGAATTATTTTTATCTTTAAGTTAGTTAGTATCGTATAGTTAGAACACATAATTTATTTTTCCATAATACTATACAAAACAATAAATGAGGGGATGAACATTCTAGTGTATTTAAAAATGAGAAAGTATGAGATTATTCAGTAAGATTTATGAGACCAATAATTTGTAAAATTTTATTTTTAAACTCAACAGGAACAATTTACTATTCCTTTTTTTATCATAAAATAAAATTATTTTATGTACTTTTCCTAGGAATTTTTTATCAGTCAAATTAATTGTTGAATGCACACGTTTGTTAATATTATAAAAAAATCTTGAAATTAAAAAATGAATACTGTATCTGTATTTTAATATTTTTGAAATACTATATCCGTATGAAAATATTATATCTATTTTTTGCAATATACCTGAAATATTATATCTATATCTTTTGAAATACTGTATCTGTATTTTTAATATTTTTAGTCTGAATATATGGATTTCAACAGACATATGACGTCTTTATTTGATTAAAGAGAAATTTGGGGTAACAGCAATTTTACAGTTACGAACTGTTATTTCCCTTTAAAATTAAACTCTGATAATAATTTAATATTAAGAATTATAAAATGATATATATTTTTATTATATTTTTGACTTACTTTTCGGGAAGAAAAAAAAAGAAACTATGTGGTAGAACTTAAAATATTATTTACATGCTGTTCAAATGAAACGAACAAGTAAGCACGGCCGAAGTAAATTTAAATAATACCGGAAAGTTACTGATAGTATTTTCATTAAGATCACACACACATGCTTTTACGTTAGCATGTTAATTCTTTGTCTAACTCTAAATACTGAATTCAAGATAGGTGTTTCTATTAGAAAATATTCCGAAATCCTTTTACACTTAGTCACATAGTTAAAAAATTTTTAAAATTTAAATGAATCCCGCAATTATTTTGATCTAAGTTTTATTTTCAAATTAAAAAAAAATCTTTACGTGTTTTGTTATAATTTTTTTTATTGAAATTGAATAAAATGAATAGAAACACCCTCAATATTGAGCAACATTTAACTTAAAAATTGTTTGTAATATAGCAAGCATCGATGACGCAGAGATAAAACACTTATCTATTAGAACGGAATTTCCCGTATTCAAATCCCAGTGCTGACAGCGTTAAAGTTCTCTTTTTACTTGTTTTCTGGTATAATTTTTCTAAATCATTTCCAGAATGTTCTTTACGTTGCCAGAACAATGGTATCCTGGAATATTCTAATGTAATATATATAAACCCATGGATATTTTCAGTCTGAGAGAGTTCTCATCCAAGTGTAGCAGCTTTTAGTCTGTTTATATATAATGTTATTCAGGTACATATTGTGTATTCAATTTAACTTGCTCCAATATCTATGTGTCAATATGAATAAAATTGTTTCAAATATATA